>CM034149.1:377694732-378294732 GCA_019776745.2 Taxus chinensis
CTTGAAGATATGAAATCTACTTTTGCGTATTTGTTTGAACAGAATTGATTCTGATGAATGATAATGTTTTATTATTTTATTCTTGTTATATCACTAAATTTTCTAGTTTTGGGTTGACATTACATTATTTAAAATGGACAGCTACGTTAATGCTGATTATGGAATTTAAAATCCAGTTTTGTTTGAACCTATAACAGGAAGGATAATAAATTGATTTGTCCTTGATACAAATGGTTTAACTAAGATAATCATCGGGACGATGATTATTTTTAGGAAGGAAGTATGTAACATCTTTGACAAACTGTTAACTTTTCCTCTTGACACTGCAAATGTTGATATATGGTTTTTCCTAATAAGGTGTATTCTTTTGACGATTGGAAATCATGCTTGCAATGGATAAATTATTTATGTTCCAGGATTCATTTTGTTGTCTTGTTGTTGCTTGAAATGAATTCATTCTTACTTGAGTTCTGAAAGGTTGTAAACCGGTATTATTGTTTGCATACTTATCTTTTAATAACAACAAAACCTTGGATCAATTCCATTGATTCAAGGTATGCTTCAATTTTTCTTACTTGATCAGTTTGATAAATCGACAATTTGAAATGGAAGGTAATAAGGGACTGATTATTTGTATGTTTCCAATTTTTATGGATCCTTCTTTTGGAGTCCTTGTTTTACATTTTTCTGTAAATTATGAGCTTGGATATTTTTATCAATATCTTTTAAAATGCTGAATAGAGTAAGAGGGATAAGGATCTACTACAGGACTATTAAGTAAAACCTTAGTCCAAGTTAAAAATATCTATCCTAATTGGATACTAACCTAAGGTAAATTGGACCTACCTTAGACCTATTTCTAAATTATTTATGTTTTCACCCTAACCTAAGTTTGTATGCTTTATGGGTGTGGGGTTTGGGAAATAACCTAATGTAATGAAAAACGTATCTATGACCTATTAACTAATACTAAACTACTATGGGTTATAACCTAATCTTTAATGGCATTTTTAACTATGGAAATTTTGAATGACCTAAGGTAAATACTATATACCTAGGAAAAGGTCAGATCCTAAGCTAATGTCTATCTAACCTAAACTAATGTTAAGATAAAAGGGAGCCTAAGTGGTCGCATGGCACTTGGGAGGTGGTGGCGATGGTTTCTATGGCATTAAAGTGATTTTATTTTTCAATTTATCAACTTGGCATGCTATTTTTGGTGGAGGTATGGAGAAAGGAGGGAATGCCTAATTGGCATCATCACTAAAGTTAAAAATGCATGCATTTGTGTAAATTGAGCTCACCAATTTTGGATGGTAGAGGCATGGAGATTTAGGTGGGAGAGTTGGTCGTACTTACATTAGTAAGTCTTGGACTTGGCAAAGAAACCGCCTTGTAAGACATGCAAGCAGATTTTTGGGAGGTTGTTTGGTAATTTTCTCGTGTCAAATTTTTCTTCTACATGGAGATTTTGGGTTCTTCAAACCAGTAGTTCTATTTTCAATCTATTACTATTTTTGGCACCTCTATAGTAATTTTGATCCAATGGAGGTATAAGAGGCATAAGAAGAAGAAGAAGTTTTGGGTTGTTGACTTTGTTTGGAAAAGGAGTAACTTTGGAGGCTTGGCTGGAAATCTTCTGTAGATCGATAGAAGCTCTATCAGGCATGATAGGCTCTACCCATTAAGTTGTTCTACTTTTTACTAAACGTCTTCATTAAAACAACTCTGCTCTCAGAAACAAATGGGTTTTTATATTTGTGATGGTTATTTGAATTCATTCTTGGATTGTTCTTTGTAATTTTCTGATGATGAAACTCTATTAGATAACAATGAAATTAGGGTTTTGTGCCCTGTTGAATATAGAGGTGAATCATGTTTAACTCATTGGGATTGGAATGAAGTCAAATATTTGTGAATCTTGTTGTCTGTGTAAAATAGATTTGGAAAATATTGTTTGCAACAGATTTGGTCTAGGTTTGTCTTTCTTTGTTAGAAGGAGGTATAAAAAGTACTCTTCTCATTTGTATCTTTCATTATTTCGAGTCTTGATACTTCTATTGGGAACTGTTTTGATATGGGTGCTTGAATTCAATTTTTTTGCGAATTCAAACCTTTTTGAAAACAACATTAAATGAGTAACTTATTTTGATATTTTTAGCTAAAACTTAGTTATTTCGAATCTAGTTCCTTATGTGGAAATAGTTATATGGATACAAAGATTTATGAAATCATCTTGTTTGAATATAGTAATAAATGAGTTCTTCCTTTTCTGAACTTTATATGTTTTTGGGTTTTTAAACATTTGGAAGACTAAACTAAAGTTGGGGTAATAGAATTTTTGTTTAATGGAAGATTTTTTGAGTGTTGGTTCTGTCTAGGTTGGAAATTGGGTTATTCACGTTAACTCCTGCTTGATATTGCATGACATCGACCTTGATGTTTTTACTTGAAAGTTATAAGATGGTTCGTAGATGACTTACCTGTTCTTGATCTGAATGAACCTCCTGACTAAATCTGTTTGTGAGTAAATGTATTAAAAACCATACTATTGTGATTTCAGAAATATTTGATGAATGTATATACATCATTTTGGGATGACATTTGTGCTTCAGGAACTAACCAATCAGTTCAGTGTGAAGGGTTTTCTAGATTCTTACAATTTATTTGATCTCTAAATATTGTTGTGGGATTAGAATGTCTTTGTGAATTAATAGATTTTTATAATTTAGTATGTCCTTAGGAATGGACTGAAAAGAATTTGGTTTATCTAATCATTTATTGATATTGACTTGTATACATGTAACAAATTCATGTTGTTACTTGTTGAATCTTCATTGAGTTTGAAATTGGGTGGGTTCTTTCTCTTCTCATCCAAAGTCTATTTCTCCTATCTCTGTGAAGTTGGGAGTATGAGTTGACTTTATTGATTGTATCATTTTCACTTTTTGGAAAAGATGATTAGGTTGTGGTCACATTGACTAAAACTATTTGATGAATTGGAATGTCTAATGATTGTTGATATTTCATGGAATGTTGTTTAACCAATTCTTTTAAACATCTCTTCTTGATGTAGCTAAATCACTACTATTTCTAATCTTGTTTATATACTGATAGAACTTCATCTTTGATATCTTACTTGCATACTGCAGTCACATAATTTATTCCAGTTTTATAGATTTATATGTTTATTAGGAGTCCAAAGATATTTTTATTAGATCTGTATCAGTCTCTTATCCTGTTATGTATTTCTGTTCTTGGGAAGGAATAATGAGATCTTCTCCCATTTTTTGTGACTTCCTTCTCTCTTATTCCTCTTTAAGTTAAGGTTTTCATTGTCATTTATTTAACATCTGTAGAATATTATATGATGTAATCTCTTCTCTGAATTGTGAAATGTGACACAGATCTTATTGAATTGGGGGGGAGTTCTGATTTGTTTCTCTCTCATTCCATCTCTTCCCTACTCTTGTTTAAGGATTGGAGAGGTTCAGTTTTTATTACTTAACAGGATTACAAATGAGTAGTTAGAGATAATCCTACTTATTCACATTAACTTGTGTTGAATGGAAACAATATTGATAATGTGTGACTAATGTGCAATGCAAGTAATCGAATGGGTACTTTCCTATTTCTAACATGTTGTGGTCTAACTTGAGAACTTAGGCTATATCTTGGGCTTTGAATTTAGATGTATCATCTGAAATAGGAATATCTTGTTTTTATGATGTTGATGGCTCAACCTAAAACCTTTCATGAATATTTAATTATCTTGGTTGTAGATGTTTTCGGATGGAACATGTTAATTTCAGATTTGATGTTTTTTTTTTCCTTAAAAGTAACTCTATTTTTGGGAAATCTTGGACTTAGTGTCTTTATTTGTAATTTATATTGAATGAAGTAAGAAATAAACTTTAAGTACATCTAGTAGGAAGGAGATATGTAATTAGGATGAATTATTACTTATCTGATATAATTCCTTATGTAAACAATGGTTGAAAAGTGTTGATTTTATCAATATCTTTTCTAAAGGTTAATTTGGTTGATCACTTGTTCTTTCTTTTATGATTGTTATTTCTCTATGATGTATCTATCTATTTAGATTTACTATGTTATAAAGGCAGAGTTGGTTTAATGAAACAGTTAGTTGAGAGCACATCGTTTTAATACTTAGTGCTTATCATGCTCAGTTTATTGAAATGACCCATGCTAGCAATTTTTGTAGATGGACTTCGTAAGTGATAAAGGAAGGCAATAAATTTTAAGATATTGTTTTTTAATTAAAGAATGGATCTTTTATGAATAAATATGATTCATTATTGAAATTTATTGAAAGAGCAAAAGATGTATTTCCTTATAAGTTTTGATGTTGGTTTGTTGTCCACTCAAAATTCCCTGCTCTGATGAAAGTAAAAAATTTCAAAATTTTGAGTTTAAGTGTTTTCTCTAATGTACCGAAGTCGTGAAATTGAGAAAATCCATAGTTTTGGGTCATTTTGTATGTATTTCGGGCCTCTCGGACATTTTTGTCCCGCGTGTCCCAAGTTTCAAAGTGCGCTATGTTCCCCGATCGGCCGAAATCCCCGAAGTCGTTCCATTTTCGGGCCCGTCGGAGCTTTTCGTCCCAACTGTCCCAAGTTCAAAAGTGCGCTCTGTTCCCCAATTGGCCAAAATCCCCGAAGTTGTTCCATTTTCGGGCCCATCGGAACTTTTCGTCCCAAATGTCCCAAAGTTAATTGTGCAAGTTGTTCCAATTTCGGCCGAAACGCCCGAACCGCGTACTTCGCGCATCTTTGTCCCGAATGTCCCAAACTTCTCCGGACCTATTGTAACATTTTCACCTGAACCATGTACTTCACACTTTCATGTTCCAAATGTCCCAAAGCTAATTCTACAAGCTGTTCCATTTTTGGCCGAAACACCCAAACCGCGTACTTCGCGTACTTACGTTCCAAATGTCCCAAACTTTTCCAGACTCATTGTCACATTTTCGGCCGAAACGCCCGA
Source organism: Taxus chinensis (assembly GCA_019776745.2). Classification (NCBI taxonomy): domain Eukaryota; kingdom Viridiplantae; phylum Streptophyta; class Pinopsida; order Cupressales; family Taxaceae; genus Taxus; species Taxus chinensis. The sequence goes on from CM034149.1 coordinate 377,699,740, forward strand.
ACCACGTCCTTCGCTCGTTTTCATCCCAAATTCCCCAAAATGCATTTGTGCATCTTCTCCCTGTTTCACCCGAATCAGCCGAGCCGCGTGTTTCGCGCATTCGCGTCTCACATGTCCCAAGCGAACCAAATGCCATTCATACTTAGTTTTTCCAGCTCTACCCGAATATGTTGTTTTTCAAACTGATAGATATGAATTTAATGCGCATTGATCACTCTTCTCTCTCCTCAATGGCTATATAACGAGCAAGCCACCTTTGCAATTCTTACATTGTTTCCATGCTACCCTTGCTCGAACCCTTGTAACCTAATTCCCTGCGCGTGTATCCCTTTTCTCTGTAATTCCTCCCCGAATTTAGGTTGCGGATCTGATACTATCAATATGAAGATCGAAGTCCTGGAGGAGGATTTGGGAGAACTAAAGAACAGTTGGCAGAAGGGCGAAGCTTTCAAGACACTGGTTATCTCTGCTTTCAAAGATATACACTGTCATCTTCAAGACAAAAATTCTGGTGTTTCCCTTTCCTTGCAAGAAATCAAAGCTTAGTTCAGAGCTTTTGTCAAAGATAATCTATTCAAGGAAAACTCAATCTCCAAAGATAAAATGAAGGAAATATACTCTCTTCAATCTGTCATTGGAGAAGCAAATAAAGATTATCATACTCATGTCGAGTTTGATAAAGAGATGGAGAAATGTCTTGGATTTTGGACTCAGTATACGGCCAACACGTCAGTACCTCGTGGTAGAGACATAGCTGAGGCGTTAAAGAAATTCAGGAAGCAGATTCTGAAGTCAGTGGGTCCCTCTCAGTGACTGGCCACCTGTCTTCTCCCCCATTCTTTTCTATTCTTCCCTTTCTTTTCCGTTTTCTTTGTAATAGGTTGAGGTACTGCGATTGGCAGTCCTTAACTATTCTTTAGTTAAAAGAAACGGTTACGAAGAGTAACTGAATTGTAAGCTATATAATGGCCTTCTTTACGCCATTCTAAAAAAAGGAGGAAGAACTTGGCTTATTTTCTAAAAAGTGTAAATAGATCAAAAAGAAATCAATACAGAAGGACTTTCCATTCTTCGTCTATCTGATCTCTGTTATTCCTAAGCTTTCATTTATTTTCTTTGTGAAGATCATTTGTCTCAAGTTTATTAGTCTTTCCGATTGCATACTCTTCGACTTTGCAAGCATGGTGATCTTGTATAACCAAGAAGGAACTTTGTGTCCTTGATTAATGAATTTGTGTTATGTTAAGAGACTTTGTGTTCTAGCAGATGTTATTTACAGAACTTTGTGTCTTTGAATTCCATCTTATTTATCTGATACAAATGATCTTGTTTCAATTCACTGTGACTTCGCATACATAAATAATTACTCTGATATCTATAATTCTGCATGTTGCCTTTCTGCTCTTTCCCATACTCTCATTTCCTCAATCCTTTTTGTAATTGATGATCTTCATAGAAAACACTTTCGTAATATCCAAGTTTAACCAACAAATCATGTCTTGTACATTTGTAAATAGGTTCATTTCTGAATAAGGGAACCTCTCCCATTAAAGAGGAGGGACTTCTTGTCCCCTGACTGTTGCTCTTCTTAAAAGTCCTATTTGACGACCAACAGTTTTTGGTGACTCCGCTGGGGAAAATCATATTCCAGTTTTGTAATTTTTCGATCATCCTTTGATCTAGCAACTCCGCGTTTTACTCGAGGGAGGAGGGCCCTCGGTATTAAAGATTCTCAGTTTCAGCTTTTGGAGCAGCAGGGTTTTCCTTTCCCTTCAACAAATAGAAGGAATCGTTTGACAAGCACTCCACCTGTTCAAGACAGAATTCCCCACAGGTGGTTTTTCTTCAGAGCCAGCTAGCCCTAATCTTCAAGCTTTGATTATTGCTGGTGTTGCAGTCCCTCTCCAAGCCTTTTTTCCAAGAATGGCGGCGCCATTACCATGGGTTCATCATGTCGGGCCCCTTGCTCTTCCTCAGCCTTTGCATGAGTTACCCAGAGGTAACCAGAAGAACTTCCCCAAATTCAAAAGCGATGGCAAAGTGCATCCTGATGAACACATCGCAGCCTTCATAGTTGCATGTGGAGTTTTGGGAGTGGAGCATGAAGACGTCTCCGTGAGACTGTTCGTTGAGAATTTGCAAGATAATGCCACTGATTGGTTTTACCACCTTTTGGCTGGTGCTATCACTGACTGGGACATAATGAGAACTCAGTTCGAAAACTGTTTCAAGTTGGCAGAAGATGTACATGCCTTGCTAGCCCAAATCTCTCAGATAAAGAAAGATTCACAAGAGCCCATGAGAGAATTTGTGGCCCGATTCAACAAATTGATCAATAAAATTCCGCAGCTTACCCGACTTGTTGATCAAATTCAAAAATGTTTCTTCCTAAATGCTCAATCACCCAAAGTTAGTTATGCACTAAGAAGGGCTAATCTCGCAACATTGGTCGAGGATCAAACCCTCACTGTTAGTATCGAGGATGACTTGATCATGTCAGGGAAGTTGAGAAGAGACCCTTCCAAATCTAAGTCTGCTGCTTCTTCCTCTTCCACCCCTGGACCTAACACTGATCCATTAGTTCAAAAACTTGCAAATGATCTTCTTGCCATAAAGAAATAATTAGCTCAGCATGCTCCTTATGCAGACGTTCCAAGGAAAAATTTCCAGCCCATAAATCATTTTCCTGCTTCTCAAACAAGACTAGCACTTGAAGGACCTCCTGTTAAGGTTCCTGTGAATGCAACCTGTGAAGTTGAAGAGCCAGATGACGATGAGGATAATGAAGCTTGCAAGGAGTTTGTGGAAGAATTTGATGATGAAGCAGATGAACTTGAGGGATCTCGAGTTAATTTCTTCACCACAGAAGGTGTCAATGATGGTGATGACTATGATGAAGTAGTAGCGGACATGAATAGCGAATCATTCGCTGTCATGACTTGAGAGCAGACAAGACAGAAGGAGAAAGTGACGCAGCCCCCCAAGAAATTTAAGGAGTAGCTGGTAACTATCCCTGTAATTACAAAAAGAGGATCTCCTATCCCCACTTCATCTACACCAAAGGTGAGTCCTATTAATCCTACTACTAAAATTGCTTCTTCTTTCTCTCCTAAAGTTGATAAACTTAGGATCTCAAGTGATGATGGCCCGTCCACTTCTGGGTCTTTTGATATTGTTGATCACTGAAAAAGACCAAGGTCCAAATCTCAGAAGCTGAGTATTATCAAATCCATCCCAAAGCTTTTGCTAAAATGATCCACTTTGTCAATTCCCACTCTAAGACCACCTCTAAAGGCCTTTTTCCCACTCCTCCTTCTGTGCCACAGCCTAGTCTGGTAGCTGCTGTCACCTCACCTAATGATAAGATTAAACCATTTTATGTAACACTCCTTATAGCTGGTCATAGGCTCAATAATTGTGTCATACACTCAGGAGCTTCAGATAATGTGATGCCTGCTAAAGTAGCTCATGCTTTAGGACTAACTCTCACACACACTTATGGATCTTGTTACTCTATGGAGAGTAAAGAAGTGCCCCTGGTCGGAAGAATTAAGGATGCACAAGTGGCTTTTGCTACTTTTCCTAAAAAGAGAGTGTTGGCTACCATCTTAGTAGCAGATATTCCTCTTTCGTACGGGATGTTGCTAAGCAGAAACTTCTGCAAAGATGTGGGTGGAGAAATCCAAATGGACTGGTCACATGCACTCGTGCCTGTCAATGGACAAATGAAGAAGTTACTACCTGAGAAGCAGTCTAAGTATATTGTGTAGAAAACGGATGACCCTAAAGCACAAATACTTTATGAGGATATGGGGCATGGTAACTACATGATTATTTCCCCTGATGAAATCCAACTTCCCAGAGTGTCACCTAAAGATCCTAACGGGGTTTGGATTTTAGAGTTTGATGGAAGTTGTTCCTCAGCTGGTTCTGGAGCCGGTGTCCTACTGGTGTCACCTGAAGGAAGTCTACACCCCTTTTCATTTAAGTTGCAGTTCGAGAATACTAATAACACAGCAGAGTACGAGGCTCTCATTCTCAGATTGCAAGTGGCCAAAGAACAAGGTGTAAAGAATCTTCTGGCTCGTGGTGATGCAGAGTTGATTGTAAAGCAGGTCAGAAACCTTTTTCAAGTAAAAAATGGAAGGCTAAAAATTTACCGGAACCAGGTTTGGGATTCCATTGAATTCCTTGATGCTTTCTCTATCGAAGCAGTACATAGGGAAAAGAACAGCAGGGTTGATTCACTAGCTGTCTCAGGGTCACTACTGATTCCTCATCCTGACTTCTCTCAGGATAAGTTCACTATTGAAATGGTCCATCGGCCTAGTGTACCTGATAATACCAATAACTGGCAGGTTTTCAATGATGATCAAAATTTTCTTTCCTTCCTGGAACTCAAGGGTAATTTCGAACAACTGTATTTTAAGGGAAGTGACAACCTACCTCGTGAGAGTGTGCTCTTTGACAAAGCGGTCGCCCAAGGGGAAGAAACAGATCAGGAAGGGTGCATTAAACTCAAGGGGAATAAGATTCCTAAAGGATTGGTAAGCTTAGAGGAACTATTTGATAAAAATGACAGGTATGTGAAGTCTAGGGCTTCTACTGGACCTCAGCAATCAGCTGAGCATGACAAAATCAATATTGGGAGTTCTACTGATCCTAGGCTAGTGAATATTGGAAGATGTTGCACAACAGATGAAAGAAGAAAAGAAATTGATCTTCTAAAGAGGTATAAGGATATTCTTGCTTATTCTTATGAGGATCTAAAAGCCTTCAAGCCAAAAGATATGCAGCATTCTATTCCTCTCAAACCAAGAATTAAACCTTTTAAGCAGAAACAGGGGCAGTATAATCCCAAAATAGATGACAGGATGAGGGCAGATTGGAGGTTGCATAGGATATCTGCTCACCAGCAGAAGGTTGAGGTCCTGTTTGACAAGAAATCCAGGTTCAGAGGTTTCCAAGTTGGAGACACTGTGTTGTTATGGGATAAAAGGCATGAACCTCGTGACAGCCATGGCAAGTTTGATTCCCTGTGGCTCGGACCTTTCAAGATCAGACACTTTGCTGGTGAGAATTCCTTTTATCTTGATTACATGGATGGTTCTTCTCTCCCACTTCCTTATAGTGGCCAGTATCTCAAGTTGTTCAAGTCCTAGGTGATTAGGGAGTCCTTTGTATATTCTGTACAGTGTTTTTGTTTTTCTTTCCTTTTGTTTTGGTGTGTTATCCTCTGTATTAATCTACTTTTTGACTCCGTTGCCCAAGGGATAAAGTACTGGTCTGCTTCCCCTGAGTTTGTCTAAGTTCTTGCCTTGTCTCATTCCTTGAATTCATGCCAAGTCATCCCCAGAAGGAGCCAATTGTTGTTCACTCAAAATTCCCTGCTCTGATGAAAGTAAAAAATTTCAAATTTTTGAGTTTAAGTGTTTTCTCTAATGTACCGAAGTCGTGAAATTGAGAAAATCCATAGTTTTGGGTCATTTTGTATGTATTTTGGGCCTTTCGGACATTTTTTTCCCGCGTGTCCCAAGTTCCGAAGTGCGCTCTGTTCCCCGATCGGCTGAAATCCCTGAAGTCGTTCCATTTTTGGGCCCGTCGGAGCTTTTCATCCCAACTGTCCCAAGTTCAAAAGTGCGCTCTGTTCCCTGATCGGCCAAAATCCCCGAAGTTGTTCCATTTTTGGGCCCATCGAAACTTTTCATCCCAAATGTCCCAAAGTTAATTGTGCAAGTTGTTCCAATTTTAGCCGAAACGCCCGAACCGCGTACTTTGCGCGTCTTCGTCCCGAATGTCCCAAACTTCTCTGGACCTATTGTAACATTTTCACCCAAACCACCTGAACCACGTACTTCACACTTTCATGTTCCAAATGTCCCAAAGTTAATTCTACAAGCTATTCCATTTTCGGCCGAAATGCCCGAACCGCGTACTTCGCGTACTTGCATTCCAAATGTCCCAAACTTTTCCGGACTCATTGTCACCTTTTCGGCCGAAATGCCTGAACCGCGTCCTTCACACGTTTTCGTCCCAAATTCCCCAAAATTCATTTGTGCGTCTTCTCCTTGTTTCACCCGAATCGGCCGAACCGCGTGTTTCGCGCATTCGCGTCTCACATGTCCCAAGCAAACCAAATGCCACTCATACTTAGTTTTTCCTGCTCTACCTGAATATGTTGTTTTTCAAACTGATAGATATGAATTTAATGCACATTGATCACCCTTCTCTCTCCTCAACGGCTATATAACGAGCAAGCCACCTTTACAATTCTTACATTGTTTCCATGCAACCCTTGCTCGAACCCTTGCAACCTAATTCCTTGCGCGTGTATCCCTTTTCTCTGTAATTCCTCCCCGAATTTAGGTTGCGGCTCTGATACTATCAATATGAAGATCGAAGTCCTGGAGGAGGCTTTGGGAGAACTAAAGAATAGTTGGTAGAAGGGCAAAGCTTTCAAGACACTGGTTGTATCTGCTTTCAAAGATATACATTGTCATCTTCAGGATGAAACTTTTGGTGTGCCTCTTTCCTTGCAAGAAATCAAAGCTCAATTTAGAGCTTTTGTTAAAGATAATCTATTCAAGGAAAGCTCCATTTCCAAAGAGAAAATGAAGGAGATCTGCTCTCTTCAATCTGCTATTGAAGAAGCAAATAAAGACTATCATACTCATGTCGAGTTTGATAAGGAAATGGAGAAGTGCCTCAGATTTTGGACCCAGTCTACAGCCAACACGTCAGTCCCACGTAGCAGAGACATAGCTGAGGCATTGAAGAGATTCAGGCAGCAAATTTTGAAGTCAGTGGGTCCCTCCCAGTCATAAGCACTTGTCTTCTTCTCCTTATTCCTCTCTTCTCTTCCAATTCTTTCTCTCGGATTTATTGTAATAAGTTGAGGTATTACGATTGGCAATCCTTAACTAATCTTTAGTTAAAAGAAGTAGTTACCAGGAGTAACTGATTTGTAAACTATATAATGGCCTCTCCTCGCCATTTTGGAGGGGGAAGAACTTGGCTTATTTTTGTGAAAGTGTAAATAAATCATAAAGAAATCAATACAAAAGGGCTTTTCATTCTTCATCTATCTGATCTCTTTTATCCCAAACTTTTCATTTAATCTTGTTAAGATCATTTGTCTGTGTTATGATAAGAAGCTTTGTATTCTTTGTGCAGATGTTATTTATAGAACTTTGTGTCTTACAGAAATTTCATCTTACTAAGTATGATACAAATGATCTTGTTTCAATTCACTGTAACTTCGCATACATAAAGAATTACTCTGTTATCTATAATTTTGAGTGTTGCCTTTTTGCTCATTCTCGTATTCTCATTCCTCAGTCCTTTTGTAATTGATGATCCTTATAGAAAACGCTTTCATTATATCCAAGTTCAACAAAGAAAATCATGTTTTGTATATTTGTAAATAGGTTTTTTTCTGAATAAGTGAACCTCTCCCATTAAAGAGGAGGGACTTCTTGTCCCCTTACTGTTGCTCTTCGTAAAGTCCTATTTGATGACCAACACTACTACAATATTCATGGAAATAAGGTACACATATCTATCTACTTTATGTAACTGAGCTTTCCGCTCACAAAATTAAAGTGGGGGCAAATGTAGACACAAAATCATGCACTTTAGACATTATTTAATCTCAGTCTCACACTATTATTTAGAATGTTTTTGAGTGAATAAAGTACTAATTGACCCCCATCTTTTGGCTGTCTTACTTTATTTTCTTTTGTCATTCCCGACCTCTTGCACCCGCATACCCAGTTAGATTTCATCATTTCACATTATTTTAGCTTTGACTAGGGTGCCTAGGCTAGTATTGGGGTGCCCATGGGCACCCTGGTCCCACCAGGGTCACTCCAATTCCTTTTGAACTTTCTCACCACTTTTTGGGCACTTTCTAACCATTTTGACTTCTTATTGTTTTGGTGGTCAACCATATCAAGGTTAATACAAAATTAGATCAAGAGAACTCTATAAATACAAAATTATGTGCCTATAATGAGGGACCAAACACTAGTCACTACTATCATCCACCTAGATTTTCTTCCTTTATCTCCATCACAAAGGCACAAAGTTGGTTCATCAACATCACACTTCATAGGAGGGGAGTATATTATTTCCATGCACACATTCTATTACATTTTATACATATAGTTATTTCTTACTACTTCACAAAGTGTGACTGGCACAAGAGCACCTAGGGCACATGATGCACACACACCAAAACTACATCTGGGTCTGAAATGTAGTACAACACTCAGGTTAGTCTGACCCATTCATTTGCATTCTTATTTTTTTTTATGATTTTAATACTTGTCATGGTCTCTTGTATCTCCTTTCATCTTGGATTATTAGCGACACTTAATGCAATCCAGAGAACCTAATGTGACACACAATGAGGGTTTCAGACCACTTGCTGAACCTGTGAAACTTAGTTCCTGACCTTTTACATAGAATAGGGTTCCCATTTTATAGACCAAAGTACCCATAGGTGCCCCAGTCCCTCTCTAGGTGCTCCAGTTTAGCTAGATAACTCGGATCCATCCTTTTTGGGGCCTTTACATAGTCTTTCTTGCTCCTTATTTCTCTAGTCACTTCTGCGACACAATCCTGCGAGCTCCTCAAATAAGCTAAGTCATTTCCATACTTCTCTTGCATATTAGGGTTTCTAATCTTATTAGATTAGTTTCCTTGGTCATTTTTCATAGTCATTTAATGCATTTACATGTTGTTTTAGATTAGATTAATTATCCCATATACTCATTTTTTAGTTAATCAGATAGCCTCTATCATCTTAGGCCTCTGCCCCAGTACTCATCTAGTGTGTCTAATCCCTATCAAATCCACATCTACCCCAACCCACACATGATATTCATGGTATGACTACCATCTAACCTATTAAGCTTTGAGAATATCTATCCATTCCACTATGATCTCCTCTATCGCCTTTCACCATGAGCCTGATCGGCTCGCCATCTCAAAAATATTACAGCCAGCTCAATATGATCACATATGACTTATGGGATCCCTAGTGGCCTAATCACTATTATGTGCTCATATGCCTAACAATGGAGAAGGAACCCTACATCTAATCATGTCCTCCTCCTCTCAGTGTACATGCATAACTCATGATATATCTTCTCTAACAGTGTTGAGCTGAAAGAGAATACCATTCTATGATCAACAATATCTACCACTATGTAGACACAAAATCACGCGGTTTGAGTCATTATTTAGTCTCGATCAAATACTACTATTTACATGATTACTAAGTAAGAAAAGTAGTAATTAATCCATGTCTTGGCCATATTTCATTGATTTCTATTGCTACTTTTGGTCTTACACCTTTATTGACCCATTCTTTACTTTCATACTTTAGTTTCACATTTTATGGACTAGAGCACCCATCCAGGACACTGGTGCTAGGTACCCTTGTCCCCTCTAGATGCCCTTGTCCTCTTTACACTTTACTCTCACTTTTTGGGTCATTTCTAGATGTTTGAGCATCTTATCGTTTTGGTAGTTAGTCTTTTCGGTGTCAATTACAAAGTTCAAGTAAGGGAATCATATAAATATAAAGTTATGTGATCATAATAAGGGACCAAGCACTAAGCACTAGCTATCACCACCTAAGGTTGCATCCATCTAGCTCCATCAAAAAGCACACAATGTTAGTTCATCTACATCACACTTCATAAGAGGGGATTATATTATTTCCCTGCACACATTTATTACATTTTACATCTAGTTACTTGCTCGCTACTTCACAAAGTGCAACTAACACAAGAGCAACCTATGACACAATTACGTACACACACCTAGAACTACATTGGGTCTGAGATGTAGTGCAATAATCAGTGATAAGTCCATCAATTTAGTAGCTTAAGAAAATCTAACTCCTTCATATGCATATTTTTTTTTAGGGTTTTGATGCTTTATTTAGGGTTTTTACGTGTGATTCTTTATTTGTAGGTCTACAACAACATTGATGATCATACAATGACATAAAAGTGACTAAAGGAGAACACATACGAGCAATCAATGACACATAATAGGAGGTTCTCTAGTCATTTCTATAGATCAGGGTGCACTAGGTGCCCTAATCCCTTTTCCAGGTGCCCCAGTCCAGCCAAATCACTCAGATATGTATTTTCTCAATCTCCTGTTCAACTTAACTTGACTATGACACAATTATGTGGAATCTTCGGATCCGCTACGGTCCTCTAAACCTCTTTGCACATTAGGATTTATACATTTTATTTTCTTAGTTTTCTTAGGTGTATTTAAATTATTTTATTACTTATTTTTTACTATAATATTGTATTAGATTAGGCTAAGATATCACATTTTAGCATAATCACTTTGGTGAACCTCACTCAATCTACACGTTAGTATGATCCTTGTTTCCTTATCATCATGTGTATATCAATTAATGACTTATTTCTTTCCAATCCCTATTTAAGACATAGGGTACAACATATCCTTGACACTACTCATATTCCTGCTGATATGCATATAGATTTGGTGTATAAAAAATTTGTTGATGCCTTTTCTCAACATATTTATTTTCCATCCAATCCCACTGCAGAGCTTGTTGTCTTTGACAATGATCAACCCTTGCATATCATGATTCACATCTATAATGTGGGTGTCAAGCGTACTCTAATTGATAATGGATATGAGCTTAATATTTTTCCTATGTCATTCCTTGAAAAGCTTGGTATTTCTGCTACCAATCTCAGTCCATAGTCTCTTTCCATTTGTGCATATGATGGTTCAATTTTCCCATGCGTAGGTCACATTGATATTCCTATCATTGTAGGGAAAATTTATCTCAACATACTATTCTTTGTCATTGAATTTGCGGTCTCATACAACTGCTTAGTTAGTAGACCATGACTCCATGCTATGTAAGCTGTTTCCTCTCGAGTACATCATTGTGTCAAATTTCTATATGAAAGTGTCGAGCATACTATTCTTCGTGACCGTTATCCATACCAATATTGCAACCATGATCCAAATACCACTTCCTATTCTAGGGGCCGACACTAGTGATGATCCACAACCCATAGATGAGCTACCACATTTACCTCCACTTGAAGGTGAGATTTTCATGATAGATTATGTACTAACTACATCTACACCTCACGTTTCATCTACTACTGCTATGATTAATTATCAGGGGTTTGTTCCTATGTCGTATGTCACTCTAGCCCCTCCACCTTATCATGTGCCACCTTCACCAGTACGAAATCCTTTCACATGCACACTTTTCATGATTGATTTTTATTGGGAGCAAATTCCATTCAATCCTACTTGTGATGACACATTATGTACACAAGATGGATTAGATTGTATAGGTTTTTCTTTTGAATATCTCTATCCTCCACCAAATTCTTCTCAACTTTATCATGGATTCGTTCACATTACTACCACTTATGGTCTACATGTCTTTCACCTCATATTTTTTATTGCATGAATCCCTCTCTCTTTGCCACTCATATTAGGAAAATCATGGTTTGAATACATTGGGGGCACCCTAGATTGTGATCATACAAATATCTCATTTCTCATGCCTTTTGTTCGTATCTTCATTTACAATAGTTACTTTCTTGGATCTACACAAAATATCACTCGGTATGCACATGGGTGTCTATTACTACCATTTACTAACGATAAATATTCCATGGGTATGTATAACTTACACTGTAATGGCTCATTACATGATCAACCAAACACTATCACTCACCATGTATTCGATGCTTGTTCATTTGGTTTTTATTGTGACAATAATGACCTCCTAGATGATATTACATGATCGAATTATGCATCTTACACACTTTGGGGGACACATAGATTATTCATTCCCATTAATTGAAAACACACACCTATTGACACACACTAGTATCTATATTACCCGATGAAACACTCTTGTGCTTCAGTTAACACTTGATTGTGTTGAGTTGTGAAGCTTAATTATTTCATTTTAGCATGTAATTGGAACTTGCTATAACATATAGTAACTGGCATCGGCCAGTCTAGGTCAGGAAAGTAACCCGTGTCGGGTCAGGCATAACCAACATCGGTTACCTGTGTGAGAAAGTTTTACTTAACTCTCGGGAATTAAATCTATTTTTAGCATTAAAGTAGATTTATTGGATGTAGATGCATGACTAAGTGCCCTAAGTTTATAAATGACTATATAAGCATAAAAGTTAGGGTTTAGAAGTAATGGATGTATCATAATTACAAGATAATTATGTGAGAGAGAATTCTTGGTGAAGAATAAAAAAAGCTTGAAGGAAGAAAGTACTGAACATCTAAGAAGTGTAGAAGATTATAAATCTTCATTGTATATCTTGTCAAAGCTTTGGATAATAGATTGGCTTGTTTCTTGGTGGACGTAGCCCACACTGGGTGAACCACATTAAATCTAGTGTTGATTTATGTCTCTTGTTTTGTATAATTCTTCTGGTAGAATATCCAATTTTATTTGCATGTATGCTTAGATCTGATATATTATATGTACAACCGGTGTGCTAACCCCAAAAAATGGTATCAGAACTTTGTTTAAGGGTTTGGTGTGTTGACAGATTTACTCATAGAGGGTTTTCTAATTGAGTGGGAGCTACAACAATGAAAGAAGATAATAAATACAAGGTAGAGAAGTTCGACAGCTGAAATTATAAATTATGGAAGATGCGGATTGAGGATTATCTATATTAGAGATATTTGTACTTACCGTTGGATGAGAAGTCTAGACCTACGAAGATGACTAATGAAGAATGGAAGATTCTTGATAGAAAGGTTTTGGGATCTATAAGATTGATCCTGGCAGCATCTATGGTTTCCAATATTACAGAAGTGACTTCTATGGTAGAGTTAATGAAATATCTTAATAATTTATATGAAAAACCTAGTGCTTCAAATAAAGTTTATTTGATGAAGAAACTTTTTAGTTCTAAGATGCATGAAGGTGAATTTTCCTCTAGTCATTTGAATGATTTCCAATCTATTGTAAATCAGTTAAAATCAGTTTCAATACCGTTTGATGATGAAATAAAAACACTTTTATTCTTATGTTCTTTGCCTAGTAGTTGGGACAAATTGGTAATGGCTATTAGTAATACATCATCTACTAATAATATTTTAAAGTTTGATGATGTGGTTAGTATAATCTTGAATGAAGAAATTCGCAGGAAAAGTACAGAGGAAACATCATCTGGAAATACTTTGAATGTAGAAAGTAGAGGCAAGCAGAAGGAGAGATCCAAGAGTAAGATTAATGGGAAATAAAAGTCAAGGGATAGCGGATCTAAATACAGAAGTAAGGGAATTAATTGTTGGAAATGTGGAAAGAAAGGACATGTAAAGAAAGATTGTTGGTTAAAGAATAAAGAGAACCAACAACCAGACAAAGGTAAAGAGGTGAATCTTGCTGCATCAGAGGTAATGCAAGATGCTCTTATTCTTTCTTTAGATAGTAGAATTGAATCATGGGTTTTAGATTCAGGAGCTTCTTTCCATGCAACCCCTAATAAGGGTTATTTCAAAAATTATGTCGAGGGAAATTTTGGGCATGTCTATTTGGGTGATGATGAACCTTGCAGTATTACTGGTAAAGGGGAAGTTCATCTAAAATTGTAGAATGGAAATACATGGGTATTGAAAGATGTGAGGCATGTGCCAAGCCTCCGGAGGAATCTTATTTCTGTAGGGAAACTAGGTGAATCTGGTTGCATGGTTACTTTTATAGGAGACTCTTGTAAAGTCACCAAGGGTGCTTTTATTGTGGCAAGAGGTAAGAAGGTAGGAACGTTATATTTATCTACCTGTATTACTGATTCTTTTTCTGCATTATCTACTTCAGATTCAGATGCATGCATGTGGCATAATCAGTTAGATCATATGAGTCAAAAAGGAATGCAGATCTTAAAGGCTAAAGGTAAGTTATCAGATTTGAAAGATTTAGATCTTGATTTCTGTGAGCCTTGTATCTTTAGAAAGCAAAAGAGAGTGATATTTCTCAAAGTTGGGGCAACTAAGAAGGAGTAGAAATTGGAGCTTGTACACTCAGATGTGTAGGGACCAGCTTAGGTAGCTTCTCATGGTGGATCCCAGTATTATGTTACTTTCATTAATGATGCTACAAGAAAGGTATGGGTTTATTATATTAAACGCAAATCTAATGTTTTTGAAACTTTTAAAAGATGGAAAGCCCTTGTTGAGAATGAATCAAATTCTAAGTTAAAGTTCCTTAGATCTGAAAATGGTGGTGAATACTGTAGCAAGGATTTCAATGATTATTGTTCAGTGAATGGGATATGTAGAGAAAGAACGGTTCCAAGAACACCACAGGAGAATGGTGTTGCAGAAAGAATGAATAGGACAATCATTGAATGTGCTAGAAGTATGATGATACATTCTAGATTGCCCTTACAGTTTTAGGTAGAAGTAGTTGATACAGTGGTTTATTTGATTAACTGTGGGCCTTCAAGTTCACTAGATGGAGGAATACCAGAGGAAACATGGATCGGAAAAGAGGTAGATCTTTCTTTTCTTAAAGTTTTTGGTTCAGAAGATTTTGCGCATGTTGATAGGGAAAATAGAAATTAGTTGGATGTAAAATCCAAGAGGTGCACTTTCATTGGTTATGGATCTGGTGATTTCGGTTTTTGTTTTTGGGATTTAGAGAATTCTAAAATTGTTAAGAGTCATGATGTTGAATGGAATGAAAAGAGAATGTACAGGGATCAAATTTTGGTACCCAAGGATGAGAAAATTGAGAAGTTTATTTATGAAAATGAACTCTTAGGTTGTAAAGAAACACCTTCAGAAATACATAGTAACTATGGTCGGTTAGGCCCTGACCGACATCGGTCAGATGAACCACCGATGGTTACAGAGGATCAGAATTGGTGCCGGTTAGCTAGAATCGATGTTGGTTAGAGGTGACCGACATCGATCACTGTCAGAAGTTGATACTAATGTCCAAGAGGTCTAGATTGAAACTCCGGTACCCCAAACTCTTGTGAGAAGGTCACAAAGGGTAAGTAAACTTCCAGAAATATTTTCACCTTCTCTATTTTATCTACTATTAATTGATAGTGGTGAACCAGAAAGCTTTGGAGAAGTAATGTAGGATAAAACTCAAGTTTAGTGGGAGCATGGCATGGATGAGGAGATGAACTTTTTGGAACAGAACCAGACTTGGGATTTGGTTAAATTACCAGCAGGAAAGAGAACATTATAGAACAAGTGGGTTTACAGAATTAAGGAAGAAGAGGGTGGATAGAAAAGGTACAAGGCAATTCTTGTAGTAAAGGGATTTACACAAAAGTCAGGTATTGACTTTGGTGAAATATTTTCTCCTGTTGTTAAGATGACTTCTATTCATACTGTATTGAGTTTAGTTGCAGTAGAAGATTTACATTTAGAGAAACTAGATGTGAAGACAAATTTCCTTCATGGTGATTTGGATGAAGAGATTTATATGCAGCAGCCACTTGGGTATGAAGTCAACGGTAAGGATAAATTAGTGTGTAGGTTGAAAAAGAATCAATATGGGCTCAAGCAAGCTCCAAGGCAATGATACATGAGGTTTGATAGTTTTATGCATGAGCATGGTTATTTGAGATGTGAATCTAACCATTGTGTTTATTTCAAGAAGCTTGAAAATGGGAGCTATATTATTTTGTTATTGTATGTGGATGATATGCTTATTACAGGATCTAGTATGCAAGACATTGGTGAGCTTAAGAGAAAGCTAGCTCACACATTTGCAATGAAGGATTTGGGAGCTGCAAAAATAATTCTTGGCATGCAAATACATAGAGACAAGAAAAACAAGAAATTGTATTTGTCTCAGGAGGATTATATCTACAAGGTGTTAGAAAGGTTCAACATGCAGAATGTAAAACCTATTAGCACACCTATGGCTGGACACTTCAAATTGAGTAAAGATCAATTTCCTTCATCACAAGAGGAGGTCAAATACATGACATGAGTGCCATATGCTTCAGCAGTTAGAAGTCTCATGTATGCTATGGTTTGTTCAAGACTAGACATTACACAGGCAGTGGGAGTTGTGGGTAGATATATGGCTAATCTAGGTAAAGAGCATTGGAAAGCAGTCCAATGGATACTCATGTATTTGAAAGGGACATCTAGCATGCAGTTATGCTATGGAGGTTCGGATATTTCATTATGTAGCTATGTTGATTCAGATATGGCTGGAGATCTAGATGGTAGGAGGAGCACTACTAGATATATTTTCACAGTAGGTGGAACAACAATTAGCTGGATTTCTAGATTGCAGAAGGTTGTGGACCTTGTCTACTACAGAGACAAAGTATGTTGCAGCTACAGAGGCTAGCAATGAAGATGATATGGATGAGTAGGTTAATGGAAGAGTTGGGAAAGGAGAAAGGTGATTGTAAACTGTTTAGTGACAGTCAAAGTGCAATTCATTTGGCAAATAAATCAGCATTTCTTTTTGTTTCGAGAACAAAACACATTCAGTTGAGGTATCACTTCATACGACAGGTATTAGAGGATGGACAGTTGAATCTGGAAAATATTCATACGAGCAATAACACTACGGATATGCTAATAAAGCCATTAGCAAAGGAGAAGTTGGAGCTACACTCCACTTCTATTGGTCTTCGAGTTTGAGACTTGAAGAGGAATAAACAAAGCCAAGGAAGGATCCAAGAATGATTGCATAAATATATGGTGCAGTAATTAAACTCCAAGTGGGAGATTGTTGAGTTGTGAAGCTTAATTACTTCATTTTAACATGCAATTGGAACTTGTTGGAAAATACAGTAACTGAAATCGGTTAAGGGAAGATTGGCATCGGTCAGGGCATGAACTGGCATTGGTTATGGTAGACTGGAATCAGTCAAGGGCAAATATGAATAACGATGGTTAGGTAGAACCGACATCGGTTACTTGTGCGATAGAAGTTTTAATTAACTCTCAGGAATTAGATCTATTTTAGCATTAAAATAGATTTATTAATTGTAATTGCATGACTAAGTGCCTTGCGTCTATAAATGACTATATAATCATAAAAGATAGGGTTTAGAAGAAAATGTATGGATCATAATTACAATGGTATAATATCTACATTTATTCACATGTATGCTTAGATATGATATATTGTCTATACAACCAGTGTGCTAATCCCAACATTAACTTGAAGAACATGATCCTAACCTTCCAGTTGCTACCCCTGTGGTGGAATTCACTACTTCATCTTATATTTCTCCATTTCATCGTGAATCTTCCATGCCTCGTTCTTCTAAAGTTCCTTCTTTTCTACAAAGGCCACCAAGAAAAGAAGCTGAATCTCTTCCACTTCCTCAAATTGTGAGTAAATCAGTTGAATCCCAACTTGTCCCTCGTCTTGTAGTCCCAAACCCATTTTGGGAGGAGCATCTTCAAGAAATGAGAAAAAGGGAGGAAGTATATGATTGAGGAGACTAGACAAAGGGGAGCATGCAGAGAATCTAAAGAAATGGACTACAAAACTTAACATCAAGAAAAATTCATTCTCGACTAAACCTCCTACAGAAGTTGAGGCTCAAGAACAAGTGAAACAAACTAGTTTTGTACCAGAAATTAATCTAGAGGTAAATGAGGAGGACCACCAATATACCTATTCAGAATGTAGTATTCATATTCAATCCATATCTTCAGGTGAGGTTGAATCATTGTAAGTGAAATAACCAGTTGTAGAAAAGCAAGAGCCAACTCCAAAATCCAGGAGAAGAGCATGTTGAAGAAGAAATACTCTTAAGTGTACAAGTTGGTTCTAATAAGTGTAATGGTCCTAATTTCCATGCATGTCAAGATCTTGCAGTGCTTTTGGAGGGTTGTAGTAGCTTTTGAAGGTCATCATTAGATGTTACAATCAGCCACAAGAAGCTTCATGAGACCAAGGTAGATTCAAAGGTCATGGATGCAGATGAAACCATGTAGAGGCTTTCTAATCCTTTTTTCTCTCTACCTTCTCAAAAATCTGATTTTTTAGAGGAATTTGATCTTTCTAATTTCATGTTTGAGAATGAAGAATATCAAGGTGAAGGAGGTTCTAGTTCGGAGGATACTCAGATTGAGGAGGAGCCTTTGATACAATCAGAGAATGAAGAAGCAAATTATCTATCAGATTTGGAAGAATGTTTTGATGGACAAGAGCCTATGGAACTTGAAAATCTTTTATTCCATCACTTCTTTTCCAACACAAAGTGTCGAGTGCTATGGAGGGACATGCTCAAGAACAACTCATTACTCATAATTGTCCTTTGGAATCAGAATTGGAGGAATTGAGTCTTCCATATCCTTCATCACACATAAAGGAGGAACACACAGGAGAAGCTAGGACTAATCTAGAAGCATTGAATGAAGATTATGTCATGGAGAGGTTTTTGTTTTCAGTTACGGAACCTGTTTTGGTTAACAAGTTTGCGATGGAGGAAAGTATTCTTGAATATTTTTCTTCCCCTAACAATCTTCAAAAGCTGCAAATAGGAGGGTTTGACTTTTCAAATTCCATGTCAAATGAGGGAGATGTCACTGTGATACCATCCATCCAGGTGAAAGATCAGTTATTTGTAAATGGGAAACAAGAGGGAAATCAAGTGGTGAACAACCATCTTTTTCAAATATGTCTTCAGCAATAATTTCTTATTAAAGTTCACGTTTAGAGAAATAGGAATATTCAATGGGTTAGACCATTTCCCATAAGGTATTTGGCTTCATTGAAGCCAGAAGAGAAGCTAGAACCAGTCACATTCATTTTAGAATTATAGGATGAGTTTCACAATTTTGAGGATCAGTTACAATGCCTCTACAGGACAAATGCAGAGCAACTAAAAGAGGAATTATTTCTCTTTCTAGTTGATGCCTTGGTGGACCAAGTGGAGAATTGGGCATGATTTAGTTTTTCACCCTCATTCTTAGCCATGTCCATTGTCAAATCATCTGAATGAAAATCCATTGTGAGGAAAGGAAGCTATTTTGTACAACCAGTTCCAGGTCTTTGTTTAGCTCACATGTGTTCCTCCAGTTAGTGTAGAGTAGGAATAGGTTTTCTTTCAGCAGAATAAGTGCATTACACACCCTGCATGTTTCAATTGGGGCATGTATGGTTTTCAGTTTCAATGTGTTTTGTTTTCCGTTGTCGCTCTTGTGTTGTTCTGCACATTGTTTCATCATGGAAATTATTCAAGGAGAAGGAAGGTTTCAAGGTTTCCATAAGAGTTTCATGATTTGCTTCATTCAAAATTCTACAGTGTTCCATAGATGCCAAGCATTCAACAGATTCAGTATACTTCATGCTTAGCATTCCAGGGTGGTCTAAGATTAATAATGCTCAAGGAGACTTCGGGATATATCACCAAAAAAATCATTTCAGGATTCCAAAATTGACTCCATGCCCAATGGATGACTTAAAGGCTACTGAAATCATGCTTAGTAGGCAATCATCCCTGAGAGGTCACCAAAAATGGTATCTATTTTTTGCCCCTTAAGTAAAAATGGACAAACAAGGCTCTAATTGGAGGCATAAAAATGGTCAAAATTGGTGTGGAATTTTTTCAAATACCCTATTATACCTAATAAGATCGGTTCTGGGATTATTTACAATAATTAATTTTTTTGAGAACAAGGGTGAGTGTAATTTTGCAAGAGACTTGAAGGGCCCACATCCAGCTTAAAATAGCTCAAATGTTGCAAAAAATGTTATGAGTTGTCCAAAAGCTCACGTCAACTTGAAGAAAGCTAACTCAAACCCCCCATGAGAATATGCCAACTAAAAATTCTCGAAATTTAAAGTTGGTATTATACAAAAAGGTCAAATGGGCACAACTTGATTGAGGGGTAAGAATGGTTAGCTCATTAATCATCGAGCTATAGTACTACGAATGGTTGGTGATTACAACGGCCCGAGTTCAAGCGGTGGATGATCTCGATCAAGTGAGTCAAGATATAATCGAGATGTTGGGAGAAGAGCAAGCTCAGTGGATAAGTGATGGACTCGGGTTGCATGGGTCATGACATAGCTCAGAATTCATACGCGATAGCTTAGACACAAAACATGAGATGAGTGGGAGGAATTTGGAGAGCATTTAGCATGGCTCATGCACATAAGAAGGATTCGATGAGTCGAATTCACTGTAAAGAACTCAATGGAAAATCATAGGTGAAACTTGACAATGAGCATTTGTTTGAGCCATGCATTGACTCAAAAATCTTGGTTAATGTGAGTTTCATTATTCCTTAGGTGAGCTCGAGCAGTAAAGGCAGGATTGGTCAATAATCGAACTGGATTGTGAGGCATCCTTTGTCTGGATAGAGTAGAAAATGTTTCGAGCTCACATGGGGTAATCATGATCGATCTCACAAAGCTGAATAAGTAATGAGATTTTCCAAAATAGTGGCATGGGAAATGTTTGAGTTGGAACCATCTCAAGTTTTTGGTAGTGGAAGACAAAAGAAAAATTCCCGCGCTCATTAGAATTATGGAGATTAGCGACCAAATGGCCAAATGGAACTTTGAGAGGCTAAGTTAATAAAAATGTCCCAGCTAGAATCCGGGATTCATGTGAGAACGATGGTTTTGACGATGAGCTCAAGCCTAGCTTAAGTTGATCATTAGGCATAAAGATGAAATTTAAAAAATCACCTTGGCTCGAAATTTTATAGCAAACATCATGGGATTACAAAATCACAAAGAAGTGAGTCTGAGTTACGTACGATTCAAGGCTCATCAGGAGAATTAAATGCATGAGAGAGTGGTGTGAAGCAGTTAAGGTGGCACTGAATTTTTTATAAAAAGGATCCCACATGGAACACTGTGAATTACCAATGGGTGTCTCACTAAGCTAAGCATTGGGCATTTTGACTAAGGTTGATTATGAGGTGTCACAGAGTAAAAAATGAATTCAGAAGCACAATGACACAGGAATGAGTGATCGAAACTGAAGCCAGATGAAAATGTGGTGTAACAATCTTGTGGTGAGTGTAGGAATGATCCAATCCTATAACATTAGGATGCCATGGGGCTTGATAAATTTCTGAGCTTTGTCAGTAAAAGGGATCAGTCGAGGCCATTTGTCTAAATATGATGGAAACCATCATAGGATTCCTTCATCATGAGATCAAATTATTTCACTCATAGGGATTATTTGAATGATGACCTAAACATGAGATCCACAATAGCTCACCTGGTTGAACTCAAGGAGGAAAAGAACTGTATCATAAGGCTCACAGTGTATAAAGCCATTCGAGTCCATTTGAGAGCTCATGTGGGGATTGAACCTAGTAAGATGGTAGAGTGATAGAACATGGATAGGGACGTTTTCAGTAAATCAACGCACTTAAACATGGAGTCATGAAAGAATCTTGGTTCAGAATGAGAACCTTGATGGTGTGATCCAGAATTTTGAGTGCTTGGGCATGGTGCCGAAGACAGGGTGATTGCTTGGCATGTGGGGAGGTAAACCCAACGGTCGAGTTTCAAGATGCAGAAACTCACCAGAGCCTTAGGGGATGAAGCTCATGTACAAACTGCCAAATAGAGTGGTGAATGATGATCAAACCAAAATAAAGTTAGGGTTATGAACCAATTTTTGAATAGGCTAACTATGAGCCCGAGTCAATGGGAAATGAATGGTGAAGGTCATTAAGTGAGGTAATTGATGCATGGAAAGTGTTCACTAAGGTTTAGTAGAAAAACACTATCACTCAAGCGAGTTGGTTCAATCACCAGGATCAGACATACGGGGAAATACCTTCATGAAGATCATCGCTAAGCTCACAAGTAAAGTGAGGATTTTTGTTGCAGAGTTAGTTCCCGAGCAAGTCAAATAATCCAAGTGTCTCATTGAAAATAAATGGAGGTGAATGGATTGAGAATCTCCAATCACGGAATGTCTTGTGAAGGAGAAAGGTGGTGGCCAAGTATTTTAGTGCCCAGTCCTGAGTAATAGGAAGAGTATTCAAGGTGTGAATCACAAGAAGAAGATCAAGTAAACAGATGAGCTCGCACTTAGGAGAAAAGTAAGCTCTGTCGCGATAGAGCTTGCATGAAGAAAGGAGTGCCTCATTTTAGATGAGCCCGTTATAATGGATCGGTCTTGGAATTATCTCGTTCATAGAAAAATGGTGGAGATCACTTGGCATCAAGTCTCGAGTCATGACACTGAAGATGAGCTCAAAAATAGAACTCAATGGACACATGGCAAGAGAGGATTGGTTTGAGGAGCTGAAGTAGTTGGTGGCCAAGTGCTTGATGTAATGACACAGATCAAGTTCGTGTGGGAAGTGAATGCTCTCAAGGGAGCTCATACTTATAAAGTTCTATGAGAGATCAATATAGAGCTAGATGGGATCAGGTTCGGGTTAGCTCAGTTGGTGAGTTGGTCGATTTAGGAGGAACAATGCATGAACAAGGCTTAGTCACGGTGGTGGAGAACTAGCTCGATACATAGTTAAGATTCATTGTGGTGAGCCATTAAAATAAGGACTTAACTTTCCATTCAGGTAAGGATTCTCAATACCAAACGGGATCATGCAAAGTCAGAAATAAGATTGATTCAATGAGTATCTCGGTCAAATGGAGGGACTTGATGATTCCATGGGAGAGCATGTGGTTATAGCTTGTGATGATGAAAACTCTTCTTGATGCATAAAACTTGGTAAAAATCATGTGAAGCTCATTGATTTGGTCCCGAACGGAGCAAACCTGAGGTAGGAAGATCTCGGTGAAGAGCTCATTTTGGAGCCGAGCACTGGCGAGCCATTAAATATGGAAGCTTGACTTTCCATTGTGAAGGCTCAACTCGATACCAAAAGAGCTCATGCAAATAATGCAAGTGAGCTTGATTCAACAAGTGGAATCATGAAGCTGAGGAGCTCAATCTTGGTGATGGAGAAGAGGACTTGACCCAACTCGGTGAGTTGGCTCGGCGAGCCAACCACCGAGTTGGATTTTTTGGCTTTTCCTCATGGACCCCTCCCTCTTCAGTGCAAACCAGTCAACAGGGAGGGTCCCACCAAATTATTAGTAATTAAATTAATATTTTTATTTAATATTTTAATAATAATATTTATTATTATTATTATTTAAATATTCTTTTAATTAATTAAGAAGACTAGGTCAACTGGGCATTAATGACACATGATGCAACCTTCTAAGTTGGTTCAACCAACTGTAATAAATACATCATGTGCCTTCAGTTTAGGAAGGTAATTATGAACTCTCCTCTCTCACATATTCTTCTATAAATGTAAGTTGGAAGCTCATTCCAAAGGGTTCCAACAGGTCAGATAGGTTGGAAAGTTAGACATCTTAGGCAAGTGCAATTTTTCAAGATTCCTCTCTCTTCTGCAAGTTGTCCTTGTATGTTGAGGGAACTTTCAAGCCTCCTTTTCAAGATTGTAATGGAAACCATTGCCTCTTCTGAATGTATGATGCATTGTGTACGTTATTGAAGCAATAAAAGTGTGTGTTTTGTGACTAATCTCAGTCCTTTCATCCTTCTATACTTATTTGTGCCTTTTCTCATGCTTGCAGGTACACTGTGCAAGTTCATGTTTCTATTGCAGGTTCTTGGATTTCTATGCTTATCAAGTGGTGGAGTATTGCATGCAGTTGAGTTGTGGTGCTTGTTCACCCTTCTCAAGTTCATCCTTCTTCACTGAGAGATTGATAACTTGTTTGTTTGATCAAGTTTAACAAAGGGAATGTATGCTTCCTATTCTATGGTATTCTGTACCCTCTCTAAGTTGCAGTAGGTGAAGTTGACTTGTGGTGCACACACCCTCTTCAAATTAACCCTTCCTGAGTCTGGAAACACCCTTTATTTGGTGCATCACCATCCCTAGTATAGTTTCATTTCTACAAATCTCTTTCCCTAAAACCCATGAAAATGTTAGCATAGGACTAGATAGCCATTTTATTACACTAGGAGTAGTACAACACTTAGTTTAGGAAGAGGAATTTGGCCTTCTCCAGAGGTTCACCTCGAGCCCAATTCCCACATCTTGAGACGTGATTAGTGATTTGGCAATAACAGATAGCTATAGAAAATAGGGAGGAGGTTTTTGTTAAACACATTGTTTTTTAGACAAGGTAAAAAGGATTGGGTTTTGAAGGGACCAAAAAACCATGTACAAAAAGAGAATTCAGGAAAAGGATATCCCACAAAGTAAAACATAGGGGTCCAAGTCAAACAAGATTGACCAAAAGAACACCCTAAAGAGAATCCCGACCCACTCCAAGTCAATAGAAAAAAAAAACAATCAACAAAAACATGGCCTCAAGGAACAGTGGGAGGGAAACCACTTTCCAAGTGAGCCATACAAACACATTACAAATGAGGGAGGGAAGGCCTCCTATATTTTATTTCCTTCACTTTATTTCGGCCCTCTTCCTTGCTCAATTTTTCAACAAAACAATCCTTGATTCTGAAATTATTTGAACCATACTCTTGATATCTCAGAACTTCCCAAAAAGCTAGGATGTTTAGCTTGTTAGGGTCATATGGGACCTTATTTTTCACACTCATTGGTTTCTCCATAACCTTCAATTCCATAATCACATAATTCTCTATTTTAAACACATTTTTATGAAAAAAAACCTCTCTCATATTTCCCTTTGACCTTCTGTCATCTGATTATGCAACTTTTGGTGTTATCTTGATACACTTTTTCTCAAGATTCCATAGAGTATAAGTCAAATTTATTCTAAATGGTAAAATCTGTAGAAAAAAGAAGGATATTTTTTTAAAACACATTATTATGAACAAAAACTTCTCTCAAAATATTTATTTGACTTTTCTGGCTTAAGTTATATAGATTTTGAAGCATTCTAGGAAGACTTCAAAGCATTCTGGGAATATCTACAAAGCAATATTGAAATAGCTATAAAATTTCCATATGAACTCAAATCAAGATGATTTATTTTTGAACTTGCATAATGTTTTGAGAGGAATCAAAATATGCAATCATATTTTGGTTTCGATATATTCTTGATGACTATTTTTCACTTTTCCCAAACATATGCATAAGGAACCACTCATATAATTGTTGAACATTTTCAGAGCTAGTGAAGGAACCTTAGGAGCCGATGAAGTGTTGCAATAATACTATTTGGAGATTAGAAAAAATATTTTGAATATCCTCCAAGGATGGTTCTAGCTAGTGTTTAGTGCTCAAAATCCATTATTCAACAATTATAGCAAAATATGGACTACAAATACACAATTACATTTTTCCCCCAATAATCATTAGAAATTGCTAACATAAAGATAACAATGAATTCTAAATAAATAATAATGATATATGCTCTTTATTTCATCCTAAATAATCCATAAGTTTAGAGAGTGCACTTAGATCCAATTTAAAAATGAAAGGAAAAAGAATGTCAAATCTTGTATAAAATGGGTCATTTTAGGGCTCATCAACTAGTTCAAAGTCTATAAATATTATAAAAAGGATCCATATTTTTACATAGGATGTCCCCTACCCAATAATATCTTCCCCGATCATAAGAATTCCCCTATCACAATGAGATAGAAATTATAACCAATCAATCGATCCCCCCATCTCCATATCACTTAGGTGTGTGTGTGTGTGTGTGTGTGTGTGTGCGCGCGCACGCACACACACAAATGTGTCCCCAGAGAGCCCTCTCTAAATTTAAATGTTTCCATCCTTGCCTAATATAGATAGGGAACTTCCACTCACACCCACACCCCATATGTAGTTGTATCCTCCCCCGATCTCTCTCTCTCTCTATATATATATGGGTTGTCGAGTGATCTATATGTGGGTGCCTCTAGATAAAGAGGGGGAATATAGAAGTGACCTTAGTATTTGACAAATAAACGAGATAAGAGGGATTTGGGAATGAATGGGTTTATGTTCCTCCTCAAATATACACTAAGTGGGGGACAATGAGATAGACCCACCAAGAACTGAACTATAGATGTGAATCAATAACTTCCTAAACTATTGTATATATTTTTAGAAAAGAGTGATTTTCATGCTAAATTAGGAGCCACTAGACTAGTATTATATAGAGGCAAAAACCTCTTATCTATATATGGGGGATCATATATTATATAATCCCCATCCCTACCTTATATATTCAAAGGGGGATTCCCCTCCTTATCCCTCGATATATGGAGAGATGTGGGACACTCAATTAATATCTATATATTTTTGGGGAGGGGGAGCCCCCCCGCATATATGGAGGGGAGCAGAGGTGGCTAGGGGATATCCTATAAATAGATATGGTGCCTCTATTTTATTTGGAGAAGGATTCAATTTATATAAAATTAAAATATATAGAAAGGGGGGCCTATATATCTATATGGTAAGGTGGAAGGTAACTAGGTTATGTGTACTAGTATTTACTTTGTCAACCGATAAATGAATATATACATCTAATTTATATGGAGGTTAGCTAGATGGAAGTTATCCTAGACCTCTTCTTAAATATTTTATCTATGGGGGGACATTTATAACTATAAGAGGCTATCAAATAAAATTCTTATATATTATATGGGTGATGGCTATTTCATATATATACTCAACACCTCTTATCTATTTAATGATATGGTGCTCGACCAACAAACCTATATAACAATAGAGAATTATGAGCCCTATATATATGGCTAACCTTCCTTATATACATCGGCAATGATCCCCATCTCCCCATTTTTATGAGTGATAAGGAGGAAACTACAAGTATATAAAATGGTGATCCCATATCCCCATCTTTATATGAGGTTGCAAGGTGAAATTATGGCTATATTAAAAGATGAGGGATAAATCTAAGATTTAGAAATAAGATCACTTTATATCCCCTATATAGAGAGAAAAACACACTTACCTAAAGATACCTCCACATCTATGTATAAGGTGTCAATTAAACTATATATATTATATTGCAAATGACTAGATTATTTATAGGAACAAGGAACTATCAAGACTTTATAGTTATGTTTCATTGGCCTATATATCAAAGGGTGGAATATAGATATACATATATGGTGACAACTATCGATTATATGTTTCGACTATAAATAGTTATTGGTTAATTTCCATATAGATATAAAAGGTATATATGGTGTATCTCATCCCATCAACCTTATATAATTAATTGTATATCTCGTTGATGCATAGGGTGCCAACTATCTAAGAGTGCCAATAATATATATATATAGTTGTCGTCCGTCCACACATATAATATAATCATCTTTCCACACATATGAATTAGATGGGGGAGGAGAGTAATTCTTTACTATCTATATAGAATCATCCTTTTACATATATGGATTGGATGGACTAAATTAGTTCTAAGTAGAATGGGATCCCACCTTAGATTAGAACACCATATAAAATTAAAAAAAAAAAAAGTTAGAAAACATCTAGATATCACCACAATCAAAAGGTAATGGTTAAGTCATAACATGTGATAAAATGATTCATAACATGTGAGAAGATGATTGGACATAATAAAATTTTAAATTTAATTAAAATTAATTTATGTCTAAATGTGAAACAAAATATCAATAATTAAATATAATATCAAATTTGCTTATATTTTGGAGAGATCATGCATGAGCCCTATAAATGCCATTTTTTAATTGTTCAACGAAATATTAATGGTTAAGCTGAATGTAATTGGGTGAACAGAGTTGTTTGACCCAAAATGTGAAAACCAAAGCTGTTGGGTCAGTATTACGAAAAATAGTTTGAATCGACCGCTTCATTTGCAATGTTAACACCATGGAGACAATGATAATTTTGTAAAAACATAGTTTGGGTATGAAATTCTAGATGTCAAAAAATGGACTCAAATTTTCCACTATTCCATTGAA
This sequence comes from Taxus chinensis, assembly GCA_019776745.2. Taxonomy (NCBI): domain Eukaryota; kingdom Viridiplantae; phylum Streptophyta; class Pinopsida; order Cupressales; family Taxaceae; genus Taxus; species Taxus chinensis. Next base: position 377,727,648 of record CM034149.1, read on the forward strand.
ATTTTTCTCTGCTAATTTATTAATAGCACCTTTAACACTATCATCCTCACCATAGAACACTACCCACCTAGAACATTCACATTCAAGTATGTTCACAAAAATCATTTTAAAAATCTAGCACATTTATTAATTTTCCAAATATATTAATTTATTTTATTTACACCATTAATTTATTCTTTCTCTGGCATAAAATAGAAAGGGATATGGTTGCTTATCTCTTTATCGAGGTAGAGAAAGTAACTACAATTGTTTAATCATAGAAAAAAGACAAATATAAATAATTTTATTTACTTGCATTACATCACTTTACAACAAGAAAATAGAGCACACCCAAATTTTTACTAAGAACAACAACTAAAATCTCACAGATAATCCATCCCAAACATAAAAAACAATTTTAAACCTAGACACATATGTCAAGTAATTATTGACAGGTCACCAAAAAATCATTCATTCACAAGTGACATCAATCGGTATGGCCAGTCAAGGGATCATACAAATGGTGGTAGTGGTGGTCGTATGGATCATACAAAGAAATGGATCATACAAAGAGAGTGATGTTGTTGGAAAATTAGGGCATTATATGTGCATGTATGATCCAGATCTGACATTTCAAATACACGCAGGTGTGGGTAAGTTTTCGAAAGACCTAGGATTTGTAGGTTTTTATATTTTCTCAAAATTTTCTTAAGAAAACCCATGGCCTATATTTTTTTCCCGTACACGAGCTCTACTTTTCTCTTTATATAATTCAGATAATTTTTTGGTTCTAGTTCTCAAAAAATGAAGATTAAATCAACTAGTACTCCAGTTAATTCCTACATCACAAGTAACCTAGATGAGGTGAAAGATGCCAATTTAGGAAATGCTTACCTAGATGATTTCCTACAAAGATTACATGCCCCAAACTTAAATGATTTCATGGTGATAATTGATGCCAGTGGAATTACTCTTTCTTCTACATTCCCAACATTATTAAAATGCCTAGAATTAGTATGGTCTTGTGGAGAGAATTATAACCCAGAGACTAAAGAAGTGTTGGATGGAAGTGGTGTTAGGGTTCTTTCATTATCGTCAGCAACATTCAAAGTAGTATTAGGATTATCTAAAGTCAATAAGGTGGTGGAAATTACTTCTAAATCAAAAAAATATTTATGGAATTCCAATCATGCAGATTACTCTAAATTTATGAAAAATCATTTTTTATTAAAAGCCAAGATCTTTCATACTAGATTTCCCAAGAAGTTAACCAGATCAGATTTTGTAATAGAGGTCAAGGACCTCATTACCTTACTAAGAATAATTCCATGTTTAAATTTTTCCTATAGTTTTCAGGAATGGATGTTCAGTTACATCCTAATCATCATATTTATAAAATAAAAAAATTGTTGGGCTGACCTTATAAGTAGGTCTATCTATGAACAACTCATAAAATTCATTATGGAATCAAAGAGGGAACTAAATTCATATGTGAATTTCACATGACCTCCCACCTTGTTTATAACATTTTATGCCATAAGTCCCTCTTGTGAATTCCAAGAATGAGGGATTTCTCAAACTCTAAGGTATATGATGTTTACCCTCAATTGAAGTTTAAGAATCATAAAGGTAATTTCAAGAGGATACATAATTCCCTCTTTACACCAATAATTTATCTCTTTAGATTATAATGGGAGTAATTCTAAATATTTACAGCTGTTAAAAGAGTGATCAGTGAGTATGGTTTCTACTTCTAGATGGTTTCTAGGGGAACCCTTACATGTTTCCCAGATAATTGGATGATAAGTGGGAACTTCATGTGATTTCTAGACATCTGGAAGAGGTACATGGGTTGATTACTGGAAAATATAAGATCAATATCAAACTCTCATATTAATTGGGAGATATACATGCTCAACAGTTGTTAAGGCTAAGATTGTACATGAAGAGATGAGCAAATTAGAAATAAACAAGTTTAAATCAAGACCCAATTGTGACATCAGATGGGTGATGATCACAATCTTGGGAGGTTCGTATGAGCATGAGACACATTATGAATACTTTTGGATACATTGTAGGGACGAAGAAGAATTTAGATTAAGGCACTTCTATAGGATGACTTTGCAGTAGGTAATTGATTACAAAGTGGTGGTTGTCCCCAAGACCTTCTAGATGATAATCAAGTGGTAAACCAATATTATATTGATATGAAGTTTTCATGACAACCTATGGAACCATTAGATTGGAACCAAGCAGAGCCAACACAATTGCATATCATAACTACAGATGTGATGAAAATAACCTTGACATGGCTGATTAGGAAAGGGTTTGATTTTTTATTATAGAATACTAAGGTGCAACTAGAATTCAGGGATTCAGGAATCCTCAATGATAATCTCCCTCCTTTGAGAGAAGGGAAAATTAATATGGAACCTTTATAAGGGAAGGCACATAATCTCCCTTCCAATAAACCAACTTCTAGAATGGTAAAATATTAGACTCTTGCCACAAGAAAAACATGTAATTCTATGTCCCTACTAACTCAAAAATCTAAGGAGATATTGATAAAACCCATGAAGGAGGTACCAATTACCTAGGAATTTCCATTCCAAACCAAGGTCCCATACAACTCAAAGCCTAGAACACTCAAAATAACTCTTCCAAGGCCATCTAATAAGGGAAAATGAATGAGAGGATCCTTACTCGATGTAGACCCAAAGCTTAAATTACAAAGTAATGAAAGAGGGAGAGAAACCTAGTCTCACATATTATGAAAGATCCAAACAAGATAAAATTGTGTACCATTTGGTAAGAGGAATAACTAGGACACATATGTTCAGAAATATTCTAACTATTGGAACACATGGAAAAGAAATGGAAAATCCTGAAGTAATAGATTTAGTTCCACCCAATGAGGAACAAGAAGCTTTTGTTGTAGAAATGAATCAAGAAGAACTGAATCCAAAAGTTGAAGTAGTGGATATTGATGAAGAAGATGCAGTCCAAACATGGGATTTTGTTGACCTATTGCAAAAACTAAAAAAATAAAGTGTTGGTGTCACTCCACTAGATAGTCAGCTACTAGAAACTCCAGTGGTACAAATTTCATGAGCCGAGTACAACTACCCATGTTTTTCAACAATATGAAATTGTGGTATCCATGATTGAAACAGTACCCATAGAGGTAAGTACTATAGAGGACCCACTAAAGGAGGTAGTTGAATACAAGGAAGTACAACCTCAAGGACAGGTAAGTGACATAATCCAAGGTGGGATAGATGTTTCTAATGACCCCATAGATGAGGCACTAGAGATGGTAAACAAATCACTTACACTCCATAAAGTTTCCAAGATTTAGGAGAAGGAGCAAATCCAAGAGGAAATTCAAGGGCCAATCCATATATTTGTGCTACCAAGAGATCCTAAAGTAGAGAAACAAGAAATTTGGCTGATAGGGACAGATAATTCACAAGTTAAGACAAAAAGGGAAGTGATGGGAATAAAAATCCCACTAATAAAATTTCTGACTTTAGTTTTTTCTCATGTTACCTCCAAATAATTTTTTTCCATACCTAATCCATCACAAAAAGTACCACAAGATCTAAGGGGAGGAAATACCCCCACAACAGGGTGGTTAGGAGCAACACTCCCAAGAGAAGAAAATGAAAAAAATTAGTTGGAGGATAACAATATTGAGAGTTTTTTAGTTTCTAAACCACTAAAGGCCCCAAAGAAAGCAATGGTACTATTAAAAACCCTTATGGAACCCCAAGGGAAAGATACTAGAAATTACAACTCCCAAGGGGGATTTATTAAAAATTGAGGCTACACCTAGTGATTACCAAATCACTCACATATTGCTAGAGAAACCTACTACATAGGTTTTGAAGCATGAAGCTTTAATGGCCATAGGAAGTCTCATCCAAAAAAATGACAAAGATAAGGAGACTAATAAATAGTTAAAGGAAAAGGTTGATATTTTATCAGCCTATGTGTAAAAATGGTTGCAACCTCCTTTTGAAGGACAAGATATTTCCACTTCCATAACTCTGAAGCTCTGGAAGAAGTAGATTAATACATGTATAAAACCAATGTTACTAGAAAATGGGAGGAATAATTATTCAAAATTGCCAGTAAATCCATAAGAAGTACTTTGGAATGCTACAAAAATATCTTTAAGCAGCTAGAGGCAAAAAATGATCAGATAGAGAAGTGCAGGGATGAAATTTATTATTAAGATGAACTTCTTCCAAAACTTGAAGAAGTAACCCAAATGGATGGCCAACTGGTGGAAGATGAAGGTATTTTTCTTGTTGATCATAAATGGAAACAATATACATATGAAGGATCTATCCTGTTAAGAAAAAACTCTAAGAGGATGTATTGACAAGCTCACCACAATAAGGGAAAAAATATAGAAATGCATTGATGATATGGATTCCATACTTGGGAGAATAACACCCATCCCAAACTAGCTAACATATGGAGATATGTATGTGGATGACTTGATACAAATATTATAACAGTAGATCAAGGGAGGACTGGAGCTTGCTTCATCATGTTTCAATTATTCATCCATTCAAAAGGTTTATTCACTTTGAGGGAATGATGACCAAGTTAAAAAAAAAGGTAAAGAAACGTAACGGTATTATAAGTGAATTTGAAAACGTTTTAAGAGAGAAAGGACTTACGGTTTTTTCTCACACTGTCCCAGATGAAGAATCCCTTGGTGATATGTTTAAGATTTTTTTATATTAATGGTAAAGGAGGATTAAGGGGACCATACCCCATACAAAACAAATAGATCAAGGAGACATAGGATCATGGCCAAGGGTATACCCGTTAAAACCAACATAGATCTTAACCATAGATAAACTAACAACCAGGATTCACCAAACTAACAACAATAGAAGTAACAACATTAAAACTAAAAACATTACAAAAAGGAAACACAACCCTATATGGCACAAACAAGTTGCATTAGATCATTCCTTAACTAATTCTCCCATAGTATGCATGCAGTCATTCCACTCCTTAACCAATCCATCAATGATAATTGTATGCACCCAATTTTGCACGTGCTACATTATCAAAAAAAATAGTTACAAAAGGTCCCTAATGATGATTCATAACTTTTCAAAAGGTTTTCGAGCTCCAAAACCTAATTGCATCTTATATTTGTAGCCTAATATGCCTTAGTTATCCTTTTCATGCTTTTTCTTATCTTCTCACTTCTTTTTTAGCCCTATTTTGACCTTTAGTGTCAAAACCGCCACCCTACATGGGCAGCAGTTTTGTAGCCACTGCCCAGGTAGGGCAACGGGTTTGTAACCCCCAACCTGATACGGTGGCAATCCTGTAATCACCACTCTGTGTAGGGTGGTAGTTCTTTATGCATTTTCGTAATGTTCCAACATAAATTTAGACACGTGTTATTTAACTTAACTTCACTTTGCACACACATTTCTTATTTGTTTTGGCTGATTTCAAGCCTGAATGCCTTGTGGCAATCTCTTCTTCACTTCTAATTTGTGATTTATAGTTCAAACTCCCTCTTCACTATTGATGTGGAACCCTTTGGCTACCAAATGTCTTCAACCATTTCTCAACTAACCTTTTATAAATTGATCTCTTGTTCTCAATAAAATTATCAGAGATCATTTTGAGTATTATTGCAATTGTTAAGCTACCTTCTTTCTTGCTAGAAATTACAAAGCCAATCTCAGTTCCATTTTGCTATCTTTCTTCCATTTGCATTGTTCCAAATATCTAATTCAATTTTCCACTTCTCCAACACTTTCCCTCTATTGTTTTCACTGCATTCCCAACCTTTGGACTCATGTGGACACGAGAGAATAAAAATATAAACTGAGGGGACCAAGTACCACACAACCGGATTGCCACTATTTTGTATTCCAGGTTGGATTTGTTATATGATTTCCTTCATTTTTTCAAATTTGTCATTTCTAAAATTTATGCACATTATCAAATAGAATAGAGAATCATTTCCTTAGTTAAAATCATTCAAATTTGTAGTAAATTATTTGTTTCAAACCAAAAGCTTTCTTAGGAAATATTTCTTCCCTTACCTATCTCTATAGGTTTGCAAGGAATTAAATCTGGAAGAAATATTTTGTGGCTTTTAGAAGTAAACACAAGCATCAATCCATATAGAAAAATCCTCTATTGTTTTTTTGGGGAAGTTGCAGAGAAGAAAAGATTCCAAGAATTTTTGATTTCTTCTTTTGCCTCTGAGACAGAATTGAGGTTAGATTTACATTCATAGTTAGAAAAGCTTTCATTTAAAATAAAATATATTTCCTCTCTACAAAGATAAACAACCATATCTGGGTGTTTTATTTTTTTTAGGATTAAATTAGTTAGAAGCTTTATTGTTATTTCTTATTTAAACAGAAAAGAACAAAAAAAATTACTTTGTTAGATTAGTAGATTTTTATTTGTTTATTTCATTAAAATTCCTGAAAACACAAAAACATAGATAATTTCATTTCAATTAGATTAGACCTATTTTTTTTAATTAGATTAGATATTTCCAATTCATGACCATTAGTGGTTCCGAACAAGAACATAATTATGGAATCGATCCATGGGTTCCACAACCAAACAACCCCAAATTACTCAAGGATATAGATATGGGATTTTGTCTTCTTTTCCTTAGAACACAAACTCGATACACCAAGAAAATCCAACAACTCAATGTGTTAAACATTGTGGATAATAAAGCCTGTGAGTTCTAGACTACCCCTAGAAATAGAATTCGATATTCACATGACCAAACAAGGACCCCAACAACCAAGAACATAAGGTAGCGATCCTAGATTCCCACAACCAAATGTGCTAGAATTATTCATTGATATTGACACAAGTCTACACACACTAGTTTTCCGTACATCACCATTTCCACCAGATATCATCTCACAATTTAAAACTCTAAACTAGGAAGCTCAAAGATCCCTCACATTTTGGAGCTCTCCCAAAAATCAGATCTGATTTCCTGAAGCCACGCCTCTTTCATTTATTCCATGACCCTGTCTAGATAGATATATGAGGCTCCCATTGGTTTCCCACAAATTCCACAACTTGTAGAAAGGATATCTATGGAGCTCAATATTGACTAGAGTCTCCACATTACCATCCTCTCTGATCCATCCATCTGACCCATCTAGGTTAGACATGATTTCATTTTACTTGATGAGAAGATCCCATTATTGTGATTTGAGGACATTGTATTTCCTTGATAACCTATCCATACCATTTACGCACATTTTCTTCCACTTCAAAATTTTGATACCACTTATCCATCCATATTTTCACATCGGATGTCTTGGTATGACCTTGGGGAATCAAGTGCAGTTGAAGGTCGCATGTCAATTTTCATCTGTAAAAGTTGGTGAATCCAATGTGAAGAGCTAATCTCTTTTCGTTTCCATATTTATTTCATCCATCTTCCCTCTTTCCCATTATTTTGTGGGTATTTATATTCCCCCTGAATATTTCAGGATATAATAGATACGACTGACCCATTTTGGGTCTTGAAGCATACTACGATCAGATGGGTAAACAACAACAATCACCCTCACTATCTGCATGGACAGAAAACTACTCGACCCATATTCATGCCTCTCAAAATCCTCCTTCTTAGGGGACCAATAATGGCTCCTCGGTTAGGATAGAGGAAATCGATCAAATTAAACAAACATAACAACCTAAAATTTCATGCTCTAATAATATGAATTTTACCAGAGTCAGACTCATCTCCTCAGGTTTTGTTCATAAATCTAATCAGTATGTAGTATGATCAACTCTCATTTTTAGTTGAGGAATACTTAGTGCATTATGCTAGAAGTGAGAAACTCTTTCAGAATATGAGTCATCCTTTAGATAGGGTGCAAGGAATTTTTGATGTCTTGCTTAAAAATAACACTACTACCCCTTGTACAATGGAAAACATTGCTAATGAGGGGTGGAAAAACAATGAACAATTTATAGCAAGATATCACACTTCTCACTAACCTAAAAAGTTTCAACTGTGTGCACCAAAACAAAACACCATGCTATCATCAGACAAGGTCATCTTAGAGTTGGTGGACAAGGTTAAGGAATTGGAACTTACTCAAACTACTCAGAATTCATATGGTGGGAAAGGAAAGATTCCCTTTTATCCGTATAACTATGAAAAAGTGCCTCCTACACTGAATCCTCTTATTTACATGGGTGTTCCTAACCCTGGGGATCTTCTCATTGGGTTAGGAACCTTGGGTATGCCCCCCATACTACATATGAATATCCAAAATAGACACCAGCTAGAAGCGCGTTCTCAAATTCCATCCCAACTGGAAATGCAATGTTCCTTAGCTTTGTGCCTCTAAATCCATACCAAATTAATGCTCCCCCTACATACACATGTATTCTAAGTCACCACAGGGGGACATGTACTCTTACCTTGGCCCATATGTTCAACCAAAAGGGATTCCTTATGCCCTAATAAATGTATTTGTTGCACCATACCAATAACTGATTCTGCCTCCACCTCCTCAACAAGGATCATCAATGGTCAAGTCATACGTAGTAGGGACCTACTCTGATTATCTTAAGGATCCCCTTAAATTCTCCATAAAGAGTCTCATGCTCCCAAGACCTCTGCCAGACCTTCCAAAATTTAAGGGGGAGGGAGATCCAAATGCACACATCAAGGTGTATGTAACTACCATTTGATAGTTACTCCCAGGGGCTGTGATTATTGCAAATATTTTCCTTAAGACTTTAAAAGGTAATGCTCTTGATTGGTATTACAGGATACCAAAGGATTCAATACACTCTTTCAAAAAACTCATGTCTGAGTTTATTAAATATTTTGACATGAACAAATTTATAAAGAAAGGAATCAAATAATTCTTGCACATAAAACAAGAGCACAACAAGTTCACAACACATTTCATTCAGAGATGGCAGAAATTCCCATATTCTTCAGCAAGTACTCCTAACATGGATCAAATGGAGCTCTATGACCTATTCCTTCATTCTCTTAATCATGAAATGAATGAGGAGGTCCAAAATTTTCCACTTAGGAGCTATGAATATGTGTTAGAGGGTTCTCTATGTATATATTAAACAAAAATAGACATTAGCTGCAAGACCTATGACTCTAACAGGATATTGATCACTCCCAATCAGGGCAGTTCAAGTTACCCTAACAATAAAAAAAATAGCCAAGGGCCTAAAATCCTTAACAAAAACCATGATGTTACAACTGACATTGTTACCGATCAAACAAATAAGCCCAACATTGTTAATACCCTAAATACAAATAATGCTAACAACAACAATAATGGTAACAATCAAAGGTGTAACAATTTTTCTCCCATGATCAATGCAGTGGAATTCAATCATCCTCCACCCTAACAACAACAACTACAAATGTAGGCCAAAGGCCGTAGCCAGTATCCAAGCGACTACCCTAACCAGTATCCAAATCAAGGGAAATGACCTCCAAATTTAGACTACAATAACCAACAGTTGAATAATAACCAAAACTTTAGACTATAGCAAATTGCAAGCCAAAGGCCTCAAGATTACGATCCCGACCTATGTTGTAGATTTTATGGGGTTCAAGGACACGATGCTAGAACCTATCAGGATTGTAAGAAGTTCTTGCAATGATTACCTAAAGATTAAAGACATCTCTTCATTGACATGTTTTTAGAAAATCCTATGGTACCTACTCAAAACACTTGCATGGGGCTTGTGTTCCCCCAAAATTTCCCATTCAATATATTTAACAATCCCTTCCCAACATGTCCCAACAATGGTAATCTATACCTTAACTAATCAAACAACAGTATCCCAGTGGAAACAATGATCATGAAGCTTTGAGTTCATCAAACCCATCAGTGGCACCTCCATTGGATGGCCATCAACAAACCAAGATAGTGGGCCTTGTAGAGATAGAGACTTATCCCCAGATATCCCAGATTATTCTTTGTAGCCTATTCCAATTTACCCATCTATATTGGATGATATTCGTGAGATGCTTGCAAATTTGGTAGTAGCTTATGACTTAATCAGTGACCTAACAAAGGCATTTTGTCACATCTCCTTCATGCACTTATTAAAGAACTCCCCTACTCATAAAGCTGCTTTATTAGAAGCATTGGGTCATGGACATTGGATCTTGTGATTATTACTATTATGTGCTTAACTCTAGCCCCCTTTCATTTTATTCTATTTCAGTGGCAACTAAAATAAATAGTGGAGCATAATATTGAAAAGTTTGTATCTTTTGATTGGTAACTCGGTTTTGAGTGTTGTTTTCATTCTCTTTCCATTGGAAATATTTATTTTGAGAATTGCACTGGGTAAGTGCAGGAAGTTGATGGACAAATATAGGGTCATCCGTGGACATCATATTGCAAATAACAACATAATATCAACTTGTAGGGATTATTAACAATACATACACTCAAAATTAGACAAAATTACATTAATATGAATCGTAGCATCCGGAATCTAGTTTCTAAAATACTAATTTTTTAAAAAATTGGACAATATTAGCTATATTAAACACTCAAAATTCAATGACTTGGTATTTTTTTTTAAAACTCCAATAAGATTATAGTCCATTTGCCCACAATTTGGATGACCAAAAATTGATATATATATTTTTCCTTTGGTGAGAAGTTATATGCCACTATCTATCTTGGGATGAATTTTATTTTGTATTTTTTTGAGTAATATTTTATTTTTTATGATTTTTTCCGTGAAAGTGGTATGAAAACATAAAGAAAACAGAGCACTTTCCGTTTGCCCGCCATAACTTCATCAAAAAATACTGAAATCAAATTTTATTTTTTTTGAACATGTATATAATTTCACCACGGTTGGGATGGTATAAGTTTTATCACATTCTAATTAGTGAAACAAATTTTGCAGTCTTAAACGTAGACATAAACATTCACAGGAAAAAATGTCTTAAAGACCTACTATTAGTAAAAAATTATAAAATGATATTTATCCTCTTCTATTCACTTTAAAATCAGTATTTCTACAAAGCTAATAGTCTCCCCTATGGAATGGTACCATTTTTATGACATAGTTTTTACTTTTCGGCATGGTTCAAGTCCGCGGAAGACTAAATTTTATGTTTTGCTGTTTTTAATGTAAAATTCAGGATTTGATGTCCACTCAATTGTCCCCCAACTTGGCGCACTTACCCCACTATAATGATAAAGTTCCATATTATAACACTTTTAAAGTGCCAAAATCTTGGGGGGCTCTTATTGCATTACTTGGGGGTCTCATTGCATTTTCTTGGTTCTTGCATTTCTTTTGGTGATTTTTTGAGGATGGCGTCTTTATCTACTTATGCATTAGATCTATTGAGCCATTAACAAAAAATAATTATCAAACATGGAAACCAATAATGGAAACAATAATCAAGTGGAAAGGATTATGGGCTTTAAATTTTTTAGAATAACTAGTGTTCACTAGAGAATATGAGAAATTTCATTACCAATGAAAATTTTATGTGTGTATGGGTTTGATAGGAACTTATGTAAGTGACAGTCTTTTGTTTCATTTGGAAAAATGTGACTCTCCTTTCAAAATATGAGAGAAATTTAAGGATTTATTTGGTAAGGTGGATCATATGAGAGCCATGCAACTTGAAATTGAGATCACCTCTCTTATTCCTGAATATTTTCCAATAATTATAAACTATCTTACCAAGTTCAATCATTTTTTGACACAATTGAAGGGGAGTGGAAGAGATAAGAAAGATGAAGAGTGTGTTTATTTAATTCTATCCAAGTTAAGAGGACCATTTCAAATATTTTATTCTACCTTTTTCTCCAGCATGGATTCCTTAGGTGACACATTCAAAATGCATGACTTAGAAACATTTTGTGAAAGACTTACTAGGGAAGAATCCAAATTTTCTCACCTTAAGTCTTCTACCTCTCAAAAGGCATTAGTTTCATATAATCCTAAGGGTAAGGGAAAACCAAAAATTAAAACCAAATCCACCCCTTTTCCATCTCAAATTTCTCCTAAACCCAAAGAAAACAACTCTAAACCCAAGGATTCTTCTAAATCCAAGAAGAATTATTGCCTTTCATGCTCTTTTTGTGGGGGTAGTGGTCATGAAGAACATAGGTGTTATAAGTTAACAAAAACCCTAGAGGATGCAGTCAAGAAACATAAAATTTCTATCTCCACTCCACCTCCTTCTAATCAGCATGGAAAAGCACTTAATTTTGTTGGAAGATCTCAGTAACCACTTGTAGATAGTTGGGTTATAGATTTTGGTGCATCTCATCACATGAATTCTTCCAAGGAGTCTTTTGTTTCTCTAGGTTTGAGTTCTAATTCCAAAATTGAGGTTGGAGATTCTTCCTTTATTTCTGTTAAAGGAAAAATTGATTTACAACTTGATGGTGGTAGTATCCAAGATGAACTATATGTTCCTAACATCACTACAAAATTGCTTTATGTATATCAAATTTTTCATTCTGGTCAAGGGAAAATAGTGACTTTTACACCACATGGGGTAGAAGTACAAACATTGATGGAGCCTTATTCAATTGTTGCTCAGGGTATTTTTTATCATAGTTCTAGACTATATCACTTTGAGGGTTTTATGACACTTATTCTATAGGGACATGATTGGTTTCTCATGTAGATTTAGAGAGTAAGCTTTGGCATGAAAGATTTGGACATCTTAATTAAAGATATTTGAAGGAGTTGAGAACTCATGGTATAGTAGATGGTCTTCCTAGAGTTTCTTGTCTCTAAGGAGTTTTCTCTAGCTATGCATTAGGGAAACAACACTAAGATCCATTTCCTAAGAATTTTTTCAAGAGAGTTTCTTCACCACTTGAGCTTGTGCATAGTGAGTTGATGGTTTTTCCTACCCCCTCTTTCAATAGAGCTAAGAATGCACTTACCTTTATTGATAATTTCTCGAGGAGTACTTGGGTTTATTTTCTCAAGTAAAAAAGTGATATATTTTCACACTTCAAAGTCTTCAAGGATTTGATCGAGACACAATATTCACGTTGCATAAAGAACCTTTGCACTGATAATGCAAGGGAGTACTTCAACAATGATTTTTTTAATTTTTTGGCAACTCGAGGCATTATTCACTAGCATATAATGGCTTAACAGAACAGAAGAATAGAACTTTGAAGGAAATGGCTAACTATATGATGAATTCTATATATTTATCTCCTATCTACTAGGAAGAAGCAATTAATTGTGCTAACTACATTCAGAATCACACACCACACAGAGCAGTTGAGAATTTGACTCTAGAGGAAGCTTTGTCCAACACTAAGACAGATGTCTCATTTTTTTGAGTCTTTGGGAGCCATGCTTGGGCCTTTGTGCCAAAGAATAAAATAAAATATTTGGATAAGAAGAGAAAACCCTTCATAGTTGTAGGGTATTATGAGGAAATGAGAGTTTATGGAATTCTATATTCTGATACTCATGACATTCTCTTCCAAACACATGTTTAGTTTGATGAGCGCTTCACTCCTCATGATTCTTCATCTTCCATGCCTCCTTCTTCTTCATCATCTAATCTTGAGGATCCTTTATTTGAAGGGGATGATGAGGAGGTTATAAATGCCATTGAGGATCCTATTCCCATTAATGTGTTCATTATGCCTAAGTGGGCTCGTACTATAGTTTCTGAGGCAACACTTTCATACAGGATCTTCCACCCACTAGGCATCATCACGCACATTCTACAAGTTCTGGAAATTTTTGTCAGGTAGTTTCTGAGGATGCACAGTATTTTTCAAAGGCTCATGGGATACAAGAGTGGGATGATGTAATGAAAATTGAGTATTATTCTTTGATGAAGAATCATACTTGGGATTTGGTATATTTTCATAAAGGAACAAATATGGTTAGGCGTAAGTGGGTATACCAAACCAACTACGCAGTTGATGGGTCCATTGAAAAGTATAAGGCTCTTCTTATTGTAAAGGGTTTTTCACAAGTTGAAGGTATTGATTACTCTGAGACTTTTGCACCCGTTTCCAAGATGGATTCTGTAAGCCTTGTACTTGCTATTTCTACATCATAGGGGTGGCCTGTAAACTATATGGATGTGAAGAGTGCCTTCTTACATAGAGATTTAGAAGAGGAAATATACATGGAGCAACTTGCTGGATTTTTTTATGATTCTTCTCTTGTTTGTAGGCTCTGAAGGTCTCTCTACGGTCTCGAACAATCCCCTTAGGATTAATATGATAAGATGGATTCTTTTCTTCTATCTACCGGTTTTATTTTTTGCCACTCTGTTCATATAGTGTATCTACAGTATGTTGGTGAGGATGTTGTGATACTTGTCTTCTATATTGATGATATGTTACTTACTGATAGCTCTTCTTCCCATATTCAGACTATTCAGAGGGCTCTTTCAACATAGTTTGACATGACAGATCCTGGGGTATTGTATTATTTCCTTGATTTACAGATTTCTCAGATAAATTCATGGATTCATTTGAGTCAGCATAAGTACACCCATGACATTCTTCATCACTTTGATATGGCTGATTGTAAGTCAATTCTATATCCTTTTTAGTCTAGGGTTACTGTTACTTCCACATGTACCACTCCACTTTGTGATCCTACTTTGTATAGGAATTTGGCTAGAATTCTCATGTACTTGACACATACTCGCCTTGATATTTCATTTGTAGTAGGTCATGTATCTCAGTTTGCACATTCTCCTCATAGTAGTCACTTACAGTCTACTAAAAGGATATTGTGTTATTTATAGGGTGCTTCCCACTTTGGCCTACACTACACTAGGGGTTCTACTTAATTGGTTGGGTATACAGATTCAAATTGGGAAATTTTTATTGATGATAGGAATTCAACTTATGGATATCTTTATTGTCTTAGTTCTTCTCCACTTTCTTGGGCATGCAAAAAGTAACAGGCTATTGCACTTTCATCTTCAGAGTAAGATTACAAGGCAACAGTTACATCAAATCAGCAAATTATTTAGCTTCAACAGTTATTGATAGAGTTTGGATTCCCACAAGATTCACCAACTATACTTTGCTGTGACAACCAAAGTGAAATTGACATTTCTCACAACCTAGTTGAGCACAAATGGACCAAGCATATTGAGACACAAATGGACCATTCAGGATGGAGTTCTTTTCTTGGAGTACATTTTGACTCAACAGCAGGTTGCAGAAATCTTTGCGAAGCCTTTTGCATCACCTTGCTACCTTGAGTTGCTTGGCATGCTTGGGGTTTCAGAAATTGTTCTTAGGGGGTGTTCATGAGAACATATTCCTTATTATTCTTCTTCTTTCCCTTTCCTTCTAGAAGGATTCTTTCCTTCTTTTTGTTTGATATTTCTTCATGGATATATTGTACATGAGTACCTCATGAGGCCTAGTTTTTGGGACTCGTATTGTGGACATGCCACTTCTATTTTTATCCCTAGCTTCACTTGACGGGGGGTGTTAGAGTAGGTATTTACCTTAGCTCATGTTCACTTGGGTACTTTATTTACCTTTATTTTATTGATCCTCACCCACTTATGTGTGTGGTTATTTATTTTTATTTATTTAGATATTAGGGGTATATTATCTAGTTGTTAGGTATAGTTATTTCCTTGATCTATGGTATTGACTAGATCCTTGATGTCTGGTTCTCTCCTAAATCTATGGACTTAACTATTTCTTGGATGACTATTTATTTCCTTGATTTATGGCTTGATCTACGACCTTGACTGGTTTTTAGATTTGTATTCCTTTTATATATAAGCAAGGCCCATTCTCATTGTATTTAAATTAGTTCCATAATAATATATGATATTTCTGCTCATTTTTTTGCAAATTTTTTATGTAAAGTTATTCTAGAAAATTTCTTGCATCTTATTGATCATGGTGTTTGATTAGCATCTATGTTCTTAGATTGGTATGATCTGGTTATCATTTCTTTTAAATTTGAAAAAAGGTATTGAATTTATCTCAATAAAATCCATTCCATGAGAACAAAACCTTCTAGTAGATTCCATAGCTACTTATGCTTCCCAATTCTGTCTGAGAAGAGAGTTAAAAGAAAATATCTTTATAGTTTTGGTTCGTATGGAAGCCTTGGTACACAAGGTGTCAACTATCCCAATCTTGGCATACGTTGAGGCTGAGAATGAACCTGCCACTCTAGATTATGTAGAAAAGGATGAGGCTATCTGGGGATACCTTAATGATTACATGGATTTACACCCCGTACATCATAAGAGAGGATTTTCTCTCATTCCTCACTCCTCTTCCTATTTCAAAGATCACATGATTGACCCTTCCTCCTCAGAAGGCCTTAACTTTTTTGAAATAAAATAAGAAGGAGAATTAGAATTACCTCTAACCCCACCTGAATTTCAAGAGGATAATGCCTCTTTGATCGAAGGTACAATTGACATCAACATTGGGATAGAGGAAGATTTGAAAATATTGAACTTAGGTTCTTCGTTAACTCTTGAAGAAGTAGAGATACACACAAAAATCCTTAAGGATCATTTGAAATCATTTGCATTTAACTACAAATAACTGACAAGAATTTCTCCTCACGTGGCAGTTCACAACCAAGTGACCAATTCTGACGCTAAACCCATCAAGTAGAAATATAGACCAATGAAACCAAAGGTGGTGCTGATGGTAAAAGAGGAAGTGATGAAACTCCTATAGGTGGGATTTATTACGTCGGTCAACTACTCAATGTGGGTATCCAACATTGTACATGTTCTATAAAAGAACAAAAAATACAGATCTTCATTGACTTTCGGGACATCAACAAAGCATGTCCCAAGGATGATTTCCCTTTACCATCCATTGATATCATTATTGATGCAAAATTTGGTTACGAGATGTTGTCCCTCATGGATGGGTTTTCTGGGTATAATAAAATTAGGATCTCCAAGGAGGATAAAACAAAGACCACATTCATCACCGCTTGGGGAACCTATTGTTATGCAGTCATGCCATTTGGTCTCAAGAACACTAGTGCCATTTACTATTGGGTAATGAATTATATATTCCATGATCTAATTCATAAGATTGTGGAATCCTTTATTGACAACCTTCTAACCAAGGCCAGAAAGCACTGTGACCACCCTGAGCTTCTTCACATCATCCTCTCTCATCTAATCAAATACAAGGTTACATGAAGTCTGGAAAAATGTGTATTTAGTGTAACAGGAGGGAAGTTACTAGGATACATCATCTCTTTAGGAGGGATCGATGTATATCAATCCAAAGTCTGATTAGTTTTTGAAATGATTCCACCATTAAATGAGCTAGGAATCAGGTCCTTTCTCAGAAATCTCAGTGCAATCTAAATATTCATTTCTTATTTGACCTTTGTCATTCATCCAATAAACAATTTATTGAAAAATTATTGCTGCAATATCTCGATGGAAGAGTGTTACAAGGAATTTGAATCAGTTAAATGATTCTTATTTTCACCTCCCATGGTCATTCCTCCTAAATCAGATCTCACTCTAATTTTATATTCATGGGCCACAGACGTCTCATTAGCTTGCATGATAGCTCAAGAGGATGATGAAAAATGAGAGCATGTAGACTACTTCATTAGTTAAACGTTTCTCAACTATGAAACATGTTATACACAAGAAAAAAAATAATTCATTGCTATAGTGTTCACAATGAAAAGGTTAAGACACTACATACTTAACCAAGAAATGAGGGTTATTGTCAATATTGATCACTTGCGAATGTTTCTAACACAGGGTTTGTTATCTAATAAAGTTATAAATTTCATGACTCTGATGGGTGAGTTCAAGCTCATGCTTGTTAACCAAAATTATGTCAAAGGAAAAATCATTTTAGACTGGTTAGCTTACAACCCATTAGATGGAGGTGATCTGGTTAACTTAGATTTCCCTGATGAATGCATGTATTACGTCAAGATCAAGCCCACCATTTTTGCATTTCCATGGTATATTAACATTATTAATTTCATTATGGACCGTGCATACCCCGAAGGGGAAAGTTCAAAGAAAATAATATGGCTACGTGTCATAGCCACTAAGTACATTATCATAGAAAAATTTCTCTACCACGTATCCTTTGATGGAATATTGATTAGATGTGTTGATGAGGATGAGTCTAAAAAAATCCTCTATGAATCCCACAGCGAAGTGTGTGGAGGTCACTTCAGAGGTCATGCCACCTCTCAAAAGATACATCGAAAGGGATATTTTTTTCCTACATTAGAACATGACGTAGTAGATTATGTGCGCGAGTGCCACAAGTGTCAAGAGTTCTCTCATGAGATCCACATACCTGCTTAGGCTCTATAACCAATTGTGACACCATGGACCTTTTCCATGTGGGGCTTGGATTTGACAGGGAATTTCTCTCCCTCTTCAACAAATGGCCATAATTTCATAATCACAACTATTGAATACTTCACCAAGTGGGTAGAGACCATGCCTCTTACCACCATACTAGGATACGTAATCACAAATTTCATTTTGAACCAAATTATCTGTAGGTATGGGGTCCCATAAGTCATTATCTTTGATGATGGCACATATTTCAAGAATGAGGAAGTGCATAAATTATGTGAAAGGTTAAAAATAAATTACCACATGGATTCTCTCTATTACCCTCATGCCAATGGACATTCCAAGGTGACAAACAAGATGCTAAAGTCCATTCTCCTTAAAACTGTTAAGGAGAACAAACTAGATTGGAACTTAAAATTATTTCCATCCTTGTGGGACTATCGAACATCAGTAAGAATGTTGACGGGGGAAACCCCCAATTATTTGGTATTCAGTTTAGAAGCGGTGTTACTTCTTGAAGTTGAATTACCTAGTATTTGTATCTCACTACAAGGAATTTTGGGAGAAGAAGGCTATTGACAGGCATGACTCTCTCAATTGGAAATCCTTGATGAAGCTCAACTTAATGCTGAGCAACGACATAGAGATTACCATGATCGGATGTGCTGGAAGTATAACAAGAAAATTTATGAATGTGAAGTATGTGAGGGAGATCTGGTATTAAGACTAGATAGTAGGATAGACAAAAATGTCGACAAGGGAAGGAAGTTCAGGCCCAAGTGGTTGGGCCCATATCAAGTCATGGAGGACTATTAAAATTTGGTATATCGCTTGTGTACACTAGAAGTTGAGGAATTTGGTGAATCTGTCAACTCTCTTCACCTAAAGAGATACTACACATGATTTATCAACATTTCCATATGTATACTACTGTATTTTCATTACATTATCATCTGTCAGATCATTCTCTGAAATTTTTAATCAAGGAACTTATTTTTAAGTAACTTTCAGAAAAACTTTTACAAAACATTGGCAATTATTTAAATCACATCTCTTCAAAACATTCATACACATTTCTTACACTTCATTAGTTAAAAAACATAAGATAAAATTTTGACAGTAATCCTACCAAGGCCTGCATACTTGGTTCTGCCTATAGCTTCTTCTATCATAGTTGTGTTTGCCCATAGTCAGTTCTAGAAGCTTCACAATGTCATATCTTTCCCCAAAAAAAATCTTTGGTAGTAGAAACATTCTAAACATTTTCACCTGGGATGCTTGTTCACCTATCTCAACCTTCAGTGTTGAGCCCTCACATCTTTTTGGTTGCATGGGGTTAATGCTAGGGGAAATATTTCCTTCCCAAAAGTATGAATTAAAGTTTATATATATATATATATATATATATATATATATATATATATATATATACCAAACCAAAATCAATCAAAATTTTCATTTACAAACTTCCTTTCCCCACCAACCTTCTTGTGTTGAGCTCACGCTTATTATAAGTGGCATGAGGTTGGGAAAGGAGGGATGTGCCCTTACTCACATGTGCCTTGTCCTTGGTTATGATCCCATGCTTCCTGTTGGTAGCATGGGGCAAGGTGTAGGGGGTCTCTATAAATAAGTTAATAAGTTAAATCAATTTCATTCAATAAAATTGCTTTAAAAATCTCAAAATCCTAAGAAAAATGAATTAGATGTGCATGCTCCGAAAGAGAGTCAAAACCTTAAAACTAGATTATGTCAATCAAGAGGCCATCTGTGGATCTAAGTCTAGATAAACTTGTAAGAAATAAGATTCTAGGCTATGTAGTGAACTATACGCAGAGTTAAGTTGTAATTTCCTAATTGGGTTTATGTCTCTCTCTCACCATTTTTGTCTCTATCAATAACCATACAATTCACATCCCTCCTGGATCTCAGTGTTGAGTCCTTACATATTACTGGTTGCATGGGGCTAGGAGTGGAGTGAGTTCCATTTATTATCATATCATTGTTCATCACACATTTCCAATATAAAAAATAAGTACTAAACATTACTTGAAAATCCAAAGTTCAACATTATAATGTGTCTACATAATCATCTCATATCAGCATTGCAAAACAAAAAAAAAGAAATCACTTTGTTAGCATTCATCATCCATTACATATGTTCTAAAAATCATATAAAATCAAAAGTTCTAAACATCTAGAGTACACACATGAAGAAAACCACAAAAGAAGTCAACTCTAATGCAAAGGATAGCCAAAAAAAAGAGGTGTATGTATATATATCATAACAAATCAATTTTTTTTACAATGTCATCACACACTATGTGTGGTAAAAACTCTCACAATGAGCCCAAAAATACACATAAATTTCATATAAGTGCCTCATAAAATGGAAACAAAGCAATAAAGGTTCAATGGCGTATCAATCCCCATGAGATCCCTGTGATGGTGCATGATTGTGTCCAAGACTCCTGTTGTGTCCCCAACATCATGAGTGCATTGAATGGTGAGAATGACCATGAGTGTGACCACTAGTCATGGTCTCACTGCATGAATGGATTCACCTCATATGTGGCAATCCATGTGTTCTAAGCATCCATGATCTCTGCTGCTCTCTAAAAAGGTGCGAACACATCATTGTATCGACCAAACCATGGCAGTTTTCCCGATTCCTTAGTCAAATCTTCTCGAGTCTTCCCCAAAGGGATCAACAAGGTATCCATGTAGACCTGATGAATAAGATCTCACCATCCCTGAGTAGCCATTGCAAAATGAAGAAAAATAACTAGTTAGAAAACCATTAAAAACCAAAAAATAAATATAAAGCAAAGTGACTAATATTTCTATCTAACAAAATCAAGAAAAGAGTGTTCACATACTCAGATCTCTAGGCATCCATGTAGAATCAACTAGTGTAGCTATTTTTGCTGCTGTAGGTACCTATTGTGCATCCCCACCTCCTTAGGTAACATGTTGTCCTATGACATACTCCTCGTATCCACCTCCCTTATGAAGAAGTGGCTCCTTAGAAACTAATGTCTCCATATCTGCATCTTCCTCCTCTCACTCCTCCATAGATCTCTACTGAGTATCATGCCACTCAGTGTCACTATCCTCCTCATCATCACCCCCATCTTCATGGGTCTCCTCACCTTCCTCCTCATCTGTATCCTCCTGTGTCTCCACCTCAGTCTTAGAATCTATATCAATGGGAATTTCTTACTCCTCCTCCCCACTATGAGCAAGTGTAGCCTCGATCAGGAGAAGCAGTGTGGGCCTAGCTGCTCAAAGATCACAGACAACCCATCTCTCTGCAATAAGAACCCCTTGAGTCACAATTGTCCAACCATGATCACCTATAGGAATGCCTCGAGACTCCCTAATACTCCTGTAAATAACTGGCATGGGAGAAATACCATCAATGTATGGTAATCCAAATTTCTAGGGAACTATTATCACAAAATCATAGCACCCTCCGATTCACACAAGTGTGTGTGCTTGAGCTCATGGTGTGACTAGGTAACATTGAGATAATCCTCTAAAGAAGGCAAGTTCCTCTTCCTATTCCTAGTGCAACTAACTCTACTGAAATAAAACTACTAAGTCCTCCTGATCTATCACTTCCAAGGGAACAAGGAGAGAGAGATGGCATTCAAACAAAGGAAAACTACATTAAAAAGGTGATGCACCAAAATAAGGGTATGAGAATTACTTCCAAACATGTGAAAATGAAATAAAAATGTAGATTAGAGAGGTTGCTAACAGTTCTCCACAGTCTAATAACATCATTCATGATAACATTTTCATGTATACATAATAGAAATGAATCATAAGATAGACATAATACACCTGCAATAAGATTAAAGAGGCAAGAAGAATGCAAACAAAAACAAAAAGGGAAGATACATCCACAAACTTGCATCTATTGCTTCATTAATATGCACAGTTAAAACTATTACAAAGTAAAGGCCTGGATCACCATGCAAGGAGTCCACTACAAAGGCTTGTAGCACATTAGATTCACATAAAAAAATGGGTAGAGTTTTTCTACTCAAATCATCCTCCTTTATAATGAGCCCAACAATTCAATTTATAGAATTTTAAAAGGAGAGAGAGAGGGGATGCAATTCCTGAAATCCACTTTCCAACCAATTACAAGTCATGATAAATGAGTGTGGTTGGTTATTTTGGACATCCAAAATAAATATCAAGGTGTCCCATAACTTGAAGTAGTGAAAGAATGATTTCCCATGCTCATTGAATGCTCTTATAACCACTTTCAAACAACCAATCAGAACTATACTCGTTTTCCTTAAAAATCTCCACTAAATATTCATCAATTTCTTGGTTACTATGCATCGGTCTTGGAGCTATGATTCCAATGAGACCAATTTTGCGTGATTCTGTTGAGGATTTCTCAAGTTATGGATCTCTGAGTGTAGGAAGCTATTTTGGGAAATTGCCAGTTTCGTTTGTTTCACGGGATTGACAATTAATTCATTGGTTGGGAAATCAATATTTAAATATCTCCCTCTTTTCCATAGTTCCTTTCATATCTTTAAAAATAATTTTGCATTTAAATATGTACTTGGTTTGGGGCCCACTATCTCATTTTATCATTTTATAAAGAGAGGGGGGCTTTAATGTTTTGGTTTTATCCATATCCAGCTCGGCATATAGGTTATCGGGACCTCTCCATTGCTTTTAAACTGGATTCTCCACATGGATGATGAGCTCATCAAGGTCTAACCCCCTTATATCTCAAAATTGGTGCTACGTAGCTTTCCATTCAAATTTTGAGTCATATACTTAATTAGCGAGCCATCTTGGAACCACCGCCTTGTGTTGCAGCTTCATGACCCCTTTGGTGAACTAGTCTCCACGTGACACGGGTTGTTTGTGTCGCTCCAACCCAGAATTCTTGTAGCATGGGAGTCCAACTCATTGCATTCCTGTAAATGCTCCTCCCACTCCACCATTGATCAGGCCAATCAAGCCATTGACCCCCGACATGTCCGCAGAACTCACCCGCCCAACTCAGTCATTTTGGGCTTCCGCTACACGTATTTCCCAAACTCGTCCAAGACACTTGGGCCATATCATTCCACTTTATCCATATTTCATGGCCTACGAGTGGTTTGGGCATTTGATGCACTCGAGGCCCATGGGCCAATTGGACCTCAGATGTCCATATTTCTCGAAATGAATTGTTGCAGGTAATGTGGGTTTCATCCACCCACATGGCCTAGCTTGGATTGAGTTATTCGGGTCGTATTTTCCTGATTTTCCCATATGGTCACCTAATTATTCATTTTTAAGTGTTTCCCAACCTGTTTGTGCCCAATTTTCCACATGTTTGTTTGATTTGACCAACAATATGCTTATGAATCCATAGGCTTGGTGCTACTTGAGTCGAGCTCATCATTTCCGTAGAGTTTTATCTTTCTTGTCTCGATGTTCCAAGGTCTCATTTCAGCTTGTCACTTCATTTCCTTTCCATGGGTGAACTTAGCTTTCCTTGCATAGATCTCAATCAAAGGTTTAAATTGGCCTTGGATTTTTATATCATTCCTCCTTCACAACACATACCAATCCACCCTTAAATTACTTTTCACTTTCGACAAGTTGAGCTGGTTCATGGAGCTCATTACACTAGGAGAGGTTATAGCTCGAAAAATATTTGAACAACTTGCCCTCCCTATATCAACTCGATAGACAAAATCAATTCAGCTATGAGACTATGAAATCCATCCTGCAACTCATTCTCCTTTTGGCATTGAATAAAACTTGGACCAAATCACCATGCATTGGCTTGCTCATGCGAAGCCTGGGTTAAAACAACTCGACACAATTCTAAGGCAGTGTTCATCCTGTAATATCGATAAAATGTGCATGATTTGTCTATGAATTTGGACTAATTTTTTAACCTATTACCCCTTCACAGAGTATCACTTGATGCAACTCCAAATATCTCAGGTTGGTCTTTGTATCTCACATCCACAAGCCTGTACAGGCCTACGCGAATCTTGTAAACCACTTGACCTTGAGGTGCTTGCACCTAGGGCTTGGTCTTGCATAGATATGGGAGTGACTCAACCTCATTATGCATATATCTAAGCAACTGAATAGCTCGCCACAATAAATATCTTGGTCAAGAGCTTGAGACTCAGCTCGGTGGGCATTTAGAGTCAAAGTAACCCGGTCACAATGACTTGAGTTTGATCACCCATAATTAGCTCATTGCACATTTTCATGAGCTCAGTGAGATAGGAAGTAGCTCGGTGTTTTGCTCTAAGCATGCAATTACATTATTTAAACCTCCTTCAGTCTACTATTAAGACTTGTGCTCTGGGATGCTAGTACCATGATTAGAGATGTCCTTGGATAAATTATAAGGCCTTGCTTATCAAGTGTCTTCCTTAACCAATTATAAGCTTTTCCGTTGTCTAATTTCACAAGGGTAGTTAAATTAGATAACAATTGGAAACTTGTGGGGCCATTTTCTTACTAAATGGAGCATGAATAGTATCCTAAAGATATCCATTGAGTTTGGATTCTGTATGACCATCATGAGCTGATCTGAACTCAAAACATCTTGACCCTTGGGTGTTTGGAATATCGCTTGCTTGCATCTAGAACTTCATTTTGTTGCATGCATCCTTCAAATCTCCTAATAAAATCTTGAATTTTTTTTTGCGAGAGTATAAAATTGTCTTGAAACTTAAATTCCACTCATTCATAGTATTGTGATCCGTGAGACTAAATGATAAACATTTTCACTGTTGCCTAAACATCTGATTTTTCCAAGTATAAATAGGCAATATTGATTGGTAAGGTGAAGTATAATGTAGAATTTGAGTGAAACTTGTCAGCTTGGAAATCATGGAGCTCTATTAAGTTCCTCTTTCTTCCTTGTTTTTAATGTTCTATTCCTTTTGACAGCTTCTTTGTTGCTTGGGCTACTACTGTAGGATGCAAAGCCTGTTATCAAACCTTAGGGGTGCACAGAGGCTCATGTTTTTTTCTCAAACACTGATTGAAGGTTGAGTGAATACTGAGGAGTACCATCTACTGCAATACTCAATCTGCTCCAAATACCAATTTCTTGATTTTGTGAAAGGCATGAGAAACTCAACTACTAATATGAAGAAGAAAAAGAATGAAGATTTGAAATCTACCTGTTGATTTGATTTTAGTTGCTCTACATTTGATTTTTTGACCATAACAACTATTTCATGCAACTTTGAGTTCCTTGGCTTCTCTTTATCTTTCAGAAGCATGGTGAAATGTATACAAAGTACACAGTAGAAGCAATAGGACATGTGCAACAACACTTAGGGAAATAAAAACTATTTTAAAAACAATGCAATGTGCACAAGTACTTGGAGGAAATAAAATCCTAACCTACTCCTACAATATCCAAGGAAATGGGCAACTAAACAAAACTTGCCACGGGTGTTGAGAAATAGTTACCCTCCCTTATAATTGGAAGCCACACAAATGATTTGACACTAAGAATGACTAATATTAGGAATGAAACATCAGTTACAAATTGGTTCTTCACTCCATACCTCAAGGTATCAATCGGAAATAAGATAAACACCTCCTCCAACTACTACTCATCTGGTTTTAGGAGGCATAATGGTTGATCCTTGGTACATTGTGGCTCATACTCATGATTAAAGGAAATCATGACTGGTTTTGGATTCTCCCTTGATTCTAATGAAGCCAAGAATCTGATTGGGCAAGGTCTGGTCTGTCAAATTTTCCCATTGCTCCGGAATCCAACTTTAATAAGAAATCATTCATGCAGACTTTCATGGAAAAGGTGACTGTCTGTGAATTGTTTCTCTTCTTATTTCACATCTACAAATAACTTATGTGTCACCTTAGTGGATGGTACAAGAGAGGTGGAATCTTCTTGATCTTTTCCCTTTGTAGTATCATGGAACTTGTTGATGATAATCCTTGCTAATGAACCGTCATATTCATAGGAAACCTTAGATTTGTGGGACGTGCACCTTAAGGTGACCTCTAGATTTTAAATAATTTGGATCTTATCTGCAATGCGAGATGAGGGTAAGAGAAAATGAAACAAAACATAAAACTTAATGGGAGTGATACACCAAAAAGTGAAGGAGTTAACTCATAGTGTAACTGCCTGAAATAGAGAAAAGGTGAGAAATGAAAAGGGTGGACAAGATGCACCAAAAAACATAGGAAATTCACACAAAAAATTACTCCAAACTACTTAAGAACAACTTCTGAATATAGTAATAACATAAAAAAATGCACAGTTATCCACGTAAATATAAAGGCTATCAGAGAAAATACATATTACGTGAAGGATGGATGAATTACACCACAGGGCATATTATATTACTCCAAAAATGTGCACAATATTACAATAGATAAGAGATGAAGTGCTATTACAAAACTTAGAAAAAAGGCCAGAGCTCCATCCCATTTCCATTTAGAGAAGAGGAACTGAGACAAAAAGAATTGCTAAATCCTGATTTGTTTCTTTGAAACCTTCCCTTTACAATATATATGATGGGAAGAAGATAAGAAAATAATTTTTAACTATTTCCCAATTGCTTGCTCATTACGGTAAATGGTATGAAGTGACATATGTAGGTTGCTTGATATCTGTCTCACACTTCCCTATGATTTTTTTAAGGGGTGAGAGCCATACTCATTTAATACATCTCTTTAACTACCTTACAACCGAATCCCTTGGAGTGGAATTATTCTTTCAAATATTTATTACATATTTATATCTTTTAATCTCTTATGCATTGGGTCTTGGGTTCATGATTCAAGCGGCACCTATTATATTCATTCTATTAAAATGACCCATTGAATGTAGTTGAACCAATTAAGTATTCATAGGTTCGCACTCTTCGCACGGAACTATGCATTAACTTCATCACTGAAAAGACCAGCCGAATGACCCTTTGTCTTTGATATTTTTAATAGATCTGAGTGTTTTAAATTTTTAGATAGGATTCATAATTCCCCTTACATATTATTTGGCTTATCACCAATCTTTCACAACCTGCTTCAAACTTGGAGCTGATTTATTGTGAGATTCACGTGGAGGCCAAGCACTTCTCTAGGGTATTTGGTCTCATTGTAGCTTTTGAAAGTGTGTTAGGTTGACACCTGGCATCGTTTGCGATCGGGCTGCTTTTATTTGAGTAAGTAATGAGCCTACTGCATATTACTGTGAATAATTTTTCCTTGGATGGGTCAATTATAGTTGACTCCGTGTGTAAGTCCTATAGGGCTTTGAGGCCTCTACTTCTTTTGGTTTCTAGAAATAGTTCCAGGTTGACACTTGGCACTGTCAATGAGATCATTGCTTCCTTTTGAGTTGGCTTGTCCCAACTTAGTTTTAATCGTTGATTCGGCTAAGTCTTCCTTCCATGTTACTGAAGGCTTGACCCCTGGTAGAATTCGAATCTACAGGAACTTTTAAGCTTACTTGGTCAATGCAACATGATCTACTTGTTCTCTAATCTTAGCGGGAAACGTAATTTAGATAATAGTTTGGCAACTCACAAGGACTATTATCCTACTAAATGGAAAGAACCCATAATCTCCCGCTATCCATTAGGTCCAAGACTGTGTTATGAGATAATCTAAACTAGGTCCATAGTATTTGAATGGTTACCGAGCCTTTGTAACAGCTATTTGATCCTTGCGGTTTCCTAATCTCATAAGAAAATGCTGCAACTTGTTTTGTGAGAGTATAAAATTGAAGAATACATAAGGCCACTCCCTTGACTGATTTTAGTTTCTCTTTATTTTCTTTAAGTGAAGTTTACAAACAACTACAAATTCCCCTATTGTGGACATTGGAGATTCTGGTGCATTTTATGGAGTAACACGGTCACAAGCTATATACAAAAGAGACAAATCAGACATGCCTCAAATGAGTCATGCAGAGTGTGCATAGGAATTTATTCTATAGAAAGCAATCTATTCCTACTCCACTAACCAGACTTGGTAGAAGCTAAACAAATCCTGAAATAAGAAGGGAGAAATAGCTTCCCTTCCTTATAAAGTATGGCCATACAATTAATTTAGCAATAGATATGGCCTGTAATAAGAGTGAAAAATTACCTTTCACCCTTCCACCTGTGGTATCAACAAAAAAAATAATACCTCCTCAAGATGTTCATATTTTGGTTGGAGGCATCATAACTGACCCATGGGGCTTTGAAGATCATCCTCATGCTCTAAAATGAGTATGACTCATGCTATATTTTCCGTTTGCTCTGGTGTGGCAAAAATCTTGGTAGGGTGAGTTTTGACCTTCTGCATTTATCTGTCACTCTGAATTTCATCTTTTGGGATGAGGGTCTTTTGTAAATATCCCTAAATGGTGCCATCCTTATTTCTTTCCTCCTCCTTTTTAGTAGCTTCGCTGGAAAATATAGGCTCTTCGATTGAAAGGAAAACTATTTCAACGATACTTCTTTCTATATCCCTTGGATTTGATCCAGAGGAACTTTCATGAGTAGCATGTTGTTTTTGTTGTGGGGTTGATGAAGAAGTAAAGGTTGTAATTTCCATAGGATCCTCTTCATCGATGCATCCCCCAAATCTAATTAGCAATCCAGCTTATCATCTTCTTGCTCTGTCAAGGTCTCCCCCTCTTGTATGATGGTTTTTGAGTCTACAAACTTTCCATCATGTGTAGCTTCATCTTGCAATATGAATCTCATTTGCCCAAACTCTTCCAGGGGATCTACTTTGTGGGGAGGGTGAATGGAGGCAACATCTACAACTCTCTAGACACTCAACTCGTGATATAAACCCCTTGAGTTTGTATCACTTCTCACCATATGCTCCTCTTCTTTTGGATTTGGAGCCGTTACTTGTTCATATGGGGGGCATAGTTGTTTGAAAGAAGGGGCAGGGAGGAATGGATGGCTTGGAGATGGAGAAGGGAACTCAGCATTTGGAGTGGTATGATATGGTGAAACCTAAGGTGGGATGGAAGATGAATAAAGAGTCAGTGATTGAATCTCCCTTTGACAAGGTTATCTCATGCTTTGCCCATATATTTTAATATCCTCAATCCACTACAGAAGTGGAGGTAGTGTTTCTTCTAAAAATCTAAGCTTCTCCTGTGAGCTATAGTGTCCGGGAACAGGGCCAACCCATGGAAAATGTTCCCTGCATCCTACTCCAAATGCCTCCATTTGTGCTATATCCCGAGATTGAACCATGTTTGCCTCTATTTATGTTATCTTCTCAAGTAGACAAGCATATTTTAATCGATCGTAGTCATCAAATGCACACTCGTGTTTTTGATTGCTCTCAAAGCCAAATTGGTCTTGAATTTTCTCATCTGGGTCACCATAGTGACTTTGTAATTGGTTATGTTGTTGGTTTAGAGAAGGCATGGAGCTCATTAGATACTGATGATACTGCTAAAAATGCAAATTCCATTATGGGAATGAAATAATGATAGCATAACTTCCTGGAATGGAGGAAATTGAGGGTCATGGAAAGAAAGATGAATGGAGGTGGATAAAGAAGGGTATGTGGTGTTAAGGAAGGGGCATGTACGTACCCAAAATTATAGGGTACTACACCACCGAAATGATGTTACACATGCCCCAATGATGATATAAGTCTCCTTGCAAGGTGTTCAGAATCCAGAAAAGCTCGCAAATTATACGTTTGTATCCCACATGCTTCGCTTGACCTCCGCATGCTTTGTTTTTCCCTCTGCCCCCCCTTTTTTCTTGTATTTTTGTCTTCAGTGAGGAAACCGTTGTCCTGCTTGGGTGGCGGTCCCGTGACCGCCACCTAGGACAGTGGGCGGAAGTCTCGTAACCACCACCCTGCATAGGGCGGCAGTCATGTACATATTTTCCAGATTCTTTTCGACGATTGTGTCAAACCTAAATCTTCAATTTTACATGCTTTCTTCAACCACTTTGACTTGTATTAATGTTTTTGGTTCCGTGGTAATACTGTTTTCCCTTTTTTCATAGTAAAAGAGTTCAATTGGGAGTTACCCTCTAGTAAATACTTTTGTTATAAATAGCCATCTTGTTTTCAAACAAATGGCCCCCTCACTTTCTCAATTCTCTTATTCAGTCTTTGAATTTATTGCTTAGAATTCTATCAGTTTCATGTTTTTGCCTCCATTGTTGGTCTTTTAGAGGTCATTTGATCTTATTTTTTTAAGTCTTGCTTCATTGTTGTGCCATGCAAGTCAGTTTAGCATAGAATAGTTTCATTTCTAGATTAGACTCCATTAAAGTTGTAAGTTTTGTTTTGTCTCAAGGATAGATTATAAAACTCTCAGTACACTTGTGTTGTATTCTCGCAATAAATCCCGCTAGGAATTACATAGTCAAGCTCTGTTCACTTGCACTATTCCTCTCCTACTCGTATTGTATTTTGTCTATATACATAGTTTCCATTGTCTCGAATACCATCTTCTGTTGATACTATCATATACACACTTTTCTGGATTCACAAGAACACGAAGGAACGAGGAGATCACACTAAAGGGATGAAATCACACACAACTGGATTTACCACTGTTCTGTAAAAGCTAGGTTTGAGTTATCAAGGTTCTAGTTACAACGTATCAAATAGAGTAGTAAATTATTTTATTTCAGTTAAAATTTCACTCTTCGATATCACCGGGGGAAGCTATGGGAATTGATAGTTTCTGAGAAAATGTGATTCATTCCTCACTTTTGAGGTAGGATCGAGAGTCCTTTCAAATTAAAATAATTAGTTGCTTAGATATTTAGGATAAAATCACAACTGCATAGGCAAATAGCCACACCAGGCTACTTTGTTCTATTTTAAATTCTGTTACAAGATTAGTTGTTCATTTTTCTAAATATACTACAATAGCTGCTCTTTAATTTCATTAAAATACGTCATTGAAAATACAAAAATAGAAGAATGCTTGCATAGTGTAAATACTTATTTCGTAATAAGTTTATTAATTTTTGTTAAAAGTTGAATCATTTTGTAAGACAATCATAGGAGCTAGAGAGCCTAGAGAATATATATTTGAACGAATAGTGCCTCAACCAAATCTACCCACAAACATTAGCTGATATAGATCAAGACCTTAGGATACAGATTTTTCGAGCAACAACAAACCTACAAGCAAGTAGTGAACAATTGAGAGGTTTAAATATCGAAGACGACAAGGCATACACATTTTGGTCAAATCATCCGAACTATAGAATACCTTGATAAAATAACCAAATGACTATACAAGGATTTGAAACAGAACAAACATTTGGTTGTGATCCTTTAGTTCCATAACCTGATGCACGGAGATACCTCCTCGTTGACATAGATACTAGCTTATGCATTCAAGTTGCCAGAACACCTGTAAGGTATTCCAATAAAATCATAAAACTTCTAGTTCTAAAAATAGAGGCTGAAAAGGCATACGATTACTAGATAGTTCGGAAGAATGAATTGACTCTTCACATGATCATAACAAGTACACAACAACCACGAACTCACGGTTTTGATCCCCAAGTCCCACAACCCAAAAAGGCCTGCAAATCAATTAAGTATTGACACCGGCTTACGAATGCTTGTATTTAGATCCTCACCACTCTCGCTAGATATTATAATACAGTTATTTGATATTAAAAATAAGAAGCCAATCAACCTGATATTTTCTAGGCTAGACCAGAAAACCACCCATAGTTCACTACAAATCCACTAAGCCGCCTATCGTCATTTTTCATGACCTTGTCTGGAGATATATACGAAGCTGCCACACAGGTCACTTCCAATATATCCAACAACCAAGAAAGATGATCCCTGCAGAGGTCGACATTGATTGGAGCCACCAACCAGCCATTATATCTGAATGAACCATTACACCAATTCAGGCTAGGAGGGACGAAGGGACTTCTTTGCCTTAGATGCGCATATTCCATTATTGTGTATTGAGGATATAAGATTACCCAATTATCTTTTCTGTATCCATTCATATTCAAACTTTCACCAGACTATCTCGGCAGGACCTCAGGGGGTCAGGTACGAGGAAGAGGTACTTGTAGATTCTCATGCTTGAATGTCACTTTTCCATCGTACAAAATTGGTGAACGTGACGTGAACACAACAGTTCTTCCTCTTTTATTTTTCATTTCTTTCATCCACCTTCACTCTTTCCCATTATTCTGCAGGTATTCATATACCCCTCGAATATGTCAGGATATGACGCATATGGTAGACCTCTCTCAGGTCTTGAAGCAAACTATAGTCAAACAAGTAGGCAACCATCGCCCTCACTTTCTGCATGGGCTGATAACTATTCAAGTAATTACTTGTCATCTCAAACTCCCCCTCAAAGAACTAGTTCAAATTATTCATTCTGAATTGAGGAGTTTTATCAGCTTGCACAAACACAGCAGCTAGAGCCCTCAGGCTCTAACAATATGACGTTTACTAGAGAATCCACTTCATCTCCTCGGGTCTTCTTCAGACCATAGATTAGTAGACTTTCAGACCCACTCCCCTTTTTAGATGAGGAGTACTTAGCACACTTTGCTAAAAGTTAAAAATGCTTCCAAAATATGTATCCACCTATAGGGAGTTTACAAATACAGTCTGATACCCTATTCCATGAAAACACCCCCATTCCTCCACCTATGCGAAATACCCTCAGTGAGGATTTGCAAGGTAATAATCAATTCATAGTGGGGTATCATACCCCTTTACAACCTTAAGGTATACAACAAACACCATTAAGGAAAAACACAGTATCTTCACCAATAGAGGTCATTTCAGCCTTAGCTGAAAAGGTTAGAGGGCTAGAACTTTCTCAAGCAAACCAAAATTCATATTTTGGGCAAGTAGGAATACCCAACCCTCCGCATCATCCCAGCTAGGTCGACCTCCTTACAAGAACAGGCACATTAGGCATGCCTCCTCAAAATCCTTATAGTTACCCACAACAAACGCCAACTAGGACAACATTTTCAAACGCCGCTCCAGTTGAAAACGTGACACCTCCCGACTTGGCACCAAACAACCCATACTAAAACATTGCTCCTCCTTACTTAAACATTTATTCAAAGTCACCACAAGGAGACATGTTCTCTTCTCCCGAGGATGTTCGTTCAACCAAAAGGATTCCCTTATATTCCTACAAATGCATATGCTATGTCATATCAACAACCCATTCCACCTCCACCCCCTTAACAAATGTCATCAATGGTCGAGGGCCTATGCGAGTAGGGACTTATTCAGAATATTTAAAAGAACCCCTAGACTTCACCATACGAGGTGTTATGATTCCAAGACCTCTCCCTGATTTACCCAAATATAAAGGGGAAGGTGATCTAAATGCACACATTAAGGCCTATGCCACAGCCATACGGGAGTTACTCCCTTGGGACGGGGTTGTTGCTAAGATATTCCCTAAGACCTTAGAGGGTATTTCCCTTGATTGGTATTATAGAATACTTGAAGCCTCGATACACTCATTCAAACAACTTGTGTTAGAGTTCATCATAGATTTTGACATGAACAAATTGTTAAGAATAGGAATCAAGGAGTTCTTGCATATTAAACAAGAACATAATGAATCCGCTGTTCATTTTATTCAAAGATGGCGTACGGTTTCTCTACTCATCAGCAAGTTCTCCAAACATGGATCAAATGAAATTATGTGATTTATTCCTTAATTCTCTCAATAGAGAGATAAAGGAAGAAGTCCAGAAGTTCCCACTAAGAAGTTACGATGAAGTACTCAAGAGTGCTCTCTGAACTGACCAAGTAGCGATAGATAGTGGTCGCAAGACATATGGGAAAAATGGCAAATTAACCACTCCCAATCAAAACATCTTGGCCTATCCTAATACTCGAGAATGCTAGTCAAGGACCTAAGATCCTTAACAAGAACCGCGGAGTCACAAAAAATGGAGTAACTGACTAAGTTAAAAGGGTAAACATGTTGTAAACATTTCGCCACCTGTTAATAATCAGTGAAATAAAAATTTTACTCCAACAATCAACGTGGTGGATTTTAATCATCCACTGCATGGCAACAATAACAACAACAACAATAACAATGAAAAATCTAAACACAAAGTCCAAATCGAAACCCAGCTGGATATCAGAGTCAAAACCAAAGGCAACAACCTCAAAATTTTAACTCTAACAACTAGCAACCTTATTAGAGTTTCGGGCCACAACAAATTATAAATCAATAGCCTTGAAATTATAATCCTGATTTATATTGTGGCTTCCACAATATTCAAGGCCACGATACTAAGACTTGACATGAATACAATAAATTCATGCAACGTTTGCTAGAAAATCAAAAACAATTCTTTATAGATATGTTTTTAGCAAATCCTATAATACCAACGCCAAACACTTACATAGGGGAAATTTCCCCTCAAAATGTGCCCCTCAAGATCCTTAATGATCCATTCCCAAACCATTCTAACAATAACAGGTTAGATCCTAATGGAACAAACAAGGGTGTTATAATAGGAAACAATGACCATGAAGCTTCAACTTCATTAAATCCACCAGTCGCATCCCAACTACGAACTCGACCCCAAACCAAGATAGTTGGTTTGGTAGAGTTAGACATTGAGCTACCCATAGAAACCATAACAAGAACACGGGATTATTCTTCTCAACCTACTCTAAGTTATCCATTGGAACCAGACAACAGTCAACAAATGTTGGTAAAACCCATAGGTGCCTATGATTTAATTAACGATTTAACTAAAACCATTTCTCATATCTCCTTCTTGGATTTGTTAAAAAACTCTCCTACCCATAGGGCTGCCCTCCTAGAAGCATTAGGCCTTGGTCATTTAATCAACATCACTCCTCCTCTGGAAATGTAAGTAAACCATGTAGACTTTGACGTTTATCCTCTAGGTCAGCCAGATAGGGATACTGATTTTATATTCGATATAAGCAAAATGCCAACAGACGTTGAAATTACATGAAGAGGCGACCCAGCTTTACATTTACAAGTATGGGTTTACAATATTTATGTTAAATGTGCAATGGTCGATGATGGGGCACTAATTAATATAGTCCCCTTCACTTTTCTTCAAAAGTTAGGATATGGAGAGATAAATTGCTCCACAACGCAAAATATGCTAAGAGGATATGATAGCCTCAAGGCCACTTCAATTGGAACCATAGTTTTACCAGTCACTTTAGGACCCAAGACGGTCCTCACCAAATTTTATATTATAGATCAGGAAACCAACTATAATATGATCCTCAGTCAGCTTTGGATACACCGCATGAAGGCAATCCCTTCCACATTATTCCAACAAATAATATTTCTACACTTAGGGAAAATATCTGTGGCATAAGGTGACCCAAAACCCTTCGATATACACCTATCTGATTTGAAGAAAAGACTGGGAGTTCACTCCAAGTTTGAGCTCCCAACAAATCAACTCATCAAACCAATTAATTCAAAACCAAAAGAAGAGTTGATACCCACCACAGAACTAGAAATTAAAAATCTAGCCGAGGACATTCCAACACTCAAAAATGAGACCAATGTTATAAAAACAGTGTCACTAGGGACTACCACAAAAAAAATTGAGTTGCTAGAGAAGGAATTAACTATTCTCCTACCATTTGATTCTATAGGTATGGGACACACCCTGGGAATTGCTTCTCTTCCATCAAAAGAAATTTTTATGGTAGAAGTAACCAAAGAAAAAGAAATAGAGACAACAGATATCCCAACATCCATTTTTCCAAACAAGTATTGGACTCTCCACTTCGATGGAGCTAGATTTTGCTTTGGAGCTGGGGTGGGAGTAATTTTTACTTCACCCAAGGGAAATATCCTACCTTTTGTCTTTAAATTAAACTTTGAATGTACAAAAAATGGAGCTGAGTACAAAGCTCTCCTCCTTGGCCTCATCCTAGCTAAAAGAATGGGTGTCGATAACATTAGAGTACTAGGAGACTCGGAATTGGTTGTGAACCAAGTCTCTGAGGTATATGAAACTAGAGCTGAGCATTTACAACTCTATAAAACAACAATATTAGATATAAGCAAGGGATTTAACTTCATATCAATTGAATCAATCCCACGAGAGCAGAACCTTCTCGAAGACTCGATAGCAACCTCAACTTCCTGTTTCACTCCAAACAATGAGTTAGAAGATACAAATTTCATAGTATCACTTCATACCAAACCATTAGTGCGTAAAATACCAACAAACTCACTCCTGACTCATGTAGAAGCTGAGGATGATTTTGTTATCGTGGATCACTTTGACGATAATAGATTCACTCTTGAATATCTAAACACCTATGCAGAGCTACACCTTTCTCACCGCATAGTGGATCTTTCCCTAATACCACATTCCTCTTCCTATTTTGGAAATCCCATGGTAGAGTCTCCTCCATAGAAGGATCTCAATATCTATGAGATAGAAGATAGAGAAAGCTTGGAACTACCTCCAACACCACCTAAATTTGAAGAAGGTAACGCTTCTTTAATAGAAGAAACCATTGACATAAACATTTGAATGGAGGAAGAACCAAAAAGTTTGAAGTTGGGATCCTCATTAAATATGGAGGAGATAGAAACACACACCCAAATCCTCAAATAACATCAAAATTCTTTCACATTTAGCTATAAATAAATGACGGGTATTGCACCACATGTCGCAGTGCATAATCTTGTCACTAAACCAGATGCAGAACCAATTAAACAGAAGTCAAGACCAATGAAGCCAAAAGTGGCTCTCATGGTAAAAGAAGAAGTAATAAAGCTTCTCCAAGTGGGATTCATCAAGCCCATTGACTATTCATAATGGGTATCTAATATCGTCCATGTCCTAAAAAATAATGGGAAGATACACATTTTCATAGATTTTCAGGATATTAACAAAGATTGTCCCAAGGATGACTTCCCATTACCATCCATTGACGTCATCGTTGATGCAATAGCTAGATTTGAACTGTTGTCCCTCATGGATGGGTTCTCAGGGTATAATCAGATTAAAATATCTAGATAGGATCAAGCCAAAACTACATTCATAACTCCCTGGGGAACTTATTGTTACGTTGTCATGCCATTTGGTATTAAAAATGTCGGCGCTACGTATCAGCAAGAAATGACATATATATTCCACGATCTTATCCATAAAATTGTGGAATCATATGTGGATGATCTGTTGGCCAAGGAAAATAAATGTTGTGATCATCTAGAAGTGCTCCGTATCATCCTCTCATGACTAATTGAATATGGCGTCACATTAAACCCAGAGGAGTGCGTGTTTGGTGTAACAGGAGGAAAAATTCTGGGCTACATGATATATTCATGAGGAATTGATGTTGATCCAACCAAAATATGGGATGTTCTTAAAATTATCCCACCATCAGACGAGTCTAGAATCAAGTCACTTCTTGGGGAACTCGGTGCAATCCAAAGGTTCATCCCAGATTTAAGTTTTGTCATTCATCCAATCAACAATCTATTAGAGAAATATTATAACATTGATTGGACTAAAGAATGCAATGAGGCCTTCGAAGTAGTTAAACACTTCTTGTTATCTCCACCCACACTAATGCCTCCCAAATGAGACCACCCTTTGATCCTATACTCACGAGCCACTCATGTCTCACTCGCCTACTGTTGGCTCAAGAAGACAATGATAAATGGGAACTTGCGGTCTATTTCATTAGCCAAACATTGCTTGATTATGAAACATGTTACACACAGGAAGAGAGAGAATGCCTTTCCATGGTCTTTGCAACAAAATGTTTAAGAAATTACATGTTAAACCAAGAAACAAGGGTCATTGTAAAGATAGATCATTTACGAACGTTTCTCACGCAAGGATCTTTATCTAAAAAGGTTGGATGTTTCATAACCTTAATGGGTGACTTTGAGTTGACATTCGTAAAACAAAAATCCATTAAGGGACAAATCATTGGAGACTGGTTGGCTGAAAATCCACTAGATGGAGGTGATCTGGTAAATCTGGACTTTCCTAATGAGTGTGTATACTTCGTCGAAACCAGGCCCCCCATCTCTATAATTCCCTGGTACATAGATATCATCAATTTTATCATATACCACACATACCTGGAGGGTTCCACATCACAAAAAAGAAGGTGGTTAAGAATTATTACCACTAAATATGTTGTTTTAGAATATGTACTCTATCATAAAGCCTTCGATGACATGCTTCTAAGATGCGTCAACATAGAAGAATCCAAGAAGATTCTTCATGAATCACACAGTGGGATATGTGGAGGCCACTTCAGTGGTCACACCACTACTCACAAAATACATCGGATGGGCTATTTTTGGCCCACTCTCGAGCATGATGTAGTGGAATTTGTATGTAAGCACCACAAATGCCAAGAATTCTCTCACGAGATTCACATGCCAGCACAATCCCTGCAACCAATAACGACCCCGTGGCCCTTCTCCACATGGGGCCTAGACTTAATAGGGAAGTTTTCTCCCTCATCAACCGATGGCCATAATTTTATAATTACAGCCATGGAATATTTTACCAAATGGGTGGAGGCCATGCCTCTCATCATAGTACCAGGTTCGGTAATTTCCAAATTCATTTTGAACCAAATTATCTGCAGGTATGATCTCCCACAAGTCATTATCTTAGATAATGGCACGTCCTTTAAAAATGATGAAGTCTGTGAGTTATGTAGAAAATTCAAGATAAACCATCACACGGCCTCTCTTTACTACCCTCAAGCCAATGGGTAGGCCGAAGCGACAAACAAAATGTTAAAATCTATTCTCCTCAAAACGATCAAGGAGAACAAGCGAGATTGGAATGTAAAACTATATCCGGCCTTGTGGGCCCATTGAACCTTGGTAAGAACACCAACAGGAGCAACCCATTTCTCATTGGTATTTGGGGCAGAAGCAGTTCTCCTGCTTGAGGTTGAAAATACCCAGTCCCCACATCTCGTTACAAGGGATTCTAGATGAAGAAGCTTACAGGGAGGCACGCCTCTCTCAACTGGAAAGCCTTGATGAGGCCAGGATAAATGTTGAACAACGGCACAGAGCTTATGCTGACCGGATGTGCCAGCAATATAAAAAAAAATTCTATGAGCGAGAAATATATGAGGGAGATCTAGTTCTAAGACTAGACAGTCGGATCGATAAGAAAACCGGCGAAGGAAGAAATTTCCAGCCCAAATGGTTGAGCCCATACCGATTCATGAAGGACTAAAGAAACGGTGTGTATCTCTTATGCACACTAGAAGGTGAGGAATTAAATGAAACTATCAATTCCTTGCATCTTAAATGGTTATACACATAAGACATAAAAACCGCCACTTGTACATTATAGCTACCTACATTGCACTAGTCATTTAGCTGTTTCATTTTTTCCACTCATTTTGTAAAAATTGTAGTCCAGGAGCTTACTCTTAAGAAAACTGTTACAAGTTTCTAAAAGTATTGACAAAAGCATTCAAATCACATCT
The DNA here is from genome assembly GCA_019776745.2 of Taxus chinensis. Lineage (NCBI taxonomy): Eukaryota > Viridiplantae > Streptophyta > Pinopsida > Cupressales > Taxaceae > Taxus > Taxus chinensis. Next base: position 377,767,471 of record CM034149.1, read on the forward strand.
CTTCAAACATCATCAAGTATTTTCAAATCTTCTCATCAAGTTTGACAGACAAGTATTGACAAAAACCATACCAAGGCCTGCATACTTGGTTTGTCTCTTTCTTTCTACTAAGTGAAGTTGTCCTTTCCTATGGTCAGTTCTAGAAGCTTCTTGGTGTCACATCTATCCATCTTAAATCTCTTTGAAAGAAAGGATATCCCAAAGTCATAGATAAGAAATTTCAAAATCAAATAGAATCAAAAGCACCAAGCAAACAGAATATTTTATTTTACACACTTATTTTCCCCATCAACTTTTGGTGATAAGCCCACATCTCTTACTGGTGGTGTGAGGTTGGGAAAGGAAAGAAGTGCCCTTACTCGCCTATATCTTACCTTTGGTGACAAACCCATGCTTCTTACTAGTGGTGTGAGGCAAGGTGTGGGGGGTCCATTCACACAAATTAACAAATCTTGGTATGCGAGAAGCACAAATAAAATTCTATTAAGAGAAAAAAAATGTCCAAATTCCAAAGAGATCAAATCCTCAAAACCAGATTTTGTCAACCAAGTTGCCATTTATGAATCTAAGTCTAGATAAACTAGAAAGTAAGTGGCCTTCTAAGCTTGGTGGTAGTTCTGAGTAGGGTAGGTGTGTAGGTTTAGGTTTGGTTTCTATTACTAGTTTTTCTGTCTATCATCATTCCATTTGGTCAAACTCATACAGCTTGTGCCCTTCCTAACTCTTGGTGTTGAGCCCTCGCATCTTACTAGTTTCGTGGATTTGGGATTGGGGAAAGTTCATCTCTTTATCACTATGCATTCATCACATTTTTCCAACATAAGAATAAATTACAAACATTTCCCAAAGAGTTCAAAGGTTCAGTACTACCATATGTTAGTATCATCTCATATCAGCATTACAAAAGCATACAAAGTAAAACATTTTGTTTATTATCATTTTTCATCCATTGCATACATACTGAAAAACATGAAAACAAATATTCTAAAAACATCTAAGTACACATGTGGAAACAAGTCACAAAATTCTAGGCACCAAGAGTCTAGATAGAAAGATATATATATATATATATATATAAAACCAGTTTCATATACAGTGCCATAATGCACTAGGCATGGTCAAAACACTCAATGAGCCCGAAAAGTACAAAAACACTCATATAGATATCTGACAAAAAACTACAAGAATGGCTTCTCAATCCCTATGGGATCCCTTAGAGGGTGCATGACCATGTCTAGGACTTTGGCTACGCCAGCACTCTAAATGCACTAAGGGCTCACGGTCACAGCCAGTAGTTATTGTCTCACTATGAGAATGAATCCTCCTCATCAAACGCTTGACTGTCCTATATCTAGCTACCTCAGCATGAAGATAAGTCATGATCTTCACCGCATGCCAGATAGAGGCAAAAACATCAGTATGCGTACCAGCTGCTGAAGCCTCCCCCACGTCTACAGATAGCTCAGTATGAGTCTTCTCTGAGGGGAGAAACAAGGTATCTATACATACTCGATGAACCAAGTCTCGCCACTCATCAGTGGTCGCTGCAATTAAAGGAGAAAAACAAGTTAGACAGTGATCAAAGATAAAACCAAGAGTAAACAAAACAAAAAAAAATAATGACTAAGACAATTCTAACTAAAACAAATGTCAAGAGAAGAGTGACAACTCACTCGGATCTCTGGGCATCCAAGAAGGATCTCTAGGATCCGCACCTACCACTGATGCCACCACTGACCGGTGTCCCTCTCCCATGTCTGGGGCAATGTGATGGCCTGTAACAGACTCTCCATCTCCACCTAAGTCCTGAGAGAGTAACTCCTTTGAGACCAGAGTCACCCTCTCTGCACTTCACTTTGCTCTCTCTCGACCCGTAGGATCTCCTGAGTATCATGCCACTCGGGATCACTATCATCCCCCCACCCATCTCATTGATCTCCATCTCCTCTATCTCCTCCTTTGTCTCTCCCCCAGTGAACTCCTCAGACTCAAAGTCCATGTCAATGGGCTCATCACTGCTATGGGCAAGACCAACGACAATCCGAAGTAAAGGTGCCTAAGGAGCACTGACTCTCCCTCGAGCACATACTACCTTCCTAGCCGTAATGGAAACACCGGGAATAACAATAGTCCAACCCTAGCCTCTAGGACCTCCCTGAACCTCATGAATAGATCTATACACTGGCCCCACTAGAGGAAGCATGTCGCTATAGGGGAGGTCGAACTGCTATGGTACTCTATCAAAGGGGTGGATCTCCAACTTCCCCGCCATGTGTACCAATTGGCTAGTAGTTTGACAAGCAATCAATGTAACAGTATCCTCTCCCCATACCCCTGCCATGGTCTAATAAGGAGTGGCCTCCATGTCTATAGTGGTCAAAGAGGCCATTGGCTGGTGTGGTGCTCTAAGAACTATCATCCTTGTCCACCTCGCTACCCTAACGGCCCCGGTATCCTCTACCTCTACACCTCTCCCATATGGGGTGATATACTCATACACCCAACTCATGACAAGAATCGGGTGGCTCAGTGACTATCCTTGTAATCGGACTACCCTATATAAATCATGGTAGGTAGTCCTGAGGATATCTACTCCCCAAGCATACATATGTCCATGGCCCTCAATCTGTATAATAATGGGGGCCCAACAATATAAGAGAGTGTCTCCTCCCTTGTCCCCAATCATTCTCCAAGCAAGGATGCCCATGAAGTCCTTGTGGAGCACAGGAATGTCTGACTCAATAATGGAGCAGATCCTCACTCCCTTCTTCGATCCCATCGATACAATTACATCCCCCATAGAGGTGGCCCACTAAACCACGTAAGATCTCGATACTGTTGTCTTAAGAGATAGCCGCCACCCAAGGATTGGAACCCCAAATATCTGGTAAACATCCTCCAAGGTGATGGTCCACTCACCCATAACTCCTAGAAATTGGAAGGTATTTCGATCCTTATCCCAATATAAAAATAAGTCACATAGTATGTGACTAGCAGGCACAACGTGAGGGACCTGCGCAATCCTCCAAATGCCAGCCCTCTGAAGGGTATCTTGCTCTACCTGAGAGAGTGCCTCTAACACTACTGGGAGCCAATCACACTCCCTCTCCCAGCTCCATCTAATATACTCCTTCTACATACACCCAAAAACACAAAAAAGGAGTAAGTTAGTACTAAAATCCAATTGGAAAAACTATTAAAAACATGTGAAAATGCTAAAACTACAAAAATAAATAAAAGAAAGAATTGCTTTAGCTTTCTATCATGAACTGCCACCTTGTGCAGAGCTACGGTTCCATAACCGCCACCTTCTAAGGTGGCGGTCCCATAACTACCGCCCTACACAAGGTGGCGGTTCTGTCCCGCAAACACAAACGGGTCGTAAGCCGTAAAAAATGCCTAAAAACAAGCAACTGCACCATTTTGACTAAAATAAAAACCTACCCTATGGGTGCCCCCCCTAGAAACCCATTTAAAACTAATATTTTCAAAATTACCCCCCCCCAAGGTGAAGATTTCATCATTTCTACATTTTAGGTTTAAAAATAATAAATTGAGAGGAACTAACCTTAGACTTCGCAGGTCGATGTTCCACTCTCAGAGGCATGATCACTATCTCACCATGAACTTTTTGACTATACTCTCGTCAAAAACCGTCACCATGGGTCCCAGAGCTCAAAAACTATCAAATCAATCCATGCAAATGAATAGTGAAATGAGCTCATTTTATATATATATATATATAACCTTTTAAATTGATTTTGAATGTCTTTCGCAGGGTCGGAGTGTCGACGCAGGTAAGTTCTAAACCCCGCGTAAATGGTAAGTCCTCATTTCATATCATTTTTTTTTTATTTCTCAATTTATTTTATCTATCTGCACTTAAGTCTCCTTTTTCATTTTTACAGGTAGCGGGATTTTGCATGGTGATTTTCCAACACACGGGCATGTTAGGTATAACTCCTAACTCCCCATTTCGGGACCACCATACTCGGATCCACCATTTTATGCCTCTTTATGGCTAAGATGATTCTCCGAGGGGTAAATATGTACATACCTAAAATTATAGGGTACTGCACCACTGGAACCATGTTACACATGCCCCAATGATGATACAAGTCTCCTTGCAAGGTGTTCGGAATCCAGAAAAGCTTGCCAAGTATATGTGTGTATCCCACATGCCCCACTCAGCCTCCATATGCTTTGTTTTTCCCTCTACCCCCCTTTCTTGCATTTTTGTCTTTAGTGACAAAACCACCACCCTGCCTAGGTGCTGGTCCTGTACACATTTTCCATATTATTCCGACGATCACATCAAATGTAAATCTTCAATTTTACACGCTTTCTTCAACCAATTTGGCTTGCATTAATGTTTTTGTTCCCCTGGTATTAGTGTTTTTCCTTTGTTTATAGTAAAAGAGTTCAATTGGGAGTTACCCTCTGGTAATTGCATTTGCTATAAATAGCTAGCTTGTTTTCAAACAAATGGCCCCTCATCTTCTTAATTATATTTTTCATTCTTTGAATTTCTTGCTTAGAATTCTATCAGTTGCATGTTTTGCCTCCATTGTTGGTCTTTTAGAGGTCATTCAATCTTCTTGTTTTAGTCTTGCTTCATTGTTGTGCCATACAAGTCAGTTTAGCATAGAATAGTTTCATTTCTAGATTAGAATCCATTAAAGTTGCAGGTTTTATTTTGTCACAAGGATAGATTCTAAAACTCTCGGTACACTTGTGTTGTATTCCTGTAATAAATCCCACTAGGAAATGCATAGTCAAGCTCTGTTCACTTGTGTTATCCCTCTTCTACTTGCATTTTTTTCGGTCTATATCCAAAGTTATCATTGTTCGAATACCATCTTCTATTGATACTATCATATACACGCTTTCTAGATTCATGAGAACATGAAGGAATGAGGAGATCACACTGAGGGGATGAAATTACACACAACTGAATTTACCACTATTCTGTAAATGCCAGCTTTAAGCTATCAAAGTTGTAGTTACAACATATCAAATAGAGTAATGAATTATTTTATTTTAGTTAAAAGTTTTCTCTCGACATCATTAGGGAAGCTATAGGGATTGATAGTTTCTGAGAAACTATGATACATTCCTCACTTCTGTAATTTAATATAATTAGTTTCTTAGATATTTAGGATAAAATCACAATTGCACAGGCAAATAGCCACACCAGGCTACTTTGTTTGTTTTAAATTATGTTGCTAGATTAGTTGTTCATTTTTCTAAATATACTAGAATAACTTCTCTTTAATTTCATTAAAATACGTCATTGAAAATACAAAATTAAAAGAATGCTTGCATAGTGTAAATACTTATTTCGTAATCAGTTTATTAATTTTAGTTAAAATTTGAATCATTTTGTATGAAAATCACATGACCTAGAGAGCCTAGAGAATATATATTTTAACCAATAGTGCCTCAACCAAATCTACCCACAACATTGGCTGGTATAGATCAAGACCTTAGGATATAGCTCCTTTGAGCAACGAAAAACCTACAAGCAATTAGTGAACAACTGAGAGGGTTAAATATCGAATATGACAAGGCATACACCTTTTGGTCAAATCATCCTAACTATAGACTGCCTTGATAAAATACCCTAATGACTGTATAAGGATTTGAAAGAGAGAAATCATTTGGTTACGATCCTTTAGTTCCATAACCTGACATAGGAGACATCTTTATTGACATAGATACTATCTTATGCATTCAAGTTGTTAGAACACCTGTAAGGTATTCCGAGAAAATCATACAACTTCTAGTTCTAAACATAGAGGCTGAAAAGGCATACGATTACTGGATATTTGGAAGAAGGGATTGATTCTTCACATGACCATAACAAGTCCACAACAACCACGAACTCATGGTTGTGATCCCCAAGTCCCACAACCCAACAGGCCTGTAAATCGATTAAGAATTGACACGGGCTTACGAACGTTGGTATTTAGATACTCACCACTCCCGCCAGATATCATCACACAATCATCCATATTAAATATAGAAGCCAATCAATCTAATATTTTCTAGGATAGACCAGAAAATCACCCATAGTTCACTATAAATCCACTAAAATGCCTATCACCATTTTCATGACCTTTTCTGGAGATATATACAAAGCTCCCACAAGTCACTTCCCACGTATCCAACAGCCAAGGAATAGGATCTCAGCAGAGCTTGACATTCATTGAAGCCTCCAAATAGCCATTATATCTGAATGAACCATTACACCAATTCAGGTTAGAAGGGCCTTCTTTGGTTTAGATTTGTAGATTCCATTATTGCATATTGAGGATATAAGATTACCTGGTTAGCTTGTCTGTATCTATTCATATTTGACATTCACCGGCTGTCTCGGCACGACCTTGGGAGGTCGGATATGAGGAAGAGGTACTTATAGAATCCCATGCTCACATGTCACTTTTCCATCATACAGGGCCATTTGGGCCAAGTGGAGTCACCGAATGTGTTTATACATGCCTCTATTTGCTGACTTTCACTAAGAACACACTAACTAGATGAAATGCAATAATAAGATCCTTCGAGTCCCACCAAGCATTCTAGGAAAAATGTTGATGATAATCCTTGTGGATGAACTGTTAGAGTCATAGGAAACCTTAGGTAAGTGGAACGTGCACCCTAAGGTGACATCCAGATTTTAAAGAAGTTGGATTTTCTCTGCAATGAGAGATGAGGGTAAGAGAAAATGAAACAAAATGTAAAACTTAACGGGAGAAATATTCCAAAAATTGAGGGATTTAACTCATAGCGCAACTGCCTAAAATAGAGAAAAGGTGAGCAATGAAAAGGGTGGACAAGATGCACCATAGACCAAAGGAAATTCACACAGAACACTACTCCAAACTACTTAAGCATAACTTCTGAAGATAGTAATAACGTAAAAACATGCATAGTTATCCACGTCAAAATAAAGGATATCAAAGAAAATACAGATTAAGTGAAGGATGGATGAATTGCACCACATAGCATATTATATTACTCTAAAAATGTTCACATTATTAAACTAGATAAGAGGCAAAGTGATATTGCAAAACTCAGAAAGAAGGCCAGAGCTCCAACCCCCTGCCTTTCACAGAAGAGGAATTGAGACAAAAAGAATCACTAACTCCTAATTTGTTTCTTTGAAACCTTCCCTTTACAATATATATGATGGGAATAAGATAAGAAGATAATTTAACTATTTCCCAATTGCTTGCTCATTATCGTAAATGGTGTGAAGTGACAGAAGTAGATTGCTTGAGATTTTTCTCACACTTCCCTATGTTTTTTTTAAGGGGTGAGAACCATACTCATTTAATACATCTCTTAACTACCTTACAACTAACTCCCTTGGAGTGACATATTCTTTCAAACATTTATTGCATATTTGGATCTTTTAATCGCTTATGCATTGGGTCTTGGTACCATGATTCAAGCGGCACATATTTTGGTCATTCTATTAAAATGAACTTTTGAATGCAGGTGAAAAAATTAAGTATTAACAGCTTCGCACTCTTCGCATGGAACTATGCATTAACTTTATCACTGAAAATACCAACCGAATGATCCTTTATCTTTGATATTTTTAAAATATCTGAGAATTTAAAAATTTTAGATAGGATTCATAATTTCCCTTACATGGTATTTGGCTTATCACCAATATTTCGTAACCTGCTTCAAACTTGGAGCCAATTTATCGTGAGATCCACGAGGAGGCCAAGAGCTTCTCTAGGGTCTTTGTTCCCATTATAGCTTTTGGTAGCATGTCGGGTTAACACCTAGCATCGGGCCACTTTCCTTTGAGTAAGTAATGAGCCTACAACATATTACTACAAAGAATTTTTCCTTGGATGGGTCACTTATAGTTGACTCCACATGTAATTCCTGCGGGAATTTGAGGCCTCCACTCCTTTTGTTTTCTAGAACTCACACCAGGTTGACACTTGGCACTTTCTACGAGATCACTGTTTCCTTTTGATTTGGCTTATCTCAGCTTAGTTTTAATCATTGATTCGGCTAAGTCTTCCTTCCATGTTGTCGAAGGCTTAACCCCCGGTGGGATTTGAATCTATGGGAACTTTAAATCTTACTTGGTCAATTCAACAGGAATCTACTTTTTATTTAATCTTAGAGGGTAGTGTAATTTAGAGAACATAAATCCTCCTCAATATGCAACTCATTAGTCAAATCATATTTTTCAAATGAAAGTTAAAAACTTTCAATGATTTCCTTCTCATTCAGTGCCCCTAAATCTGATTTCCCTTTTTCCATGTGCTCTATATCAGTAGTAGGTTCTTGAAAGATGCATGATGGAGTAGTGAAAGTAGTGATTTCCACAGGCTCCTCTTCATCAAATCATTCCTCTAAATCAGACAAACAAACAAATTCTTCATTGTCCCACTGTGTCAAAGAATATTTATCTCCCATTGTCACCTCCACATTTCCAAATTTTTCACCCCGATATTCTTCCTCTTTGAACACAAAATCAGTATGCTCAAATTTATCCTCCAAACTATAGTTTTGAGAGGATGAGGAGGAATAAGGAATTGGGACCTCTTGCATGCTTTTCTCTACACTCGAAGACTTTGAACTGTTGGAAGATGACTTTGGTAGACTGCTGCAACCTTTTAAGAGTGTTGAAAGCTCTTGGCATGCTAGGAAATGAGGATCATCACATTCACTTGATATACTCTACACACTTGGGAAATTTTCTTTACTTTTTTTCTCGTGATTATCTCTTTGTTATACTGCTGGTTTTTTCTCCTCTTTGGCTGATTTTGTAGTTGGTAATGGATTAACAATATCTATAAATAAAGTGCCATTATGGACACTGCACTCTGAGAACAATGATTTTTTATCCTCATCAACTTGATCTTTCTCTACTACTACTACAATTTCAGCTTTCACCTCTTGTTTTTAGACATCAAATTTCATAGAAGGCTTGACCATCAGTGGTATTTTTTTGATATTAAATTTAGCAGCCCACTCTTTTAAATTTCTTTCCAAATCCTCCTTGTTAGGCTCTTCCTTCTTCTCGTCTTCTCTGTTGGTTTTTTTATTCTATTTCTCAGTTGGTTTAACCATTAAAGGATTTTTTTCAATACCAAATATCAAAGCCAAAATTTTCTAGTCCTTTGGTATTTCTTCTTCATTGGTATTCTCTTCTTGTTTCCCTTGACTAGTTTTTTGGCTCTCGTCTTCCCAACACAAACTTGTAAGAAGAGGAGTGGGTTGGGTCACACTTGATCTTTGCATCATTTGTGAAGGTGGTAGAATTGAAACTTATTGTTTTTGTGGAGGGGAAGGTTTCTTTAGAGGGAAAAGGGAAAAAGATTGGATATGGGATGTGAGACTAGGAGGTGAAGAAAGGGATTCCATAGTTGGGGTAACAGCTAGATGGCATTCATTTTGGAGATTACATGAATGGAGGCCTAGGGAAGTTATAGGATGGTTGCATGGATTCCCACTGACATGTTTAGATAACATTAGGTTTACAAGCCTACCTCATTTTAATCCATTCCCCAACTTGAGTCAATACTTTAATTATAAACTAAATTTTTTGTTGGGGATTTAACTTACTTGGAAAAGTTCCAGTCCATGGATATGGAACATTGAAACCAACTTCAACTACTCCTTTTGTCTCTTTAGATCTAATCAATACCATGTTATCCTCAAAATATTGAACCTTTCTCTACAAATAATCACCTCCAATTTTAGAATACCCTCCAAGATCATCATACTATTGATCTGGAACTGCTACATACTCTGGCATATACTCATACTGATTTTCATCTTGTTCATGTGAGTATGCATACTCAAATTGACCGTAAACACAGAATTGGTCAGGAGGTTGTTGATAATAAGCTGCAAATAAATCTTGTAATTCTAGAGGTGGATTACATTGATATGGTTGCTGCTGCAAATATGAATTCCATATGGGAAATGAAGCCCTGATTGCACAACTTCATGAATGGAAAAATATGGAAAGACGTCGAAATAAAGATGAATGAAAATGAATGGAAATGGACGGGGAAAAGTCTATAATTTTAGAGAATGGGTTGTTCAAACCATATGGAGTCATCAGGTATGTTTTCATTTGCTTCCATCCAATAAGAACACACCAACCCATCAAAATAAATTCTTATTCAAATGCTTGTATCTACACTCCAGCTAATGATTTTGACTTCCATGTGGTCCTGTTGGGCATGCCAGAACTGTTATCACCGAATCAAAACACCCTCTTATTTTCACAAGTATGTTTTCTTGAGATCACGGTGTGACTAGATAACATGGTATTACCTCTCAAGTTGTGGGACTTGTGGGCTTGAGATAATCCTCCGGAGAAGGCTGGTTCCTCTTCCTATTCCTAGTGCAACTAACTCTACCAAAAGAAAAGTACTAATTACTCCTAATATATCACTTCCAAGAGACTAGGGAGAGAGAGATGACATACAAATGAAGGAAAACTACACTACAGAGGTGATGCACCAAAATAAGGGTATGAGAATGAATTCCCAATATGTGACAATACAAGCAAAATGCAGATTAGAGAGGGTGATAATAGTTCTCTGTAGTCTAATAGCAACATTCACCATGACATTTTCATGCATACACAATACCAATGAATCCATATAAGAGCATAATATAGACACAATACACCTGCAATAATATTGAAGAGGAAAGAAGAATTCAAAGAACACATCAAGGGAAGATACATCCACAAACTTGCATCTATTGCTTCATTAATATGTATAGTTCAAACTATTACAAAGTAAAGGATTGGACCACCATGCAAGGAGTCCACTGTAAAGGCATGTGGCACATTGGCTTCACAAAACAAAATGGGTAGAGTTTTTCTACTCAAATCATCCTCCTTTATAATGAGCCCAACAATTCAATTTATAGGATTTTAAAAGGAGAGAGAGAGGGGGGGGATACAATTCCTGAAATCCACTTTCCAACCAATTGCAAGTCATGATAAATGAGTGTGGTTGGTTATTTTTGACATCCAAAATAAATCTCAAGGTGTCCCATAACTTGAAGTAGTGAAATAATTATTTCCCATGCTCATTGAATGCTCTTACAACCACTTTCCAACAACCTTTACAATGAGCCCAACATTTCAATTTATAGAATTCGAAGAGGAGGGAGAGAGGGGATGAAATTTCTAAAATCAACTTTCCAAAAAATTGCAATTCATGATAAATGAGTGTGGTTGGTGATTTTGGACCTGAAAAAGCAATATCAAGGTGTCCCATAACTGGTAGCAGTGAAAGAATGATTTCCCATGCTCATTGAATGCTCCTACAAAAACTTTCCAACAACCAATCAGAATTGGACTCATTTTCCTTAAAAATCACCACCAAATCTTCATCAATTTCTTGGCTGATATGCATTTTGCTTGGATCAATGATTCCTATGAGACCAATTTTGTGTGATTCTATTGAGGATTGCTCAAGTTATTACTTTCTGAGTGTAGGAAATTGTTTTGGGAAATTGCTAGGTTTTCTTATTTCACGGGATTGATAGTTAATTCATTGGTTGGGAAATATATATTTAAATATATCCCTCTTTTCCGTAATTCCTTTCTTATCTTCAAAAATTATTTTTCATTTAAATATGTACTCAGTCTAGGGCCCACTATCTCATTTTAGAAATGGAGGGGGGACTTTAATGTTTTGGTTTTATCCATAGCCAGCTTGTTGGGACCTCTCCTTTGCTTGTAAATTGGGTTCTCCACGTGGACTCAAAGATCATCAAGAATGACCCCCTTGTATCTCTAACTTGGTGCTACATGGCTTTCCATTCCAATTCTAATTCGTATATTTAATTGGTGAGCCATCTTGGAACCACTGCCTTGTATTGCGGCTTCATGACCCCTTCGGTGAACTAGTCTCCATGCAGCCTGGGTCCCTTGTGTCACTCTGACCTGCAATGCCCACAACATAGGATTCCAACTTAGCTCACACCTATAAATTCTCCTCCTACTCCATCATTGAATGGACCAATCAAGTCGTTGACCCCTGACATGCACACACAACTCTCTCGCCCAACTCGGTGTTTTTAGGCTTCCACTGCACGTATGTCCCAAACTTGGCTAGGAAACTTGTGACATATTGTTCCAATTTCTCCGTAATTCATTGCCAATGGGTGGTTCGGGAATTTGATACACTCGAGGTCCATGGGTCAGTTGGTCCTCATACTTCTTTATTTCTTGCATTGAATTTTTAGGGTGAATGTGGGTTTCATCTGCCCACATGGCCTAGCTTAGATTGAGTTATTCGGTCCGTATTTTCTGGATTTTCCCACATGGTCCCCTACTTGCTTATTTCTATGTGTTTCCCAACCTTTTTGTTCCTAATTTTCCACATGTTCATTTGTGTTGATCAACACTAAGCTTATAACTCCATAGGCTTGGAGCTACTTGAGGTGAGCTTACCATTGCCGCAGAGTTTGATGTTTCTTATCTTTATGTTCCAAGGTCTCATTCAGGCTTATCACTTCATTTCCTTGTCATGGGTGAACTTGGCTTGACTTGCATAGAGATCAATCAAGCATTTAACTTGGACCTAAATTTGTGTTTCATTCCTCCTTCATGTCACATACCAATCCAGCCTTAAATTACTTTGCACTTTTGATGAGTTGAGATGGTTCGAGGAGCTCATTACACCAAGAAAGGTTATATCTCGAAGAAGATATGAATGGATCACCCTCCCCATATCAAATAGATGTCCAAAATAAATTTATCTATGAGACTCTGAAATCCATCGTGTAACTCATGCTCCTTTCTGCATTGAATACAACTCAGACTGGATTGCCATGCATTGGTTTGCTCATGCGAAGCCTTGGTTCAAACAATGCAACACCATTGTAAGGTAGAGTTAGGCATGTAATATGGATATAATGTGCATGATTTGGCGATGAAGCTCAACTACTTTATTTTTAACCTAATTGCCTTCACATAACAACTCCAAATAGTTATGGTTGGTCTTTGTAGCTCGCAACCATGAGCCTATATAGGCCTTCGTGAAGCTTGTAAACCACTCAACCTTGAGGAAATTGTACCTGAGGCTCAATCCTTCATATATATGGGAACAACTCAGCCTCTTTATGCATAGCTCTAAAAAGCTAAATAGCTCACCATAATAAATAGCTCATTGTCAAGAGCTTGGGACTCAGCTCGATGATCATTTAGAGTCAAAGTAACCTGGTCACGATGACATGAGTTTGATCACCCATAATTATCTTAGTGTACATTTTCATGAGATTGGTCAGCTAGGAATTAGCTCATTTTTTGTCTCTGAGCATGCAATTCCATTCTTTCAACCTCCTTCAGTCTACTATCAATACTTGTGCTCTGGGATGCTAGTACCATGATTAGAGATGTCCCTACATAAATTGTGGGGCCTTGCTTATCAAGTGTCTTCATTAACCAATTGTAATATTTTTCATTGTCTAATTTCACAAGGGTAGTGAAATTATATAATAGGAACTTTATCAAATGGATGTGTCTCTATCTTCCCTAGTCTATCTACTAACTAACTGGTAGTGGCACAAATAACCACTGTGGTGCCATCATTTCCCCATACACCTGCCATCTCCTAGTAGGGTGTGGCAACGAAGTCATCTATAATCAAGGTCATCAATGGAAGATGTAGAACCATAAGCACTAACATACTAGTCCATCTAGCAGCCCTGACGGCCCTTGGATCCTCTACCCCTACTCCTCATTGATAGGGGATGATCCTCTCATAAACCCAACTCATCACAAGTATGGTATGGCTAAATGACTATCCCTGTAATCTCACCACCTGGTATAAATCATGGTACATGGTGCCCAAAATTTATACCCCCCATGCGTAATTCCACCATGTTTCTTAATATGCATCACAATCGGGGCCCAGCAATACAATAACTTATTTTCACCCTTATCCCCTATCAAACGCGAAGCCAAAATACCTATGATGGATTTCCAGAGTGTAGGGATAGGAGTGGTGGATATATAAAGGAGCCTAATAACCTTTTTGGTGCCTGGAGACACCCCATCATCTCCCATGTAAGTGGCCCAGTTCCTGGCCCTGTCTATAGATCTTGTTGTCTCAGGGGTTAAGCATCTTCCAAGTATAGGAACACCAAGTATCCTATAAACATCCTCGAGAGTGATGGTACACACTCGTCTAACTCCTAGAATCTAGAAAGTGTTCCGATCTGTGTCCCAATGAGAGAAGAGATCATACAAAATCTAACTAAGAGGTGTAATGTGTGGCACTTGTGCGATCCTCCACATCCCTTTTTAGTGCAGTATCTCTATCTTGGCATGTGTCAATTGGTCAAGTATAGTTGGTAGTCATTAACAAACTCTCTCTAAGCTCCAATGTACATACTCCTGCATTCATAAAACAACAAAAGAGTGGGTCAGTAACATAGGAAAGCTCAACAAATACATTACAAAATAATTAAAAATCAAGAAAATTGGTTTATACATGTCAAATCTACTCCTTGTCCTAAAAATGACAAAACCGTCACCTTATGCAGATCGGTGATTTTGTAATCACTTCCTTGCTAGGTCAGAAATTTTGTAACCGTCTCCTTGATAGGTCAGTGATCCTATAACCACCACCTTACACAAGGAGATGATCCTATCAAAAATCGTTGGGTCATCCCTTTAGCACTAAAAATTTGAAAAAAGACAAAAATAACTCATTTTCAATGAAATAAAAGGCTAACCCCTATACATCCCCCCTAGGGACCATTTTAAAATAATAAATATCTAAAATCTTCCCCATTAGGCTTATATTTTCAGCATTTTACATTTTAGGTTTTAAAATGAATAACTAAGAAAAACTAACATTTTTCCACGTCATTGGGTTTCTCGGTCTCAGAGCCATGATCACATTGTCACAATGGTTGATTTGACTACACTCTCATTTGAAATGGTCACCATTGGCCTATAGCTCAAAAATCACCAATACGATATGTGCAAAGGAATAGGAAAATGAGTTGTTTTGATAAATATATGTTTTGTTTTAACTTCTCTTTGAGTGTTTGTGATCACATGGTTGGAGCGTTGGCAATGGTATATTCTTATCCCCGCATAAATGGTAAGTTCTCTTGTCATTTTGATTTAGCATTTATTTTTTGATATTTTATGTATCTACACTTGAGTTTTCCTTCCATCTTGCAGGTAGTGGGAGCTTAGATGGTGACACTTTGGCACACTAGCATGTCAGGTATAGCTTCAGACTCCCCATTTCATGAACACCATACTTAGATTCTATATTTTACGCCTCTTCATGGCTAAAAGGCTTCTCCGTGGGGGCATTATGTATGCACCCAATTTTACACATGCTACATTGTCAGAAAAATGGTTACAAAAGGTCCCCAATGATTATTCATATATTTTCAAAAGGTGTTCGAGCTCCTGAACCTACTTGTAGCTTATATTCATAGCAGGTAGTATGGCTTAGTTAGCATTTGCATGCTTTTTCTTAGCTTCTCGCTTCCTTTTTAGCCATTTTTTGACCTTTGGTGTCAAAACTGATGCCTTAGCAGGGTGTCGGTCCTGTAATCACTGCTCTTCATAGGGCAGAAGTCTTGTGCACATTTTCAAAATGTTCCAACATGACTTTAGATGCGTGTTATGTCACTTAACTTCACTTTCCACACATGTTTCTTACCCGTTTTGGATGATTTCAAGCCTGACTACCTTGTGGTAATCTCTTCTTCACTTCTAATTTGTGATTAATTGTGATTGATAGTTCAAACTCCCTCTTAACTATTGATGTGGCACCCTTTGGCTGCTAAATGGCTTCAACCATTAACCAACCAACCTTTTATAGATTGATTTTTTATTCTCAAGAAAATGGCAGGAGATCATTTTGAGTATTCTTGCAATTACTAAGATGCCTTCTTTATTGTTGGAAACTATATAGCCAATATCAGTTCCATTGTTTTATCTTTCTTCCACTTTCATTGTTCCAGATTGCCAATTGAAGATGGCATTGCTCTGGCACTTTCCCTCTATTGCTATCATTGCATTCCCAACCTCTGGACTCATGTGGACATGAGAGACTGAAAAGATAAACTAAGGGGATCAGGTACCACACAATCATATTGCCACTGTTCTATATTCCAGGTTGGATTTGCTATTTTTTTTCTTCATTTATTCAAATTTTTCATTTATGAATTGTATGCACATTATGAAATAGAGTAGATAATCATTTCCTTAGTTAAAATCATTCAAAGTTGTAGTATATTATTTGTTTCAAACCCAAAGATTTTTTAGGAAATATTTCTTCCCTTGCCTATCTCTATAGGTTTGCAAGGAAGTAAATCTAGAAGAAAACTTCTGTGGCTTTTAGAAGTAAACAAAAACATCAATCCATATAGAAAAATCCTCTATTGTTTTGTCAGGGAAGTTGCAAAGAAGAAAAGGTTCCAAAAAGCTGTGATTTCTTCTTCTACCTCTAAGACATAATTGAGGTTAGATTTGCATTCATAGTTAGAAAAGTTTTCATTTAAAACAAAATAGATTTCCTCTCTACATAGATAAACAACCATATTTGGGTGTTTTATTTGTTTTAGGATTTAATTAGTTAGAATATTTATTTTTATTTCTTATTTAAACAGAAAAGAACAAAAATGTTTACTTTGTTAGATTAGTAGTTTTTAACTTGTTTATTTCATTAAAGTTCCTAAAAACACAAAACCTAGATAATTTCATTTCAATTAGATTAGTTGTATTTTTTTAATTAGATTAGATATTTCCAATTCATGACCATTAACGGTCCCAAACATGAACATAATTAATGAAGCAATCCATGGTTTCCATAATTGAATGGCCCCGAATTACTCACGGATATAGATACAGGAATCCATCTTCTTGTCCTTAAAACACTGACTTAATACACCAGGAAAATTCAACAAATCAACATGTTAAAAATTGTGGCCAATAAAGCCTATGAGTTTTGGACTACCCCTAACAATAGAATTTGATATTCATATAACCATACAAGGACCCCAAAAACCAAGAACATATGGTAGAGATCCTAGAGTCCCACAGCCAAATGCACCAGAATTATTCATTGATATTGACACAAGTCTATGCACACTAGTTTTCCATACATCACCATTACCACTAGATATCATCTCACAATTGAATGCTCTAAACAAGGAAGCCCAACAAGCCCTTGCATTTTGGAATGCTCCCACAAACCATATCTGATTTCGTGAAGCCACACCTCTTTTGATTGTTCCATGACCCTTTCTGGACAGATTTACGAGGCTCCCATTAGTTTCCTATGAATTCTGTAACCGATAGAAAATATATCCATAGAGCTTGATATTGACTAGAGTCTCTACATTTTCATCCTTTCCAATCCATCTATGTCACCCATCCAGGTTAGACAAGCTTTCATTGCACTTGATGAGTAGATCCAATTATTGTGAGTTGAGGAGATTGTATTGCCTTAACAACCTATCCATACCATGTATGCACACTTTTGTCCACTACCACTTAGTTGTCCATATTTCCACATCGGCTTCCTTGGCACGACCTCGGAGAGTCAAGTGAAATTGAAGGTCACATTTCAATTTTCATCTGTATAGTAATCCTCTACATTTCATAGTCCAGTTCAATCATCTCCTTTCTAGGAAAGGTGGCATCCTTCTCCATCTACTTAACTATTTTCATAGCTTGTATCAATTCCCCCAACATCTTGATGTGATGTATAGTTCTCTTCATATTCAAAAGGTGAACCTCTTTAATTTACATGAGAGTTTCCTTCATTTTCAGAATGTTTTACTCCATACACATACATCTTTCATTTTCATTCTTCAGGTTGTCATTCACCACAATGGTTGTGATATTATCCACTTTCTCCTATACTTCCCTCTGATCGATTGTTACCATACTAATTTTTTACCTATTAATATCAGTGTCGAGTCTACAATTGTCAAAATATTTTTAAAAAGCATTGGTATTCACCATAGATTCCTGAGCTAAAAACAAAACTTTCCAGACAACCTTGAGTGCATGAAGGCTTGCAATAGCCTCTTCAGTACAGTGAGAATGAGTTTCAAAATCTTCTTCCTTATCCATTGTTTTGGTAGGGATATCTGACTTCCCGACCACTTCATTGACAACGTCATCTTTTAACTCCTCTTTCACGTCCCCACCACCATCCACCTGGTTGAAACCATCATCCCAATCCCCTGAATCAGAGCTAACCTCAATATTCACCTACTTGCCTGAATCACCTCCATCCTTCCTTTTATTTCTTGGAATTGCCTTAGCCATATGGGATCTCATCCTTTTGGCCACCTCTTTACCTTCATCCTCCACGCTAGGGTTCTCTGATTTAACTCCAAATTTCTCACTCTTCCCAAATTTGGGGGTACCTGTCTTAACCAAGGATTTTAGAAGGCCTTGATGCAGGGGAAAATTGAAGGTACTTTTCTTAACTAGATCTATAGATTTACCTAAATATTTTTACAGAAAGTTAGGAAATTTATATAGTCTATCATTTCAAATATGGTTTAGCATAGGAAAATGGTAATCATAAACCACCTTATATTAACCTTCAAGTGTAATGTAGGACATAATAAACAATGATATTTCATCGTAATGGTGGGGGCGTAAATCCTCTCCATTAAAGCCATTAAAATGTTGTTTTAAAATACCCTTACCTTACATAAAATTATCCACCTCTAGGATGTAGTTTGATTTGGGTTTGAAAATGCACCTGCCCTATAAGGAAAGACTAATGACTTTGGCTATAATATTAGGAAAGATTTTGAAGGAGAATATCTATACACAAACTTGGCCTTCATTCTAGGTGTTGGAAATATGATAACTTAGATCTTCATTGTACCCATTAAAGATTTTGTAAAAATTTAACAAACCCACTTTTCTAATAGCAAAGAGGCCTCCTCAATAATGTCTGGCATAGTAGTTGGTTTTGTTCTCACTAATTCACCCCCCATTTTTCTTCTACAACCCTTCTTTCTTCCTTTACAAATTTTGTGCTCCAACCATAAACTCCACAACAAGGTTATCTTAAAATTCAGAGTCAAAATTTCCAAGGATTCGATAATTAGGAGTGTTGCCTGATATTTCCAATCCTTGGAGTAATGAGATATTATATTTGGCACGAGTAGAGCATGTACTTCCATCATTTTCTAATTCTCCATATTATCATCATCATAGACCACCGTTGTTATCATGATATTCCTAAACTTATTTTTTTTTTTTTATTATTGGCAAATAGTTTTTTGAAAGGGACTATACCCTTGAGTACAAAAGATGGCCTAGGAGCCAGAATAAAGGATCAGAATCCAAATGTGACAATGAGGCCCAAAGTAGCCAAAAAATAGCTACCAAACAAGACAAAACAACAAAAACACTACAAAAAAGTAGTAAAGAGACCGCAAAAAAATAGCAGAAAAACAGACAAGTACAGCAAAAGCACCAACATCTACTTCTTAGCAGCTTTGTTGATGTTGGTCTTGATATTCTTCCAGGATTTGAACATACCAAAAGTTGTCATGTGGGCAGCGTCAGTTTTATCCAGTTGATCAATGGTCCTTTTGCTTTCCTTATCATTGCCCCAAAGTGTTGCCGGAACTCCGCTGAGATTGGAGACACTTTTGACATGTTGCTCAATGAACTCCTCAATCACACTGAAGATGGCCATATTGCAAGTCATGACGAGTTTTGGCCTTCCCTAAATGGGAGTCTAAGGAATTCAGCTTCTTGTATATATCATCAATCTAGTTGTTATCAATATCCACCTCCTCCTCCTTCCTCTTACCTTTCTATTTTTCCAAGTTCTTAACTTCATCCTTCAACAATTTCATATCAGCCTCTAAGGCTTCTAGCCTTTTTGAAGAGCTTTCCTAAACTTATTAAACCTAGATATAAACAGACTATGATGGAAAAGATGTTGGGAAAGAGTCAACTTCAATAGTTCTAATAGTTTGTTCATCCAAACTAGATATATTTTCAACCACATTAAAATTCTTATCGACCACACCCTTGTTAGAAAAATTATCTTCCAAGCCATTTCCTTCATGTTATATATGTTGAAAAGATATGGAAGTGAAGGAGGTCAGTCTGCTTTTGGTGCTCTTTATAAAATATTCTATAGTCAATGATATAGAGTTTCTGCCCAACATACTAGAAATTATATTCAAGGAGTCACCTTCAACAATCAATTATTTAAAAGCTTTCTCTTCCGCAAGCTTAACTCCCCAACACATCCCCTCTGCCTCAGCTACATGATTCGTTTGTATACCTAAATTAAAGAAGTAGGAAAGCACAAATTTACCTTTGAAGTCACAAAAAATGCCACCTCCACCCTCTTTCCGAGATTCCCTTTTGTTGCACCATCAAAATTTATCTTTATAAAACCTTTTGGGGGTCTAGTCAATCTGATTCCTTATCTTGGATTAATTTTTATTATCTATTCAGCACATGTAAGATTTCAATTACTAAAGATATTTTTTTCCCCTTCCACTATTTACACTTCCTTATTTTTTAGCATAGAGAAGTTTTTAACAACTTGTATGCATATTTTGCAAATGAGCTTATGTGGAAGTCTCTTCCCTTTGAAAATCCTCCTGTTTTGTTCTTTCCATACCTCCCACCATAGGTGTCTGAGACTTGTGATCCATAGATTTTATAGGCCTTGGATTTTGAAAGGAAAACTCCACTGGACCCAAGCAGATTTGACCTCAATCGGGCTTACCCAATTTACTAAAAAAAAATTAAGGATAAAGGATATGATTTGGAAGGAAAAATTTCAGTCCATAAACATATGGTTGGTCATCTCTATATCCTTTTCACATTAAACACATTTTTTGACCATGTGGAAGCCTCTTTTATTGAGATTATCTACTGTTAAAATCTTATTGATCACAATGAGCCATCTAAACATGTTAACCTTTGGGATAATATTTTTAATCCATATTTTTCCAGCTAATAAATATTCCTCACTCACTTCTCCTTCAAAAAATTGAGAATAGGAAGATTTGACTGAGATAATACCATTTTCTTAATTGTACCATATAATTCTGTCTAGTTCATTTTTATTGTAGGACAACTAGTTTTGAAGAAAATCATTGAAGCTTTTCATTTTCCTTGTTAGGTTCTCCCTTTACATCTCTAGATGTTTCCAAGGCTAAAAAATCCCTTCTTCCCTCATGTAGGTTTTTACCAGAGTCCCTTATTTTTATTCCAGGAGCTTGGATACTAGTGGGAATTTAGCCTCTAACTTGAAGTTTCCTACCCACTTATCTTTCCAAAATGGAATTTTAGTTTTGTTTCCAATTTACCACATGCATCCTTTTACCAAGGTTTCCTTATCCCAATTTATTTCCTTCCAAATACTTGACCCATTTAAAGATGCATATTTAAAAATCCATCTCTTGTCATTAGCATCCTCACAATATTTATTTTTAAGAATATTTTTCCATACACCTTCTTCACTAATTAGCCTCTAACCCCCCCATATTCTTTAGTTTTCACACTCTTTTCCATGCTACCAATGGGATAATAAATTTGATATATATTTAACAAAATTGAAAAAACAAGATGAAGATGTACCAATTGAGCTATAATTTTTATAAGATCTTTGTAAAAAACATATAATACTTGTATATAAATGAGTCAAAAATGGAGATTCTATAGGGCCCCTTTCCCTTGGAGTTAAAATAACTATTTTTGGTATACCTATTCAAAAATATTATGTACAACTAATGTATTATCAATTGATAACTACAAACTCTTCTACAAAAATAGGGACACAAGACAACAATTTTTTCTTCCTATACTCAAATTCTTTATGGTCCTGTGCACCATAAACATACTTCGTGTCATGTGACATTCCATGACACATGAATTTTACCATGAGCTCTTTGATACATGCTTTCAGGCCCTCCAAAATCTTGATTAATTCCATATTTTTCTCAAAGGAAAATTCCCACTCTAGAAGGTTGGCTTTTCTGGTAGGATATGCTTTGGTTCCATGATAGCAAAAAACCTTGGTTGTTATGGATGAATTGGGTGCATCAATTGGATTGAAAGAGGATATCTTGGATGCGTCAATTCGATCAATTGTGGCCTTTTTGCACTTTTTTAAAGGAGGTTGAGGTGTCACTGGAGTTTTATTAAAGGAATAATTTGTATTAGCTTTCTCAAGCATGGTGAGTCTCTTCTTCACTTTACAGTCTAGGGGAGATTAAAGATATATCCTCTTGAGGCTCATTTATTAGTACTACAGGTACATAATTTGGGATTTAATGCTCTATCATCTATTTGGTGAAGAATGTTTACAATATAAATATGGCCTCTTCATCAATGGAAGGTCTCCAATGAAGCCAAAACTTCTTCAATTTCTCTAGATTTAAATGTTCATATGGATGAAAAATATGATGAAATAGAATTTGAAATATTAAAAATAAGGGAGTCGTTTTGATGAAATTCCTATTTAAATCCAACCGCACTATATTAGGAGTTAGAAGTCTAGTAGGTTCTTCTTGATATTCAACCTTAAACAACATCTTAACAAAATCCTTTTTTGGGCCCGAAAGATTGAAAACAGTTTAGAGAGCTTTAGAGGAGAGTTCAGATAAGTTGTTTCCTAGATCCAATGTTTCCTTGCTCAAGGGAAATATTACTTATTATTACACAATATGATTTTCCTATAACACCAATGGAAACTTGTAAATTCATAAGATGAGGATGGGATTCTATAGGATGTTAAATCTTGGAGGAGCCTGTGCAAAACATCATGGTGGGATTAATTGAAAAATTAATATGAATGCTTGGCACATACTAAAAAAATGGAGGGATTGAGATTTACCAAAAGGCATTCTCTTGGCTCGACTGAAACCTTGCATAAGGAGAACATCATATTCAAACATAATCACTAATAGTCATCCATTTCACAATGTATATTCTCCAAAATTATAAGCATCAAATCAATTAGATTAGTTGCATCAAAGATAAAATGCTTCTATGACTACACACATGTGTGACTATGATAGAATGGAAAAGACAAAATGAGTTTTGTAATGCAGGAAAAATATCTTGCGCACGTCCACGTCTGTAAATGAAAAAATTTGAACTATTCCAAAGTTGATAGTTAAAAGTAGAATATTTACAATTAGAAAATATTCTCTTCCATTTTGGTAAAGATTAAGTTCCTTTTCTACATAAAAGGGAATATTATTTTATTAGTTTTTGGGGGAAAATTGAGTATTGATTCATGAAATTTTGGTATAAATATGAGGTTCAATCGTCATATCTAAATGGGGTTATTTTATTTTTTGAGTGAAGATAAAATTTATGTAGTTATGAATTTCCATTCCTTCTCTAGAAAATGTGTGAACTTTGAGTTTTAAAATTACTTTCACCAATGTGGTTGCATTTTACAACCATTAGCATGAATTCAAGGCATGTAAGTCATATACCCTTTTCAAAAAGTTAAGATTTCAAATGGAACATGTATACTTATGATTTATTTTGTGTTTTGGTCTCCTGTATGTTGAATGTTGATTAATGAGTTATAACTTTTACTACAATATATGTGTTTATTTTCTTTATATCTATTACACTATATTAATATTTGTTGGTTGCATATTTTGGTCACTTAATCAATATTGTTTTGCGGTACTTTATCTACAATATATGATATATCTATAAAACCCTTGTTATAATATTCTTATTGATTGAATTTTTTTTGCTTTAGAGTGTATCTTTGGCATATGAAAATGGGAGAAATGAATATTTAATTATAAATATTATATGAGAACTTATGGTAAGTGTTTTGAACGTTGTTCACAAATATTTTTGTTGATTGAGCATCAATGAATGCCAATTTATCTTTAAAAAAATGTACTACTTAATATCATGTTCTTTACATTCTAGAATAGCAAGATATCATGAAAGTTAATAATACTTTGTTATAGAAAAATTTACCTTCATCTACTCCCCCTTCTTTATAAAACAATCATGTCTTACTACCTTACACCATCACAAACATATTAATGATCCATTAACTATACTTGTATGTTTCCTCTAGAATCAATGAAAAACATGTTCTCCTACAAATTCCTATCAAAATGATGCAAGAAAAACCAATTTCTACTATTTTTCGTAACTTATGTCTAATATACTAAGCATATGTGATATATATATTACAAATCTTGTGAGTGGATAATGCATTCATGGCCATACTACTCTACTATTGACTCGTCATTAAATTTGAGAGGAATAAAGTTCAAAAATATATTTCATCCACTCAGGTTACCTCATGGGTTCTCTCACCTTGGTTTAAAAAGAACCAAAATTAGCATGAGCATGTCACCCCCTCTGTGCATGCGTCTTATTCATCCCAATAGCATGGTGCAAAATAGAGTATTAAATACATCCCCGGCTACAAATGCCATAATCCACACAAAAAAATCATCCTCTAAGCCATCCTACTCTTTGAAAGTGTTGTCAGGTCCCAAGGGTGTAAAACTTGGAACCAACACACTTTGGGCGCCATTGTTGGGGACTTTGTAATTGTCTTACTCAAAAAAATTACTACTTCTGAAATAAGGTGTTCCTGGTTGTATTTTGAATTGATCTTGTGGGACTAGAGTGAAATACTATAGTGGAGACTCCTCATTGTTAAGGCTGGGATAATCCAGTTCTATTCTATTTAAAATGACCTATTGATCAATTTTACACTGTGTAATCTAGAAGAACTAAGGACTTCATTGATGTCTGATCCTAAAAAGAAGATTATCACAGAGATAGAAGATTTATAACAAAGGTGAAGGAATATCTAGAAACCTGTAAGTGGTCAAAGCATAAAGGATAAGAATATTTGATGTAAAGTAAATTCAATCTCAACCAACACATTGTGTTAGAAATAATGAAAAAATCAAAATTTTCCCTTAACATTTATTTCACTAAATCTGAACTTTTTCCATTCTGAGAAGCTAAAAAACATAGCCAATATTGGAATCACAATTACTATTTTTGGATTCCAAAATGTCAAATATTGGCATTATCTACACTCTAAAATCACACATATTGGATTCCAAAATCACACATATTGGATTCCTAAATCACATATATTAGAATCCAAAATCACCTATATTGGAATTAATTGTACTCTAAAATCCAATAAATTGAAATACAAAAATCAAAATATTGGAATCCGTTAATTCTCCTTCTGGGGTCCAATATATCTGGTTATGAATTAAATTTATGAATCTGTGAAAAAATGTTTAATGATTTTAGGGAATCCAACATTGATCTGATAAATAATGCCCAGTGGCAACTAACCCATATAGAATAGATACATGTTTTGTTTTATAAGGGCTAGTGGCTACTAGGATTAATGGTTGGTTTGGAATAATGCTCTTATTAGTTTTAAGATGTTTTTAAGATTAAAATATGTAAATTTTAATATTTCAAATTCCATTAGCCAAGCGGACGCTAGGCTAATGACATTGACGAGGTGTGAGACACTTCCATAATCAATTACTATGGTTTGATTGAACCTTGGGGAAACCAGAGAATTACCAAAGATCTTATGATGAAACTTAAAGAGGGCGGTGATTCAATTTAAGAGAATGTAATAAAATGTAATACCATTCTAGATATATTTTCATATTTAAAGTTAGATCTCAAATTTACTTCATTTATTATGGTGTGATTGAATTTTTAAAGATGTTATGAAGAAATTAAAAGAGTGCAATGATCTAGTGTAGGAGAATTTAATTAATTGTAAAAACATACCAAATATATTTTCATATTTAAATTTACATATAAAATCAATTGTAAGAGACATGGCATAAATTTTTTCATATTTTAATATTGATATGAACTTATTTAAAATTAACTGTAAAACTATCCCATATATATTTTAGTATATAAATATAGCTATGAAATGATTTGAAATTCCTTTACTAAAGGTAGAATTATAATAAAATATTTGAAGAATAATTTAAATTGATAATGTAACACTATTCCCGAAGATGGGATTCCAAGTCAACAATACAAAACATAGTAAAGCTCCAATAAAAAAGTTCCCTATAATTATTTTTGTTATCTAAAATAATGTTGAACATCTTCGACGTCCTTAAATGGTTGCAACAAATGCCACAACACATATAAAAAATATTTTCTTCTGACTTAGAATCTATGTTAAATGTTTCAATAATTATGTAGTTCGCAACATCATTGAACTTGTTTTTTTCTAAAGAGTCATCTACAAGCATTGTATTTTTACAATTGTACAATGCATTAAACTATGACCAAATGGAGTTAATATTCTTGAGATATAATTTAGATTCCTAGAACCTTTATAATCCGAGTGTTTGGTCTCAACACAATCTTCCTTGGAAATATGAACTCGAATCTTGCAACCTCCAAGACAATGTTTTGAAGGAATGAAGGCATCATTTCATCAACATTTGACCTTCTCGCCGATGTCCATATTTCTATTTTGAAATGTTTTTTTAGGTATGAGAAAAAAAAAATTGAGCTCGATTCCACCAAAAAATTTTAACTGTTTAAATGCCGAATCAAACTTGTTGAGGTTGTGTGCCAAAACACTGGTTATATCAAATATAATTAGTTTCATGTTGAATGTGTTTGTATCTACAAATGAAAAAAAATCAAATGGTTAAGGGAAGTGAATCATTTGAAAAATAAAAAACAATTCCCTTTCAATATTTTTATATCAAAAATTAAATGGTTATAAGTGGTGATGAAGGTAAAATCTAAGGGCATTCCTCATTTCTTATTGTTATACTAGGAATTGTTTTTGTGAAGAATTTATTTGAATAGAATGTAATGTTTCAGCACGACGAGTCTTTACATACCGTATAGTAGTTATTTCATTGCATTGGAAAGTGGTATAATTTTTCTAATATTGAAGCAAAAACTAGTAGTTAAGCATGCTTGGAATTAATTTAGGAATACATATTTCATTTATAAAAACTGCTCAAAGATTTGTTACATTAAATATTTTCTATTAATTTGCATTTGCAACATATATACTCACACTATGAACTTATAATCAAGGAAATTTTAAATTCTCCCAACTTATAATCGTACAATTGTAATTCAAATAGTTACACAAAACCATCACTAAAACATATGAATGCATTTTATTTACAATGATAAGTTGTATCATCACAATAAAATTTTGAAATGCTAACTTTTTATTTAACATTTACTCGCTCCAAATATTTGATGCCCTCTACCACATTCAACCACTTTGATAGTATTAGTGATAGGTATTTGTACAAATTGATCATCAACAACATATATTTTGAGAAATTTTCTCCTTTGTTTGTCATCCCAACCATAAATATTTTTAGAGGGTTTCCATTTGCACCTAATGTAATACACGTTGTGTCTTCAGAATTTTAGGGAACATCATTTCTACTCCAAACATTTTCTAGATCTTTTATTTCAATTCCATCGACTATATTTCAATGTTCTGTTCCCCAAGTGAGTACTAGATTCAATTCAGTCAATATTTTTTTATTCATGGCCTTTATCAGATTTTCAACATCAGCATAAGTGAGTTTTTCTAACCAAGATTCCACTTCAAATTTTGTTGATGATGAATTTATAAAATATTTCAATCCATCTCACACATTGATAGTCTCCTTGCAGAACTTGAATGACATGTCCCTAGAGGGCGATTGGTTTTTCTCATATAGCAAGCCCTCAAAATCTGAAATACAAGTAATTATTGTGGCTAACTGCAGGGAAGTAAACAATTTTTTTTAATCGTTCTCATATCAATTCTAACCAATAGAAAAAAACAACATTTTATCTTGTGACTACAACTTACTGGTTGGCCTTACATGTAGGATTGCATATTCTTTACATGTAGTTGGATCCTTTGATGCAAGATCTATTTCAAACAAACATCAATCTATTCATTACTAATATAG
Organism: Taxus chinensis; assembly: GCA_019776745.2. NCBI lineage: Eukaryota > Viridiplantae > Streptophyta > Pinopsida > Cupressales > Taxaceae > Taxus > Taxus chinensis. The sequence continues at coordinate 377,795,461 of CM034149.1, forward strand.
CTATAGTTATGGAAAATGAAAGTGTATTTGAAAAAAACATAGTGATCTATGTGGTAAAATGGTAAATTCAATATTATCACTTTAGGTAGCTACCACTTAGTGATTGAGCTTCCGACTTGGCTTGCATAGACCTTACTAGATGCTAGTATTTTTAATGCAAGATGTATTGCAAACAAAAATAATCAATTCATAAATGATTTCATGTTATGGCAAATGAAAGCATAATTTAAAAGCATATTGGTCTCCATGGCAATATGGTAAGTACAAATCAAAATGTTCTATGTATTCTGAATGAATTGTAGAGACCACTAGGGTTCTTTTATATTCGTTGAACCACCCATTGCCAAACAACACTTTTGAGACATTGATGTGGATTACCGACCACTAGGCTATGCCATCATTGGATGGAATAAGCATAGATTCTAATGTATGTATCATTGTGTTGATACTAATGGTTTAGGAAGACAACCAACAACCTGGTAACTTCAAACTATGTAGCATTGGATGCCGCCATGAAATTTTGAAATAGGTTATTTGGTAGTTCCTTCTTTAAAAATGGTTCTGATTCTAGAATTAGCTGATATCATTTTCTATAAATTTGTGAGCCTTAGAAATGGTTATGTTTAAAAATATGCGTGGATAACATACTTGGTTCTATATGCATATTTGTGTTGGTTACCACCACACACTCCACTATTTTTTTCTTTGGTTGTTGGTTATCTGCATAAACCATTAATGTTTTAGTAAAATTGTGGGGCTTAGTAGCGGTTCTTATTTATAAATGCACAAGAATAACATACCAATATTTGATTGCATATTTTTGCATGTTGTGGTTGAGTTCTCCTCATTTTTCATTATAGCTAGTGAGCATAGAGTATTGTCAAAAAAATGAAAACAACGGAAATTGAAAACAAATCTCATTAAACATATTTATAAAATGATTGAAGGTAAATCACCATTTTGAGTTGGTTGTATAACGTCAAGTTGAGAGGTTTTTACATCAAATCCTATTGTTCTTGGTTGTTTGTGTAAATAAGAAATGTGTAAGTAATTTTTTTGGTTAAAAGACATTTAACATAATCACAAGTTTGAGTTGTTTTCCAGTATGAACCTTTCTTAATATGATAATTGTAATGTTTCAAAAACATTTCCTGACTATGTGTCAACAATGAAAACAACAAATAAATTGGATTTAACTAATTCAAGCAGTGTGACACCACTTCTTCCATAAAGCACTAGTACTAAATAATTCTCGAAAGAAGATCAAGCGAACATCTCATACCAGAACTCATATGATCGCTCACAAGGAAAAGGATGTTTGTTTCCTTTTAGCCCAATTTCACTTGCAGTTATCAATTGTTGTGGAAATTTTTCCATCAAATCCCTATTTACTTCTTCTTTTTCATCATTGTTATCTTCGCGGTTGTGCACTCCAGTTATTGTGTACATAAGAAAAAAATTTAAATTTCCCATTGCTATCATAGAGTCTATAGCATTCATCCATAATCGATTCGTCAATGTCTTTAACCTTTTACATGTATTTTTTTTACTATTTCTCTCAATATTTTTGAATATTCAATTGGTATCAAAATAACAATAATATAATCCATCACATTGGTTCCAATAACTGTTAGCAACTCCACTATTACTTCTGAAGAAATATCGCTAGACAAATTACAAAAATCAGCGATAAAACATTCTGCATTGAAATGATTGGTGGAACGAATATCTATTAGTGTTGATGAAAGTTGGAATGGGTATGTGCATTGACAAGTAAATTATTTTGTGTCCTCCATCCTTTCCAGTATATTGTCTTCCATTGACAACACATAGTTTTCTTATATTGTCTGAGCCTCTATGGGAAGAGCTTCTTTTGCCACCTAGTAATTATTTCATTTAGCTTTTTTCCCCTATGTGGGAATCAGATTTTCTCTTTCCTTTTATCTCTTCACCCAATAGTAGAGACAATTGGTGGTAGTTTGGTTCATGCAATTTAAATTTTTTAATTATATTGTATTTAGTACAAGATGTCAATAGATCAATATCTGGATGTTTGTCTTTAAAATATTTTAGAAATTTTTCTCTCATTTTCCTATCTCCTTTTATTCTCCAATAGTAAGAATCAAATGTATCTGTTATTAGGCCTACCTAAACATGGCCAATTAACCAGACATCCCCTAATTGTACTTTATCTGCTAGTACTGATAGTTCTTTGTCGTTCATTCCTTTGAATGAATTGGTTGTGAATATTGCTAATGACTTAGGCTGAAAGTTATCCTATTAATATTTAATAGGTGAACAAGAAATGCCACCATATCTAAACAAATCAAATGTTGTATTCCATTTATTCCAAATATCATCTGACAATAATAGAAAAGTCCATTTGTCATTTAGATTATTGGTTGTTTCCATTTTGAAAAGCAAAAGGCATTGATCCTCAAAGTTCTACATTCAAAGTAAAATCATATGTTTTATCTATTTATATAAAGAAGATAAATGTTAATAACAAATGCAATAAAATTAACATACATTACCCTCCACTCCTCTATTTTGGTTTTTACCAATATAGAATGTTGAGGACATCCAAGCGATTTCCAAACTGATCTATATGTGTACAATAAATCAATAAAATTGGTTTCTATCCAAGTTCTACTCATTTCATTTTGTTGTTTACAAATATTAGTAATGGTTTCGTTAGTTGCATTTTCAAAAAGAATGCGATCCCTTCAAAACCGTAGCCTCTTATGTAAAGACTTGTAAGTATCTGAGCCCAAAATATTTTTGTGTGTACATATTGTATGTTGGCCATCAAGTATATAAAACTTAACGTCATCCCTTTCCAAGTATTACAGATCTTGGAGCTCCACAAAACTATTCATAGACTCCAAGAAGGGAAGAATAATTACATCGCTCTGTGTAGGAATAACATTTATCAACATGGATTGCATGAGAAGGTCAACATTCTCTTCATCTACAAGAAAATATTGATACTCTAGAGGTGATACATGGCACCTGAAAACATCAATTGAAAATACTTCACCATTGAATAAAAATTAATCAAATTTTTGAATAGTTAAAGGTTATGTTTTCGTGAATATAGTGGTTTCTTTCTTTAGCAGTGCAGTTGATGTAGTATTATTTTTTAACCCTTGCAACTTTGATCTGGATGAATCGAGATCTAATTTAGATAAATATGTTCTCCTTGAAATAGTAAACAACTTGGCATGTTTATGGGGTGAAAGATAACCTTTTCTATTCAAAAATGACAAACTTAAGAGGTTGTATCACCTCTATACAATTTTCTAAGTATTGTAAGCATGCCATTATGAATGTCTTTTACATTTGAACAACCAGTTTTGTCTTTAGCTACTAATAACCCCAAATCTTAACCATATATTGAACATAAACATTGTGTTTTATCTTCTCAAACCCTCATTTATCATTTCCTGAATAAAGAAACATCCATATCTCCACAATAAGACACTTATTATTTTCATAGTCAATGTGTTCGAATTGAATAAGTAATGTACTTAAATCAAAAATTGTAGATGATATAACCATTATGACTTCCTCATGTCTATCATCTATAAGAAAAAACAACCACAGGTTGTTGTAGTAGTTGTCAGGGCGATGGATTTCAACAATCTATTCCTCATCTCTTTTTTTCTAGCACTCAGTTCCTTCAATGAATGGAATTGCCAAGAATGGATTGCGACCAATGGAAAACATTGTACCTGCAATTGGAGTATAATATATTAATATGATAATGATAATGAATTTAAGTATTAGCCTTTTTGATCACCAATATCTATAATACATTACTTTTTATCATTGGTGAGTAATCAACGTAAATGTTAGTGACCACTAGGCTTCAACCGAACATGATATCTAACCTTTAACTAGTACTGTAAATTGTATTTTGTGGATCACATCATTAATACCAGAAACTATGCAAAATTGTTCTTGACAATTAATACACAACATATTTTTAAAGGATTATCCATTGTTTGACAACCATCCACATTGCGTAGATAACATGAAAGGAATGTTTGAAAACATAGATGTTAGCGAGAGAGAGGATTTAAGTCGACATATGAATGGAAAATTTTTAACATTACTTGTTGGTAATTAACACCAATTGAATGGACTAGTGTAAAGGCCATTAAGATTTAATTTTTCAAATTTTGAGTAGAGTGTGTGAGAAACAAAACACAATAATGGGTCCAGTGGTCGCTAAGCATAATTTGTTAAACATAAAAATGTTTAGTTGTCCCATAACACATTTTACAAAGAAAAACATAGTCCCCCATAAGACCTAACAAGTTTTATTTGAAATCGAGCATTGGAGTATGTTGTAATTCACATCTGTTCATATCAAATAAAATGCTTTGTGGCCACGAAGATCCATTACTAATTGAAAAGAATGACATAAAGACCGCTAGGATTTTCCAGTTCTTGATTTAAAAAGAGAGATAAAATACAAAATCATTTTCTAGCCTATCGGCCTCAAGGTTCCCGACATTACCTCTTATGGTTGTAACCACTATCTCTACACTTTTGAATCGATATTTTTTTTCAATGACTATAACTTTATCATATTGGATTAACTATTCATGATGGAGCCAATTGTTGCACTACAAACCCTTAGGAGGGATGAATCCTTATATTGTTCTCATAATATATATTCTTTTTCGTATAATTCAGTTAGGTTCTTATATTATAGAATGCATACATACCACTAAGTTGCATTACTAATTGTAAGGAATAATATAGCGGCAGCTAGGCTCAATAGTATCTCAATTTGAAAAAAGGGACCTCTTATATCCATTACTAGTTGAAAAGAATAACGTAGCGGCCGCTAGGCCCAACATTTTATTCATTTGAATATAGCTATATAATAACAAAAAATGGTCTAGCTTAGTAGCCAGTAGGCTCCTATGATTACTAATTGTCATTGTAAGCACTATTTGTTCAGCTTTCGACTGATATTTTTTTCAATGATAGTAATTATATTGTATTGGTTGGACTTCACATGGAGGACCCAATTATAACATTGCATTCTAAAAAGACAGATGAAGACTTATATATTTCGCCTAAAATATATGTTTGTAAATTATAATCCATATTCGTTTGTATCAAAAATAAATCCTAGCAACCGGTAAGCTCAACAATTTCTTAATTTCAAAATAACTATTGAATATCAAATCATGGTATAGCTTAGTGGCTTCTACAATCCTCTCATTACCTCTTGTCATAGCAATCACTATGTTTACAACTTTAGATCGATTGTAATTGTCAATTATTATAATTGTATCAAATTAGCCACACGTTACCTAGTGGAGCCAATTGTTGCACTACTTTCCATCGAGAGGGATCAAGAATTTCTCTTCGTATCAAAGAAAATTCTTAGGGACCACTAAGCTCCATTATTAGTTGAAAGGAATAACGTTGTGGCAGATAGGTGCAACAATTTCTAAATTTGAGAATAGATATATAATAATAAACAATGGTCTAGCTTAGCAGCCGCTGGGCTCCTATCATTACCATTTTCCATTGTAATCACTATCTATTCAACTTTGGATGGTTAGTGCTTTTCATTGATTGTAATTTTAACATATTGGGTAGACTTCACATGGCGGACCCAATTGCTACACTACATTCTATCAAGAGGCATCTAGTCTTATTTATTTTTCCTAAGATATATCTTTGAAAATTGTAATCCATATTCGTTCATATTAGATAAAAACGGTATTAACTACTAGGCTGAAGTAATTTCTTAATTTAAAAATAGTCATTTAATAAAAAATCATGGTCTATCCTAGTGGCCACTACGATCATATCATTACCTCTTTTCATAGCAATCACTATCTGTACAAATTTAGATTGATTGTAATTGTCAATTATTATAATGTTATCAAATTGTTTACACGTTACCTGCTGGAGCCAATTCTTACATTACTTTCCATTGAGAGGGATCAAGACTTTCTATTATTATCAAAGAAAATGCTTAGCAGCCACCAGCCTTCATTACTAGTTAAAAGGAATAACATAGTGGCCGCTAGGCTCAAAAATTTCAAGTTTGAGAATAACTATATAATAATAAACAATGGTCTATCTTAGCGGCTACTAGGCTTCTATCATTACCATTTTTCATTGTAATCACTATCTATTCTAGTTTTGATCAATAGTGTTTTTCATTGATTGTAATTGTATCGAGAGGATTCAAAACTTATTGATTTCTCCTAAGATATATCTTTGTAAATTATAATCCATATTTGTTCGTATCAAATAAAAATCCTAGCAGTCGTTAGGATTAAAATTTCTCAATTTCCAAGTAGCTATTGATTAAAAAATCATGGTCTAGATTAGAGGCCAGTACGATCCTTTCATTATCTCTTGTTGTAGTAATCATTATCTTTACATAGTTAGATCAATTGTAATTTTTAATGACTATAATTGTATCAAATTGTCTACATGTTATCTGGTGGAGCCAATTCCTGCACTACATTTCATCTATATGGATCAAAAATTTTGATTCGTATCAAAGAAAAATTTAGCAACTGCTAAGCTCCATAACTAGTTGAAAGGAATAACGCAGTGGCTACTAGGCTCAACAGTTTCTAATTTTTGAATATCTATATAATAACAAACAATGGTCTAGTTTAGCGACCAGTAGGCTCCTATCATTATCGCTTGTCATTTTTAATCACTATTTTTTCTTCTTTGGATCGATAGTGTTATTTATTAATTGTAGTTGTATCATTTTGGGTGGACTTTACATGACAACCCTAATTTTTACACTACATATTTATCTCGTATAAGATATATCTTTGTAAATTGGAATCCATATATACCCTTGAGAGTAAGTGATATTTTTTATAGTTTTGATAAGATAAATCATTGCAACATATAATTCACATTGGTTCTTATCAAATAAAATGCATAGTGACCTCTAAGCTACTTTATTTATTTATTGAAATGACATATGGTCCGTTGGGCACAATAATTAATTAATTTGGAAATAGCGATAGAATAACAAATCATGATATAGCTTAGTGGCCGCTAGCTATATACCAATACCTCTTGTCATTGTAAACACTATCTTTACAGCTTTGAGGTGCTACAGTTTTTCATTGTTTCAAGGTTTAAAACACCTTCTGGGATTTCTGAATTTTCATGCCACGTGTCATTTTTACTGGTATCTATTTATATTATAATATCACGGTTTCATATAGTTTCGAAATATTTTATAATCATTTCTTTATATATAAAGTTTGTAATAAATGTGTCAATTATAATGTTTTTCTAATTATCAGGTTCAAAACATGCCATGTGGCACAAAGTAATTAGATAATTATTTTTCATTAGTGTACTACATTTAACATTTTCTAGGTCAACTTTGATAAAAATAAAAAATGTGCCTATACAATTATATAATTTATTTCTATTGTTTAATTATAATATTATATGTTTTATTACGTTTTAACTATTTTAAGCTATAACCAATAACAAAAGGCATTATTTTCAATATTTTTTATTTTTTCGATATCAATCACCTTTTCTTAATGAGTGGTAAATTCAAAATTCGAATTGTGAATTCCCCCACATTTTTTAGAATTTAATATTTCAATATTAACACAAATTCCCCCGCTCTAATTTTCAAATTTCCATATCCCCGCACTTTTTTATATTTTCAAAATTTATAACGTGGACTGTGCTGGAAAAACATATTAAATACCTCGAAGAACTAGTTTTTAGGGTTTTTTTTGGTCTTGTAGAACAGTAACTCATGAAATCATACAATAATACAAGCAAGTCGAATATTGTAAAGCCAAATGAAAAAATTCTGGTTGTTTTGGCTAGGGAACAATCAAGTAGTAATTATAATCTTGTTTGTGGATTAACAAAAAGGGAATAATCAGGAAGTAATAAGAAAAGGTGCACACACACTAGGAAAAGAAAAAGGGGTTGCAGAAAAATAGTACATATAGTTATATTGACATAGCAAACAGTGGCTTGAACAACATCACCAAGCACAAAATAATCTCATATCTAAACCAGGTACTTATCAAAAACGTATAATATACAAAATGTGCACCTTTTTTTACTATGGGATTATTCATTTGTTCTGTCTTCGACCAGATCATGTCTTTTTCATGTCATTCCAGCCCTGCTTTTCCCTAAAAAAATACGCTCCGTGGCCCAGCTCTGCTTACCGTTTCCTTCTGATCATTTTTTACAAATTGACTTGTGCTTACTAGTTCCTTTCTTTTCACATCAATCCATCCCTACTTTTCCCTATTAAAAATGCACTTTACATCCCATATTTGCTTACCAATTCCTTCTGATCATTTTTTTACACATCCTTGTTCTTCAAGAAAACAAGGAATTTGTTGTACCCCAACCGAAGAAAATTTAATCCCTTTTTAGCTTTGGTTTTTATTTCATTTGAAAATTTTCAAGTTTCTGCCAATCTATTTCCCCCTCTAGATTGTTTTTTCCTAATAATTATGGCCATTCACATAATCACTAGTTTTTAAAATTGTAATGTTTAGCGAGACTCAAAATATTATTTTGGTATTCATTACGTCTACCGTTTTGTCCTTTTAATATGATGATAGAAATAACCCGAGGTAAATATTTCATTGTTCATTGTTTATATGGTTGCCATAATGACTTTGTGACAAGATATACCCAAGGTTAAAAAATGGTTTAAAACTGTAAAATCATATTAAGTTACATCAATTGTGGATCAAATGTAGATTGCAATGAAAGGTAAACATATTATATATATTCTAGAGATAACCCCTAAAGTAATTTCTTCTGGTGGATCATCATCAAAGGTAATATTCTCACTAATGACAATCTCATGAAAGGTAACATCATGACAGTAAAAAATAGTTGCATGTGAAGTAAGAAGAACCCTAAAGATATTAAACATCTTTTTTTATATGTTGTCCTTACTTCAAAAATAGAGGTCTTAGTACCTGGAAAATTTCAATTAGAATTGGGTTTTCCCCCATACTTGTCCAGTTGTAGGAATGGAAGCAATCTCAACTGGTCCCTTAGATCCCAAATGGCTGAGTAGGAATGCGTTTCACACATACACTAGTTCTCCCTCATACATGTGGAGAGCTCCATGAAAGTTAGAAATGATGTTAAGCACAGAAATACCAGAAAGTGTCGTCATGTACAAAAGTCTTTAATGCATTTCAGTTTGTATATCTTGACAACATTGAGCTTCTTGTATATTTCAAGAAAGAATCTTTATCCTGTTCAGGGTCAAGACATCTTCCACATTCTTGCTACTTTACAGAACATTGGAACTGGAATCCCAACCTCCTTTTTAAGTTTGACAAAATTAACTATTGAGAAGGACTTCCTACTATACCATAGGATCCAGCCTCCAACTGGATTACTAATGTGAAACTAAATTTTTATGCAGACTTCAATTTAATCTGCTACAAAGGATTCTTTGGGAGGTGGAAGGGATGATTAAGGGGATCAAAGTGGCTGCTTTGTTGTTGCTAATTTTCTGGTAAGATGGGTTCGACCAAATCACTAGTGGTCAGAAGGTTTGGCAGTGTCTAGGGTAAGGTTGGGCAGGAGCATTGGGGATTGAACTAATATTACAATTAAGGGGATTGCGGTGAAGCAACATAATGAGGCCTTGGCTGAAGGGGGTGCAATTCCAAGTGTGGTTTTGGAATCAAGGACAGATTAGTGACAGGGATTTAAATATGTAATGGTTTCGCTAAAGATAATAATGACAAATTCCTACCGTAAGGGTAATGATGGCCGAGGTTTAGAAACATAATGTTTGGAGCAGCCGTCGCATATGCTAACTTGGTTAAGTGACATGACCTAACAATCATCCTGCCAATTTCGTAAAGGGCTCTGACATCACTAGGTCATATGGATGAATTTAGTGACAATTACTTGATAGTTTCTGTGTTGCTGTGAAGGAGGTGCCTATGGCTTCAAATTACAAAGTCGAACCTCTTAATAATGAATCTTAACCTTCCTAAGCTAATTCAGAGCCCTCTTCAAAATAGATTTCTGAGTCATATGAGTTTCAAAATGTTGATCTCACCATTGTGCAGCGTAGAAAAAATTAGGCTTTCATCCAGACCTCGAATTGTAAAAAAGCCCATGTTGATCTGAACCTTTGAAAATGAGGTACTGAAACCCTACCCATTTGGAATTATCTCAAATATGGGGGTACATCATCCTTTCATTTAAATTCATAAATAAAGTCGGTTTTGATCATGGAGATCCTCCCATTTTTTCACTATTGTGAATTTGGTTCCCAATGGGTGGATTTCTCCCCCAAAACACTGGTCTTAGTAATGACTTTGCAACCCAGAAAGATCTCCAAGGCTGAGCTGATATTATTAGCTTTACGTAAGGAAGTGCCAATCACTCTCAAAAAAATGTAGGACTTCTTAATGATGTTTTGTGATTTCATATTTATCCTTGATTGATGTCATTGTGTACTATAAGTTTACATCGTGTTACTAACTCCATTAAAAGTTAACAAGACATCTGAACCACTTTGTTGCCTTCATGATATGATTGGATGATTTGGAAGTTATGCAAAGGATTTGAAGCATTTAATTTTCTCAATAGATTCATAGGAATAAATGAAATCCCTAATGGTTTACAACTAGGAGGGTCCTGTGCTTGATTTAAAATATTTTTTATGTGCCCTTCAAAGATTCCTCTTTAATTATAATATTAGAGATATTGCAAGCCCAATCCCCCATAATGTTAACTAATGCTTCAGAACTAGTTGGTTTAAGATCCTGGTGGCCCATTTTGTCCAGAAAATGTGGGCAACAAGAAAACGTCTGTGATCCCTTAATGCATCCCACCCTCCTCCTGATGCAAACTTATATTAATCTTTAGATGCTCCATCAAAATTCAACTTGTACCATAAGTTGGGTGGCTGAATCCAATTAACTAATGATCTGTCAATGCTATTTTGATCATTCCTATGTGAATTTTCAGAGCTATCAATATTCCAAGAAACAAGTATAGGTTCTTCTTCATTAGGGTATGGACTATTTTTTGGAGACCTAAACCTGTCAATGTTATCTTTGAATAGCAACAATGAAAAATTTCCTTAAATATCTTGTTGCATGACCTGACTCCTGGATGTTTTTGAAGATTATTCCAATCAGCTTGGTTTTCCACAATCTCCAAAAGGTATGCCAAGGCAAGACCAAATTCCATAATATTCTTCTCATGAAATGTTAATATGGTGGATCTCATTACTCCTAGGTCTACAAGAAGGTATTAGGAAGAGTCCATTACAGATTAAAATTAGAAAAGATGAGACTCCAAACCTTTTAGGCATATTCACAATGTAAAAGTAGATGTTTGATGTCCTCATCCTCATTTTTACACATGCAACACATGTTTGGCATAATGAAATCCTTTTTAATTATGTTATCATTAGTAAGAATATTTCCTTTTGATACTAGCCATAAAAATAAATTAAATTTTGGGGTTAACTCAGGCATCGAGATTTTACTCCAGTTTTGGTATTCATTATGTCTACCTTTTTTCCTTCATTAATTATGAGTTTGATAGAAACAACCTGGTCTCCTTGTAAATATTTCATTATACATTTTTTATATGTGTTTCCTTTCTGGTTTGATGGCTTTCTGGTTGTGACAAGATATTCGAGGTTTAAAAAATGGTTTTAAAATTTAAAATCGTATAAGTTTTCAATAGTGAGATTTTTTTGTGCTAATGGAAGGTAAAACATATTATATATACACCTAAATTTTTTATATTAAATATTTTAATCACTATGTATTTATGTATTTTAGTCATGACGATATAATTATTTTAAAAGAATATTATCAAGTAGGCCACGTATTATTGGTTGGAAGATAGAGTGTTGGCATATATATTAATTCATTAGGGTTTTATCATGGAAGGCTATGGTTTGGCCATATTATTAGTCTTTATGAAAGGCCACAAACTAATATGTTGAACATTAGGGTTGATAAAAATTAACACATTAATGAATTATATTATTAGCATAGTTTCTGCTAAGTTATGTTGTAGCATATTATTTAGATATTAGATATCACTATGATTTAACAAAAACAAGAAATTTATTGCGATATTAGTGAATGCTAGGTTATAACACAATACCATACCTGTAGCTTAGCAATTGGTACTCAATAACGAATATTTGTAGCTTAGTGATCGGTACTCAATAATGGATATTTGGAGCTTAGTGGTCACTATGGTTTCACAAACTAAAGTAAAAAAATGCTTTTGACAGGATTTAACATTTTAAATGAAATTGATTTGAGCTTAGCGGCCTCTATCCCTTAAAACGATGTAATAATTTAAGCTTAGTGTTCGTTTCGATTTAACCCATAATATTTGAGGCATAGTGGTCACAAGAATTCAACACATTAAATTAAGATTCCAGGAGGATAGCATCTGCTAGAATATGCATACTCATAGTTTTTTCAAGTTGTTGGAGGTATGCTTTAATAAATAAAATTAACAAATTTTGAGATACATGGTGTCTAGTTTCTTCTGCAATAGAATATTTCGAGCTTAGATGTCTTGAGTATTTAACAAGACGAAGAATGAAATTTTTATCTTAACGTCCACTAGATTATGTCGCAACATATTATTTGAAGATATGTTTTCATTAGGATTCAAAAAAAAAACATGTAAGATATTGTGATCTTAGTGACCGCTAGGTTATGCACTCAAAAACATTTTTTGAGCTTAGCGATCGGTACTTGATAATGGATATTTTGAATTCATAAGCTGCTCAGGACACTATCACACTCTTAATTATTTGGAATATTTTGGTCGCTAAGATTTAAAAAAATAAAGAAAGATATTGCGATTCTAGCATCCGCTAGGTATTTCCATAATATATTATTTCTAGCTTACCGGTCGGTAAGGATTCACAAATTAAATTAAGGCAGTATGAAATTAACGGCCACTATGTACTACCAAAACATAATATTTTAAAAAAAAACCTTTCGAAAGGAATTAACATTTTAAATGAAATTTATTTGAGATTAGAGGGTCACCTTTGGATATAAGCTTAGTCTTTTTATTTAGTAGGTAATGGTGAAGCTTTTGAAAATCAAAGACAACAACTAGGAAAGCTTTTTCAATCTAGGGATAATTGATCTCCTATACGATCAAAGTATGACTGAGATAATAGACCACTTTTTCTTTTTAGTTGAAGTCATACTGAGCTAATAACACACCAATAGCAATTTTTTGGCTGAGATGTACAATAAGAAGGGATCTCTTTGGGTAGATGGCATAAGTATATGGGGATTAACTAGATACTTCTTGATTAATTTGAAGACTTATTATCACTCTCGACCCCAATGAAATTCAACATCTTTTTTAAGAAAATGGGTAAATGGATGGCATTTATCTATGCAATCTAGGAGATGAAATGATGGATTTTTTGAATTTTTTCCTGCATGCTACGTATTTTCATGAGGTTTTTAGGTGGAGGCATTTAAGTGATAGTTGTGACTTTGGTTGGATCTACCTCAATTCCTCTTCTAGATACAATGAATCCTAACAACTTTCCTGACAATACATCGAAGACACATTTCTTCATATTTATCCCAACTTTATAATACTGAACATATTGAAATATGCACCTCAATATGTCTAGATGTTCTTATCTTATTCTATACTTTCCTATATTATCATCAATATATTCCTTCATAATGTCATTTATCATATCATGGAAGATCACATTCATATCCCTCTGATAAGTTTATCTAGAATTTTTTAGACCAAATGACATAACTTCATAACAAAATGTACTTGAAGGTATTGTGAAGGAATTCTTGTGTTGATCCTCTTCTATAATTTTGATCTGGTTATAGCAAGAAAATCCATCCATAAGGGATAACATTTCATAACGTGTAATCGAATCAAAAATCATGTCAATATTAAGTAGAGGAAAATCATCTTTTTGGCATGCCTTGTTTATTGTCTTTGAAATTTGTACATATCATGATATCAATTGGATTTTTATATACAGGTACTATGTTGGAGATTCACTTTGAGTAATCAATAAGTCTGATTAAACCTACTACCAAATATTTCTCCATCTCTTCTTGAACCAATAGGGCGACACGTGAATGCATTTTTCTAAGCTTCTGTTTGATGGGATTTACGTCTGTGTGCACAACAAGGTTAGGCACTACCAATGATGGATCTAATCCTAGAATATTCTCTGAATTCTCATAGAATCATTACAAAATTATTCTATTCTTTTTCCGAGATTGAAGCTCCCAACTTGACCACTATAGGGTTGTCTTTTGTTCCGATATTGACATCAATGGTATCCTCCAAAAATATCTAGGATGTGTCCTCCATACATGTATGATTAGGGGTGAGATTGATATCTTCTTCAAAGGGCGTCACAATGATATTTTCACCCTAGGTGTGGTCACTTTGTACGTCCATTGATTTTTTTACTTTTTTATCCGCTAGCGACTCAAAGAGGTTTTCACTATATGTCTTGGACTTTAATTTTTGCCAAGGACTTTTAGAAGAACTATTTCCATCATTTTCTTTTAAATTTTTCTGACCACACATCTCAGCCTCCTCCTAGAAATATGCACACATGTCTAAGCTGATGAAGAAACCTTTCATGTGATCACCGATTGGAATGCTAGCACGAATACGCATGAATTCATAAATTACCTCATCATTTTCAAAGAGGTCAATTAGTGCATGAATTTATTGGTCCCAGTCAACAAGAGTGGGATGGACAAGATTTACCTGGGGAATGGAAAGTGGAATAGAAGGGGATAAGGTAAGGACGATGGTATCCAAGAAAAGGTTCGTAGAGGAAAGATCCTCATATAGGCTATGATAGGAATCTGTGTTAGTATCTAAATTAGAAGAGCTATCCTCATGCTTAGAAGCAATAGCATCAGTGTATGAGGTTTGAGCCCCATATGGTCTAATTCCAATGTTGTATTTGTCTATTTTCAAATGTCGGGTTGGAATATGTTCTCTTATGCATTGTTCATCTATACCACACCCATACCCATTATAGCCCATGGCATACATCATTTTACTGGGTATGACATATTTTTGATCTTGGTAGTAGGAATCCTTTATGCCTTCAAGGATCCAGTTTTTGGGAGAATGCAACATTTTCTCTTCTACTAGAAGCTCCACCAAGAAGAAATTTCTCAACAGTACAATTTTCTCATGACCACTTATATTGGTAACTTGGTATTCCTCGTGTCTTGGGTGATAAGGAGATATCAGAGACATGAAGTTCCTGCTGATGGTTGTACTCTCTTCAACTGTAATCAATGACCTTCATCTCCCATAAAACAAAGGATAGAAATGAGATGTAGAAGCATCTTTATCATAGGAACTTAGTATGTCTAGATCAACAAAAGAAGTGATAGCTTTGGTCAGAATTGGCATAACAATATCAACAGAAGGACATTCATAGGTTGTACGAGAGAAGTTATACAAGGCTCTACAATGTGCAAATGGCTCTGGATATCCTTGAATAGTAATTATTTTACCTTCATACTATAGCTTGATGCATTGATGGAAGGTTGATGGTATGACCTGCATGGCATGGATCCATGGGCGGCCAAGGAGCATGTTGTAAGGATGTTCCAATTCTAGGACATAAAACTTGGTGTCATAATATGTAGGCCCCACTTCCATAGGAAATATTGTAGTACCAGTTGACTCATTTTCTGTATGGTTGTAGGATGTGACGGTAATGATATGTGAATCTAGGTCCGCCTCAATGCATCCTAATTTCTTAACTAGCTTCAAAGTACATATGTTCAAACCAAACCCATTTTCCACAAGCACCCTTTTTATATTTTTGTGAGTAACAAATACTTCAATGTATAGGGGAAAGTTATGTGTATAATAATCATGGGGAATTTCATTTTGGCTAAAAGTAAGGTGTTCACTAGGAGCAAGATGCGCAACCACTGCTTGGAGGTGCAAAGGATCAATATCTGTTGACACTCCTGACCCCTGAAGTTTTTTATAAAGGATGTCTTTATGAACATTTGATATCTTAAAAAGATCTAAGATCGATATCTTAGTAGCTATCTTCTCAAGTTGTTATAAGAGATCATATCGACTATCCTGAGGGGTAGGCAGATGAGGTTATAGAATCACAAGTATGAGTGCATCATGTTACCAAAACAAAATCATGGACTCATTGATTCTTATAGTGTTTACATGCTCATTATAGGAAAGAACACAACCAATAAGTGAATCAAATGGATTACTGGTTTTGGCCTAAATATAGTTAGTAGCTTTGTATTTCTTGGAAGATTGACCCTGATCTGACTTCTTCTCTTCTTATTTATCATGTTTAGGGAAAGTTTCCTTATACATTCCTAAATTTTTATTAGGTGTTTGGTTAGGTTCAGGTGAATCAACCTCAATTTCTCCACTATCAATAAGATCTTGAATAAAATGTTTCAATTTTAGGCACTTGTCTATTTTGTGACCTTTGATGCGATGATACTCACAATATTCATTTTCCATATACCATGATGGTTTAGGTGCATCATCTACAAAGGGGGTTGTGTTAGGATATTGAACCATGTTCACTCCATCCAATTATTTTAATATCATGGATAAAGATTCTGTGAGAGGAGTGAACACTTGACATTTGACCATGGGTTGAATAGGTCCCTTAGTGAGTTTTGAATGGAGAAACATTTTGAGCAACTTGGATACATTTTGAATCAATGATACCATCGCCTATGACGTTTTTATTTTTTAAAAATAATTTGGGTTTGTCTATAGGTTTGGATGTTTGTTGATCTTTTGAAAAGGGATTCAATGTACCTTTAGCTATTAAATACTTTTCGATATGGCTTCTTTTTATATGAATTATTCAAAGTTGTTGACACAATGCATTTGTAAATGGAAATCAATGTCTAAAATTAAATTGGGTAAAAAAATTCTAACCAATCATTTATTTGGAATTGAACAAGGGAAACGACTAGTTAACCCTCTCTATCGATGTAAGAAATTAGCAAAGGTCTCATTAGGTCTTTATTTAGCACTACACAAGTCCAACATGGTAATGTCACTTTCTACATGGAACGAGAAATGGCGTACAAATATTTTTGCTAATTCAGGCCATGTAAATATAGACCCTTTAGGTATGTGAAGAAACCATTCTAAAGCTTGACCCCCTAGACTACGTAGGAATAATCATATAAGGTAATTGTCATTGTAGGCTACTTCCTGGCATGCCATGTAGAAGGCTTTGACTTGATCACGTGGGTCACCTTTACCTTTGTACTTATCAAATTTTGGGTAGTCAAAATTTTTTAGGGAATGGTGTACATAACATTCTCTGTCAAAGGGGTAAGGACATAGCTCTTCGTATTGATACTTTTTACTATGCCCAATATTGCTTTCTTGAAGGCTTGTGAGTATACGTTTCATGGATTGTAACTCTTGTGTGAAGAGTTGATCTTTGGTAGGGGAAGTTGGCATGTATACCCGACTATATTTTGATGTTTCACCCCCTTGATTTTCAGTGTGAAGTTCACTATTTGTATCCTTAGGTTTTTCTTGATGTGAGTCTTTGTTTGTGTCTTTATGCACATGGGAAACCAAATTAGCTAATTTTATACTAAGGACTTGTATTTATTGTTGTATAGTGACTTCATCATTTTTAGGTCCTTCTTGGTTTTCATGTGGAGGGAGTTGTTCTGCATGATCATGTTCTACTCTAACTTAACGAGGTATTTTGATAAGTGGTAATTTATATCCTCCTGTGTTTTTATTTTGAGGGTTTGAAGAAGAAGTTTTTCGCTATTTTAAAATGTCATCTATGTCAATAAGGGGGGGATATTTTTCCTCTTCTTCCTTTTGGATGTTGTTGGTAGGTGGAATAAATTCATGTTCACATGGAATTTTGGCACCTAATTCTATAACTCATGCAAGTACTCTATCCTTGTTGAGAAAAAGGAATTCATCCAAACGAGTGGGGTCAAACTTGAAATCACCCTAGGTGATTCTAATTCATCACCACTATGATCAATCATGTCCTCTATTTACTTTTGTTGTGGAGAAGAGGGGTCCTAAATTGTGACCAACAAAAGGATTTGATCCTTGCTTGTTAGATGTTTCCCATTCTAGTTTTTTATATGCCATCCTTGTTATGGGGGGCATAACAAGGATTGTTTTACAATTTTTTTGTCAAATATGATCAAGGATACAACAAACCTAAGTAAAAACCTAGAACGTGATGATCGTAAAGGTCACAAAAGAATGTCAACAATGGTCAAAGAATAACGAATGGTAAAGAATCAAGGGATCAAATAGGATTGTCCTAGAAAAATAAGTCAATACGATGAACAATCACAAGGAACAATCACGCAAGTTTGGTAAACCAATCCAATCTACAAGAAACTACTCCCTTTAAAATGTATCTCAATGGTAGTTTGGCACAAGATGATCAACACAATGTCAACACTTAAGTCAAGTTTAAAATAAACAAGGCATAAGTATTAACAAGGGTTTGAAGTGATTTCCAACTCAAAGTATACTATAACCAATTTATATACAAACAAGGCCTAAATCCTAAAAAATGGAAGTTACAAATGTGAGAAACATAACAATACCACTTAAATACATTAATCAATATTTGTGGAAAAGAAATATATTAGTATTGAAATAATATTGATATGACATGAATAATGTATAAACAAAACTTTTCAAGGTTAAGGAAATGTTTGGAAGGAAACAAGGTCAAAGTATACCAAGGAGTTGTTAAAGTGTGCAAATAACATAATGGTACAATTTAGACACTTAAATAAATTTTACGAGAAACAAGATGTAAGTATCAAAATTGTATCAAGACAATCTGAGCAAAGTAACACCTCAAGGAAGATCAATGATGAAGTAAACCTAACTAAGATGAAATTTCTTGGCATGGTTATCAAGACAATGACTATCAAGATATGAAGACATACTAACAGACTTTCAACGCTTACTATCATAGTTGTAACAAGGAAGGATGTAAGTGGGTACAAAAGGTGGACACAATATTTAATAGCACTTTGTATGTATGCATTATTTTTTTTCCGAAAGGATAACAAGAAAACAAATGATTACACCAAGTTGGGGTGAAAAATATTTAGCATAACTTTGGCAAAGTTTATCCTTGTCTTATGACAAGTGAAAAACTAAGACCAAGTAACACTTTACAAATTTCGTGATGAATGTCACTATGATCAAACTTTAATGGACTCTCCCCTTGTTCGACTAACAAGGTTTTGACTCCAAAAAATTGTTCTTTCTTCGTGAGATATCTTTGAAACACGATTGGTTTTTGGTAAAGTTGGCTCCTGTGACAAAATGGCTTCCTATGAGTTCACTCTCTAGGTGTCACAAATTAAATGTGAATGGATTTTCCAAGGAATTCACACTTAATAAACCAAGGAGTATCCCAAATTTACTTTACCCCCTTCTATATAATGAGAAAAAAATTGCATTCAGTTGTATCTCACTGGGGTCACGTGAAGATAATTTTGACTCTAATCTCACAAAGGCGTACTATTAAGTGGTAAGCGGAGCACTTCCCATTTCATTCACAAGTTCCCTCAAGGTGTGAACTACTTTGGGGTTCCTGGGGGCATCCTTATGGGTTATATGACTTATGCCAAGGAACTTCCCCCAGTTCAAAGCGGACTAGCCGTAGCTCTTAAAAAAACCTACAAATACAGTGTTTTGAATAGTGGTGTGTTTTTTTATCATTTATCTTAGTGTGGTTTTGTACACCGTTGACAAATTGCAACAAACTATATTAGTACTAGTTAAGATCCCGATTCTTTGAAAAGTTAATTTTGGTCTTGCACGTGAAAGATTAGTAGTTCTCCAAAAAGATCAAATCAGCATAAAACAAGATTTAAGTGTTGTTTTTTATTCCCAAGATCACCTAAAAGGTGCAAGGGAAGAGCATACACAACACAAAAACCCAACTATAACAAAAATGGAAAATACTTACAAAATCAAAGTACAAGGCAACAAAGATAGTCCCTATAAATAACATGGAAGCCTCACCTAAAAGTTAGTTTGGTTTTCTACTTCCTAGGTAGGATTTTATCTGATTGTTTATTCATTCCCTTAACCAAGAATTTTAATGAATTATTTTTAAAGCAAATTGAAACAAGACTTAGAGCTATTTCTGATTCCCAAGATCACCCAAAAGGTGTGAGGGAAGAGCATACGTAACTCTTAGTATAACAAGTGAAAGCAAAACCTTCATTAACATTCATCAAACAAGTAAGCAAAGACGTGATTAAAGACGCCCAACAAACAAAGGTTAGCACTGAAAACTTGCAAAAGATGTTAGAAATATTCAAGATCAAATCAGGAAAAATTAAAAATAGAGCCAAAATTTAACTAATTACACTGGTACAACCCTTTAAAAACTAGCACAGCCCTGACAACATATATGCAGTCCAAACAACAAATACCCTGCTCTGAGAAAAAATAGCAGATAGTGCAACATCTACGTGGCTAGAGAAACACCTACACAATCCTGATGACACATGTATATCTCTTAGAGGAAAAATTGACTTCCATAACATAGAGATACACCTACACAGAGATAAGAACTTACATGGCCCTAATGACACATACACAGACCTAGCCGAAAGAGTAAAGACATCTGGAAGGAAGTGTAATGGATATGCGGCCAGAGAAACACATACATGGGGGGAGTCACACCAACGTGGCAGGGAAGTAGAGAGGAAACCAACACTACACATATGCAGCCCTAATGAAACATATGAACCCTCTCAACACCTATGCGGGTACCTGGAATGATGTCAGGAATACAGAAATCTATCATAGACAAACTCAAAAAGGTCAAATTTTTACTATCTTAGCCCAAAATTAACAACAACCCATCTCCTTTAAACCTACAAAAGAGACTCAACACATGTAAATTTAGAAAAATACATCAAGGAATTCAAGTTATTTAACATGTGCATAATAATGGTTAGCCAAAATTGAGATAAAACTAACAAAACTTGACATCAAATGCTAAGGACAATGGAGTTGTCCCACCGGGTGTGCCATATGTGTTCATATATAAATTTTCATTACTAATCTAAAGAAGCTAACACCTAGTAGCTTCAAATAAACAATAAAACCTACTATAGAACCATCAAGATAAGAGCTTATGAGAAACAACTTCTTCAATGCATGAATAATCTCAAACTAAATGCAAGATATTTCTTACTCTTTTAGATTGCTAACTAATAAATGAACCTATTTAGATCACTTTAGCAATAAAAATGGGGTATTTCCTCAAGATTTGAAGATGATATCTCACCATGAAATGGCTGAAAAACCATTTTTGGATCTTCCCATGCTCTTCAATTTGATAGAATGGATGCAAGATGGAGAGGCTATTTCCTAAAATAGAGAATGACTCAACATCAAAATGCCTATAGTTTACTCTAGGGTAAATAAGGTATAGGAAGAAAGGGTAGGAGGAGGGTTTTTTATATAACCCTCCCATGGGAGAGAAGTTAGAAACTTGGTGCATGTGGGATAAGGGTAAAGCCATATTAGGAATGGATAAGGTTGCTTTAGAAAAGGTAACCTTGATTTAGAAAAGTTTAATTTATCATTAGTGACTCATGAGAGATGAAGGGTGTATTTTTATTAACCAAGTGTGATTAATTAATATGTAGATGTAAGCTTATAAAATCACATTAGAGGATAATTAATATTGATTTGATGGGTGTTACATGAATTTAATCCAATACACGATGATTTATTGATTTAGAGTAGCGAGCGTAATTAATTAATAATAATTAATTAACCCAAGTAGAAGCAGGAATTAACTAATGAAAGGTCATTAATCAACATCTTGGGTGATAGAAAGTCTAATTAATTAGTGAAATGTAATTAATTAATGGGAATAAAGGGAGATTGGTGGTTCACTAATGAAGTATCATCAATTTACTAATAGAGAATGAAGATCATGGTCAATTAATGAGGTGTCGTTAATTTACCTTAGAAGAGGTGTTCATTTGACGTAATGTTGTCAATTTACCTAGATGACAAGAAATAAAATGGTCAGTGTAATTTAATTATTTAAATTTATTTATCAAATTATAGGTGTCTACATGGATGCCTAATATTACATCTAATCCTGAGATGCTGCCCATATTAGTGACTACACACACTTAGGCTGCAGGTGCTCATGAGATCCCAAAGTAAAAACATGTTATTACAAAGCAAGAGGTGATAAATGCAAAATATCCAAATCCTAACGATCAGAGGAAAGTTTATCAAGAGACTATGAAGGTTATTAGAAAATTGCAGGGTGAGATACATTTCTTGAAGGAGCAGTCTAGGAAGATGGAGTAGACGAAGACAGTTGAGCTTCATCAGAAAGATGTTGATGACTTGAAGGATGTTTGTAAGATGTTTCTCAAGGAGAATATCATTCCTTTATTAGGGGAATGGATGAGGGAGAAGATACCACATGTTAGATCGAAGCATGAGAGACAAATATTACATGCAAACTTACCTCCTCATAGTATTGAGTATGATAAAGAGATCACTTTGAATGTAGTTGTTGATGCGTGGTTTTTGAGTAAAATATTGATTGATATAGGTGCAAAAGTGATTGTACTCACTTTGGATGCATGGAATCAGATGGGGAGACCACTATTACATCCTTCATCGAATGTGTTCTATATGGTGAACAGGACTAGAGCCACACCCATTGGAGTATTGAAGGATGCCACTATTATTATACAAGGGGCCAAGTTTACTGGGGACTTTGAGGTCTTGGCGCTTGTAGAAGTAGATAGTTTTCCGTCATTTCTTGGTTTCCCTTGGTGTTACGCAAATAATGTTGATTTGTGATTTAGGAAAGGTTATGTCAATTTTGAGAATAAAGAGGAGCGAATAATTATTCCTTTGACATATGGGAAGGTTCCACCATATGTAGAACCCTTGAATGAAGAGGATCTGAATAGGATATATGCGTGCACAATTACGTATCCTGAAGTGATTGATTCATCTAAATAAGTTATTATTCAATAGGAAGATGTTTAGTCTATGAGTGATACAATGATTGTTTCTTGTGAAAACTGGGCACATGGAACGTAGGAATAATTTTAGTGGCGAATATTCATAATATGGCAAATATTCCATTTTTGAAAAATTTGAAAAGGTGAATTTTCTAGCGCGGGTCAGTAACCTGTTCACCTAAAAATTACAGTTTAATTTTTTTTAAGGGTTGGCTTCACCTACCCTTGAAACTATCCCCTATATAATCCTATATTATTCACTAGGTAGAACACTACTAGCTCACTCATACCACCTGGGGGCATATGTATTGTCAAGTACAGTAAACGCGTTACATGAGGGCGGAGGCTGTAGATGTGTGACAAAGAATTTTTTGATGTGTGACAAGGAGAGTTTGTTGATGCATGACATGGAGAGTTTGTTGACGTGTGACAGGAGTATGGAGGAAGTAGATGCATGACAGATATTTTTTTGATGCACGACACAGAGATTTTTTTTGTTGCATGACTAGATGGTGGAGGCTGCAGACACACGATAGAGATTTTTTGATGCCCATCAACAAGGTGGTTGACATGTGTCAATGAACCTTACTGACACGTGTCAACAACCTTACTAACACACATATGTAGCCTTCTGTCCCACCACTTATAAATTAGGCAAAAAATTTGTTGTCAGACTCCCAAAAAATTGACCTTCCCGTAAAACCAATTCTGAGGATATTCGCCAGGTATTTTCCACCTCCGATTTCTAAGAGGTCTCTTAAAATGAACCCTGATGGAACATATGAAATGGTCATATGAGAGATCAAGAATACAATTACTCGTGTGATCAGGTCATGTGATTTTTGGTGCTTGATTCATAACCAGGTACCTCGGTACACTCATGAAAAAAATCTTAATGTATTTTTGCACGCCATGGAAGCCCAGTGAAAGGATGGGGGTGAAAGAAGAAATATGCTGATTTATACCCTACGTGGGACAACACCGCATTGGTGGAATACACGTAGAGATAACTTTTTGGAGTTTTGAGAGGTGATAATCACCTTCTCTACTAGGTCTCTAAGGAACAATGTACCTTCTCAGATATGTAAAATACATGGGAAGGATTTTGCTTCGCATCAAATTCAGAAGTGTGAGAGACTTTGGATGGAGAGGCAGGAGGCCTTTCCACCATCACTCTACATACATAAGTTATATACCACTCTAAGTAGTTACGCGCATGCATGGTATGTTCATGTAGAGATAACAAGAGGAACATTTAATTGGTAAGAGATGACCTCATGTATGATTAAAACCTTTGACTATTTTTCTAATAAACCTTTGGTGAATGAAGAACTACAAATTTTGAAGTGTGTTACGATG
Organism: Taxus chinensis; assembly: GCA_019776745.2. Lineage (NCBI taxonomy): Eukaryota > Viridiplantae > Streptophyta > Pinopsida > Cupressales > Taxaceae > Taxus > Taxus chinensis. Next base: position 377,819,922 of record CM034149.1, read on the forward strand.
GGGGATAGTGCAAAGGATGAGGAACTCCTGTTAGATATGTTTGGAGAGTTAGATTTGGAGGCACTCTTTGATGAAGAAGAAACAGATGAGGAGTAACTTAGGAGTGCCTAGATGGAAAAATAAAAGGGAAAGCTAGTTTATATGATTGATTATGAAGAAGAAGAGAATATGGATGTTGATCACACTATACGTACACATGAGTTTTTAGATAGTGTTAATGAGAAGGCACGCATGTACCATCAACTTATGAGAATGAATAAGGTCAACATATGGACAGATATAGAACCTAGGGAATCCATTATTGGTGACTATTGGTATGAAAAAGAGGTGGAAAATATTATTGATTTGTTGTGTGACTTCTAGGACTTATTTCCACAAGAATATCATGAGTTGAAGGGATTGCATCACTCTTTGGGTGAGAAGAGGATCAAGTTAAAGGAAGGTTCACACCTGATTAGTAAGTGGCGTTACAAGATGAATCATAATTTGTGCGTTAAAGTCAATGAAGAGATTGATAAGATGTTGAAATATGGAATCATTGAGCTGATTGAGGAGTCAATGGGTTATCCCCATGGTGTTAAGCATAAATAAATATGGTAGGATAAGGATCTGTGTGGAATATAGATAGTTAAATGTTGTTTGTGTCATATACCCCTTTCCCACACCTTTTACTAAGGAGATATTCAAGGGCATTATAGGGCATGATATTTACTCTTTCACTAATGAATTCTCTCATCATCATCAAGTGTAGATTGGTAAAGAAGACCAAGAAGAAAAAATTTCAACATTGAGTGGGGAATTTTTACATATACAGTTATGCACTTTGGGTTGAATAATGCATGTGTAGTATTTTCATGCATTGTTATACAAGCATTTGAGGAATTTATACACAAGTTTTTACAGGTTTACTTGGATGATTTGATAGTATATGGGTTGGTAAAATATCACTGTGAAAATTTGAAACTTATGTTTGAGAGGTTCTGGTATTTGAGCATCTCTCTCAACATTAAGAAGTGTATCTTTACAACACCCTTTGGAACTTTTTTGGGACATATTATATGCACAGAAGGTTTGTTGGTATATATTTCTAAGGTCGCAATTATCTTGGGCTTAGAGGATTCTACCAATTATATAAAGGTTCTCAGGTTTTTAGGGAACAAAAGTAATTATAGGAATTTCATTAAAGGATATGCTAAGATTATCGTGCCCTTGGAAGAATTATTAAAAAGTAAAGGAAAGTTCCATTGGGATGAGGCACAACAGCTAGTGTTTGAGACATTGAAGGAAAGACTTACTTTTGCACCCATTTTGCACTTTCCTTCTTGGGAAAAATTATTTCATGTACATGTTGATGCCTTTGGCATGGACATTGGTGCATTGTTAGCATATCCTGGTGATGGGATTGTTGATCATCCTATCTATTTTGTGAGAAGGAAGTTTTCCCCAGCTGAGAAGAATTATACAACTATAGAGCATGAAGAATTTTCCATGATTTATGTGTTGCACAAGTTTAGAAAGTACCTATTAGAAACTCCCTTTATAGTTTATAAAGAACACATGCCACTTAAGTACTTGGTTAATAATCTCATTTTGCAAGGGCACATATGTTGGTGGATTCTCTTGTTTCAGGAATTTGACTTTACTGTGGTAGTACAGCTAGGAAAGAACAATTTTGGACTAGATCATTTATCAAGAATTAACACAGGTGAGGATGCACAGAGCATTGACGAAACAATTTCATATGCCCAACTATTCAGATTGAATCTCATGCCCTATGATTTAGAAGATATTGTTTTGTTTTTAAGTACTGGTGTGGCACTTGAAGGTATAATGAGATTAGAGAAGAAACAACTTTCCATATGTGCCATGCCTTACATTTTAATTAGTGGAGATTTATATAAGTTAGGTTGTGATGATATTTTGTGCCAGTGTGTACTTAAACATGAGTGTGAAGCTATAATGGAGGAAGTTGAGGACGTTATGTTGGAAATGCTACCACGCGTAATATTTTACTAGTTGGCCTTTGGTGGGAAACACTATATAAGGATTTTAAAGAGTATGTCAGGGTGTGTGATCATTCTTAGCACCTTGGGAATCCTAGGCATAGGGATGAAATTCCATTGAGACCGATAGCAAGTGTAGAACCTTTTTAGAAATGGGAAATTGACATTGTGGGTCCTATCTCCCCACCTGCACGTAGGACTGGATCACGCTATATTATTACATGTGCATATTATCTGACCAAGTGGGAAGAAGCAACACCTACAAAGGATTGCACAATAGCTACAACAACAAGGTTCTTATGGGAGAACATTATCAGTAGGTATGGATGTCCGTTGTTCTTGACAAGTGATAGGGGCACACACTTTTTGAATGAGACTATAAAAATATTATTGGTTGATTTTATGGTGGCGCATCATAAGACAACACCCTATCACCCACAAGCCAATGGGACTACTGAGGCTTTCAACAATATATTTAGACATACGTTGACAAAGATTTGTGATGTTGGAATGGAAAGGATTGGGATGATAAAGTCTCTACTGTACTTTGGGCATGTATGACAACTTACAAGAGGTTGAATAAATACAACACTCTTTTAGTTGGTGTTTGGCACAGAAGTTGCTTTACCAGTGGAATTCATGTCTAGCCTCCTTGTGTATTGTGCATGTAGGTGGAATGGATGACAGAAAACACTTGAAGCGAACATAGATAAACTGATATAATTGGATGAGTGGCATGCCATTACACATTAGAGCCATAGAAGATAGAGAAGGCCAAGAATGTAGGCATGACATGATAGGACACATTAAGAATAAAAAAATTGAAGTTGGACAAATGGTTCTTCTTTATGACTCCAAGTTTGTGCATGCCACCCTGGGAAATTGCAAGGTGCATTGGTTAGGACCATATGTCGTAACTTATATACTTGATTCTAGGTGCTTGTTATTTACAGGTGCTAGCATGGCACATGGTTACTCGAGTTACTTCAACGGGAGTAGACTGAAGCCATACTATAAATAAGTAATTCTTGGTGTTTGTAATAAGTTAGTATTACCACCTTAGATTAGATTTCCCTTTAATGACTTTTTCTTTATATGTGTTTCCTTTCATTGTTTATATGCTTTTTCAATCTAGTTTCATGTATTATTGTAATGAAGTGTGTTTTTACACACTATTAGATGATTATTATCTATTGGATTCATGCATAGAGGACCGCACATATTTTTAGTGTGGGTTGGATTATATTACAAAGATGAAAATGGTTGGCCCAAGATGGATACATGTTGGTTAAATTGAAGGTATCCTCTAGAAGATTGGTATGCATAGAAGAAATATGGTGTTACAGGTGCTCAAAGCATTGAAGGTGTGTTCAAGGAAATAATTCTCAGGTAAATGAAGACCATACGATAGATCAGGATGGACACATAATTTATATACAGGAAGTAGGCAGAAACATGGGAAACTACTTGGTTATTAAACACAATAGGTTTTGTGTACATTCGGTCACATGGAGGTGCATGTAGAGGGGGTCTATGGCTGAGAAGTAGTGGGTGCGCTAGAACGTTATGACTAGGCCACATAAAAAGTCGCTCAAAAAATTTAGTGGGAAACACAGAAAAAGGAAAGAAATCACCATTTAATAATTGAGTAAGGTGGTAGATGAGAGAGTAATTAATGTGATAAAATTTGCAAAATTTATATAAGGAAGGGGTTGTGATATCATTGTTACCTTGCATGTTGAAGAATTCGAGTTGTGGAGAGCAAGCTGAGGAGTGATTTGACATGTGAAAGTGCATGTGAATAGAATATTACAGGACATAAAAACAGAGGTATGTTTGCATGTAGATTTGTTGACAAAGCTCCATCAGAGAGGGTGTTTGAGTGAGGGAAAGGCGTGCGGGAAGATAATTTGGTGAACTAGTTTTCGAGGGAATGAAATACAAGCTAGGGTATGCACGAGTTCTGAAGTTACAGATGATCAATCTAGTAGAGAAAGACAGTGTTAGAAATCATCACAATGACACCTAAGCATGAGCACCCAAAGTAACTACGATGGGGCAAGGAAGTAGAAGGAAGTCTGAAGTAGAAGATGGAAGATGACCCCGAGAGAAGTAGATTTTTTGAAATGCAATAACCCAGAGGGAGTGATAGTGCGGCGTGATTGGGATTCGCAGTATCAAACAGAGCAAAATGAGTGACTAAAATTATAGGATGTAAAATCCAATGAGGACTGAGATGGAAAAAAAACCTAGTGAAAAAGATGAATTTTGACATGGAAGATGACAAACCTAGTAGTACAATGAATCTGAGTTGAGAAGTTGTTGGAAAAAGTAGGACATTTTGCAAGTATATAAGTTGCCCCTATTTTGGTAAAGGATAAAATTTACTAAAAAATAAAATAATAAAAAATAAAGAAAATAAAAAAAAATAAAAAATAAAAATAACATTAAAAAAAAAAAAAAAAAATAAAAAAAAATAAATATAAAAAAAAAACAATACAGGGTTAATGTCTCAGAGTCCATGAGGACTTATTTTACTTTTTTGGGAGGCAGGGTGTGCAATTCACCATGCACCCTTGATAGGCAATGCTAACTGGTTTGAGGAGTCTCAGGGCACAAAAATTGTGAGTGATTTGACAAGATGATGCAGGCTATAGATGATAACTTCTACATAATTATGGCATATGTGAAAGGAGTAATGCATGTGATGGACATTGAGAAGCTGGAGTAATATCACCTCATGGTTAAAGCTTTCCACCCACCTCCTCTCACTAATTTGAATAACTAAGAACAATGGACCCAGGTAAATAGGAGGTGGTTACATATTCACAAAGAAGATGACTATGAGGGTGTAGTTTACAATTTTTCTACTTTCATTGCTAATACTATTATTGAAGAAGCAACACCATAGGGTGATAAGATAAGGTTCTGGTGTCTATCCTTATTGTCCTTTGTATTTGTGGAGATTGGGGTTCTTGATAGGCCAAATGACAGAGAATATGGAAATCCTTGGCAACGAGGAGAATAAATCTCTAGTAGAGAGATTTGCAAAATATGCATGTAAAACATCCATGAGTGGCCCTTACAAGAAAATTTTGAAACTATGGTACTAAGTTCATGACGGGAGGCATTTGAGCATGAATGGAGAATACCTAAGGAACTTCCTTCGGTATTGGATAAACATGACACAATTCATATGTCTTTCAGCATTTTTATATTGAAAGGTTTGGAATAAAAGATGGAAAGTGGAGCCCTTGGTGCCAGCTCTCATATTCCTTCACATCATGTTGCATCAAGACATCGATGCACAGGTTCTTATAATGCATGACAAGTTAGATATTTGATGTAGATAACAGAAGATTGTGAGTACCATATACTTAGGAAGACAGGTATGTGTATCTAAATAAATATGCTTCTATATGAAAAGATGATGTCATATGACATAAGTATCAATTCAATGAGCTTGGAAAGTTGGTAGACTTAGGTGCAGACTAAGGTATACATATACCTGAAGCCTAGACTTAGCAGAAGGATAGAAGTATATTGAAAATGAGTTTATGCTCCCTAAAATTCACCAAAGGTGAAGCACATACGGTGGGAACCTTATAGGATGAAGAGCTTGAGGTCCTCCCCACACAAAAGAAGAAGAGGAGTGAGAACCAAAGGAAGACAATGGTGGCTTGGATCATGGCTCAGAAGAAGGTAACCAATTGTTGGGGATAAATATAACACGTGATACAAATGCCTCCCATGAGAGAAGAAGGTGGAGAGGTAGGAGAATGGAGATGGGCACATAAGAAATAGAGAAAGTTGAGGGGGTGCGGTAGAGGATCAAAAATTTAGGAGAGTGCTGAGAAAGACAAGGCCGTAAGGCGTAAGTATGCAGGACCCCTCACAACTAGTGAGGAAGATCACATCAGGACCTCTCTCAGTCAAGACCTAGAACTAGAGAATAATAAGATGTAGAAGTATATTGCCATTAAGTAAGGAGAGAAAGGAGGATAATTCAAATGATAGCGTTAAGATCAGTGAAGGAGACCGCCTATCATTAATGTGGATGCAGAGGATCCTCGGGACAGAAGAGATGTAATATGATATAGATATATTTGAAGAGTTTGCAAGGTAGTGCAGGTGGAAATGACAGGGGAAGAACATGAGAATGGATAAAGGAAGAACCATCAGGTGAGACTATTGAGTGGAGATAGTAAGTGCCACCATTGAAGGCCTGATACTTGACACTGAGGTGTGACATTCTGAAGGGTTGAGTCATTCAAGGGGGAATAAGGGTGAATAAATGTATAAGACTCCTTATGGTTGGCTACATTGATAACCCTACAAAGATAAATCATGTACTAGTTTCATAGTCACTTTGGAACCTAAGAAGCTATATGGATGGGAGTTGATGGAACCTGAAGTAGTTAACACTATGCACACTAGGAAGTAGCTATCTTGGAGCATGTAGACTCACATGGATGAGCCTGAGTTTGATCATCGATGTGAATGCAGGATTCATGTGTTAAGAATAAAATGCTGAAGGAAAGGGCTCATAGCCATGCATTAGACTATCAAGTCCTATAAAATTTACTAGATGAGCAGGTAAGTAATGCCTTGAACCAATATGGCCATTAAAGCTGAGGTAGCACAAAATAATATAGATAAATTGGTAGCTACACTCAGGGTGTTGTTGGAAGATAAAAAAAGCTTACATGAATAGGTAGAACAACTCATTGAGGGGTGGAAGAAAGATAAATGAGAAGATCAGGAACATATTATATAATTTTGTGGTAGAGATTGGTGGTGAGGATCATTATGGATGCACATCTAGAATTTGACGTGCTAATAGATCAAGAAGACATATCAATCCTCCTCTACAATTCCTTATAACACTGTGTTCATTTGATCCTTGCAAAGAATTTGAGTGCACCAGAGCGAGACAACAGAGGCTAAGCTGCACAAAGAAGTAAAAAGAAAATTGTTGTAGAGAAGGGGAGGATAAAATAAGTAGGGTCGACATGGGGGATAATAGAGTATGACTGCTTTACTGTAGAAAATCAAGGATGAAATCAAAGAATGTAGACTTGGAATTGAAGGTATGTGCAGATACCCTGAGCACATTATTAAAACAAGGGCTTTCCTTGATGAAAATGAAGTCCTTGTTGCAAAGAAAAAGGAGACATTTTAGGGCATGAGGAGAGGCTAACAATTACTAGTAGAAAAGTGTGATGTGCTCAAAGCATCCCAGAGACCCTCATAATGAGAGAGATAAAGGAGACTTAGGAAAGCTGATAGCACAAAGAATAGATGTAATGGACAGGCATGCTTTCCATGTCTGGCTAATGTTATCATATTTTTGCTATAGAACAAGGGTGAAATATATGACCTTAAACAAGATGGATGGAGTATCGAGAGATATTACATTCCTGAAGGATACAATAAGGCGACTCAGTGACTAGAAGGAACTAGAAGCAGATATAAAGAATGATTACCTTAAATTATTGTTTCCTATCAGATGAATAGAGCACTAATCATTGGATTATTTCTACATATATTTTCATTTATTTTGTATAGTCATTATTTTGATTCATTATTATTTATTCTTGGAGAGATAAGGTATGATTACCCATTATTGGGAGAGACAATGACAGCTAGTGTGGGGTAATGTTGACTACATGAATTATTGAATAAGTATCAAAGGTGACATAAGAATAAGGTGCGCATAGAAGGGTTGGCACGTAGGTGTGTGCAAAAGTTCAGCGTGAAAGAAGGGTGCGCCTAGGAAAATTCAGAGATTTAAGACTTAGCTCTATTTTGCATGTTATGGGCTAACGAATAGGATTAGAGTGTAGGAGAATGTATTGTATCGAGAACAATGAAGACTTGGATGGCTATGCGAAGGATCTATTTTGGGAATAAGTAGGAGACTCAAGACATCATGTAGAGCTCGAGATAATAATAGGATAAGATATAGTGTTATTTATAGGATAATATATTATTAGGTGAAGCTTGCATGCTTCTTTAGATGTTGTTGTAGTGGCACATGGATATTTTGAGCATGCAACCTATTTTGAGAGTGAATGGGTGGTGAAGGGAAAGTCCCCACCCCCTATATTTATGTATTAATTTGCATTATTTTGAGAGACATGAAACATGAGACTAAGTACTATAACATAGTTATGTTGTTGGAATGTTATGAGCGTGCATGAGCTTGTCATAATGATACTTATAGTGTATTCAGCTATTGTGTTTTATGGTGAATCAATATAATGAATCATTATGGAATGGATATTGATTATTGATGTTTCAATTACTAGTTATTGTATGGTAAATATGATCTTGATCCTTGTTTGATTCATTATGCACTATGGTTGTGAGCTTATTCTTGTGATAAATTTGTCCCTCAACATGTATCTTCAAAATTTGAATATAGTGACTCAAGATAGATTACATTAATACAACATGCAATAAATTTAGAAATCATATATTACCTCTAAATTTATGATCAAATGTATCAATATTATAAAAAAATATCAATATGTGATCAAATTTATGTCAAAATCATATAGAATGACTAAATATATCATCAAATGTATCTCAAAATCATATGTGATTTCTCAATCTACCCATTTAAATCATATACTTTATCTCTAAATTTGAAATACTATGTCTAACATACTATGGATATTTGAAATAGTTGCATTGTATGCCCCAATTTTTAATGAGTTATGAAGCCAAAAAATCACTCATCTCAAAAGAAAGAGTTGTTCATATCATACATTATATAGAAAAATAAATATAATAAGTTGATAATGTAAAGTATAGACATACACATGATAATAGATGTCATCAACTTAGAGATATTTTATTATCGAAATCTTTTATGAAACTTTTAATCCAAGGAAAACAAATTTTAAATATAAATAAGTCATAATTATGAAAAATTAGCCAGAGATATATGTCAACATCAAAAAGATATATTAATAAAGCACAAATTAGTATATGTCATAATAGATGTATGATATATGTCATGGTAATGTATTTATAAATAAATATAAAATAAATAATTTGTGTGTGATATAGAGAATGACACCAAGCATATAGTAAAATCCAATTAGTTCCTCAGTAAAAGTATAAACACACAGGAACATGAAACATCATAGTGAACAAGACATAAGAAAACATCATGATCAACAAGCAAAAAAACAATATATGACATGAAAAATAACATGATAGTGATAGAGGATGATCTGACACACAACATGGTACATAAGACATCAATTAGAACATGTGATGCAATCATGTACATTCATACACCAATCACCTTACACTTTTAAACACTCCTCACACAAATATAATTTAAAAAAGATACAAATATCTCCTATATTTCCTTAAATTAGCACAACACATTAAGATTTGTTCCCAAACAAGTTTGAAGTACTCTAAAATATGCTCTAGAGAAAATATTCCAAAATCAGAAGCCATTAAAGCAAAGTCAAGCACTAAGAAATAAATCCATTAAACATTATCAAGTGATCAAATTATCCATTGTATTTTCATCCATATAGCTATCACATCCCTGGGTGGATAGTTATGTGTGATTTGAGGCCTTTTTAAAGTAGTTCCAATGTATGTTGTGTAATGATTACACTTAAACAAAAAATTAAACAATTATCATTGATTTCACTAATGGTTAGAGAATTATGGAAATTTTTCTGATTATAAATAATTTCACACATTTGTGAGACATAACTTCTTAAACAGAGGAAAATTACGGTCATTTTTAAGGGATAAAAATGTTACAAATCTCCACCATATTCCTAGACAGAACTTCTAGATATAGAAAAAACCACCAAACAATTCTACCCCAAAATAAAAAAATTATCCCTACTCACTATACACTTTTAGAATAAGATATGAAGTAGTTGTTGGACACTTCTAGTCTGCCCATCATCATTTCACACCCAGATCAAATTTGAGACTAGTGAAATAGTTGTGTACATTTTATCTCGTCATTTACTCTTTTTAGCACATGTTCTAATTGATATATTATGAAAATTATTATATATGTATATTTTGATTTATTTGTTAATGTTCAATTAATAATCTAAATATACACCATCTTGCCAAAGCTCAATCCTAAATTTTAATAAGTAAAGAATACCAACTTATCTAAACTTCTTTATTTTTTGGGTTTAATTAGTTGACAAACCTGCTTATTGATTAAATCTTTAACCTGATTTGGATAGGTTTCCAACCCTAAATAGGACTTATCACAAAAACCCTAGTTTTCTTAGGGTTTCCATTTATTTTTTAGTGTATGATTCTTGTCCTAATCCTATTTTTTCTCATTTTTCATTTCATGCTTTACTTATCTAACACATAAATAAGTTTATAGATTAATTTCCTCAAGCTAGGTTGGGATATCATCCATTTAAATAGGTACATGAATATCCTCAAACTCATAGAAGATAAATGTTTATGATCTAAAACATGTCTTTATACTCATTTTCAAAAGCCTCAATTTACTCCCATTTTGTATCAATGTTCAGTCCAATGTCATTCATGTTACTATTTAGCACAAAATGGCTTATATGAAACCTTTATTCCTACCTCCCTCCATTCTATGAATTGTTCTAGATACCATCCTACCCCCAATATGAGCCATAGTATTAAATTGGGATCTACATCCATGTTATTAATACAAGAACAAAAAGGTGACATGTTAGGGGAAATCCACATATTTATCCACCCCCTTATACTCTTGGTTATAAACATAGTTCCCTATCAAATGGTTATGAAATATTAAATCAATTGATAAACAAACTTATAAAATATCTATTTTGAATTTACTCAAATGGTCAGCCACTTACAAGGACATTCTCTACTAGACCTTATAGTCTACTACTCTCCCTACTAATAGAAAACCCTCTTCCTTTTCTTATATCATGAACACATTTAAAATCATGGATAAGGATGTTAATTTTTCTCGTACATAGCTTCCCCCCTAATCCTATAAGGGATCATTTTCTACCTCTCCTTACTAATATGTATATTTAGGGGGTTTTATACACAAGATTTCTAGTTGATAACAATTATGCATTAAATGTTTTCCTTACCTTCTTGATCCAATAAATGGGTATATTTATAAACGTTATTGATAATAATCATATTAATATGATTAAATTACTTGATAATATGTCATGACATACCATTGGAAAAATCACTTTGTATGTACTATTTGGCCCTAAATCTATACCCATTACATTTTATATTATGGACAATGATCTTCATTATAATTTCCTATTTGGTTGGCCATGGATCCATACTATGGAGTCCATTCCATATAATCTTCATCAATGTGTCAAATTGATACATGATTTCTATGGATATACCATTGTTGTAGATAAAGAACCTTTTAAATATTGTAAAATTGACAATTCTACTTTTAGCAAGCCTATTATTACCCCTTCGACATAACCTATCCCTCTTGATAAATCAAACACATATGTGGTTGGAAAATGAAGTAAAAATCATGATCCTAAACCTCTCATGCTAACACCCATTGAGCCTATCCAAAGTAAATTCACACCACAATGTGTACCTTAAGAAAATGTCCAAACTGAATGCTTTAAGTCCATGCAATTTAGTACACCTCCACCACTTGAGAATGAATTTTTAAAAGAGTTACTATTATTGGTTAACACAAAACAAAAATATGGATTCATTATTTATTAGTTTAATAATGAGAAAATGATGTAGGGTTATCTAATTAATAGTTACACAAATCAAAATTTAAACTTATTAATAAATATGGATCTATGTTTCATACCCTATTTACATCTACTAGCCTTGGTTATTGTCAACTTAATTCTCATACGATTGATGTTAAGAATACATCTCCTCCTAAAAATCCCATGACTATATAAAAATACAACATATCTACTAAAAAATGTAGTCCTTTTCACCATACACCCTTTTATGTACTTTTGAGCCAAATATTTTTCAAATCTAGCATACCTAAAATGTAAGACCGATCAAACCCTAAAAATACATGTTTTATGAATTACCTTGTTAATAATATCGACTCTATTTATATTTTGATATTTATGAATATTTCTAAAAATATGAACATTTCATAAAAAATATTACCTTTATTACTTGATCATGGCTTATCAGTGCTTCCTACGTCTGACCACTGCACAATTGATAAAATATTTAGGCAACCAAGAAATTCCCATTGTGAATAACATCATATTATTGGTCATGATGCTAATCATCATCAAATAAAATATCTAAGATACATACCTTAAATGTCAATAGTAAAATAAACATAGCCTCTAGTGGATTCAATAAACTAAAATAACCACATCCTATTGATAAATTTTAGGATAACAAGTACCTTAAATTTAATACTTTTATGTCCATAATTTATATGCATTCTAAAAATTGAGAACATGTACCACTAAATACAAATATGAAGAGTAATGTATGTACATATGGTGAATCACACACTATTGGTCTTATTTCATATGAATTATGACTCTATATAAATAATCACATGACTTCCAAGGTTATAATATGTTACTTATAACAAATGGTTTGCATGTTATACAAAAAAAGGTATGAGTAGCTCTTGATACTCATCCCACCCCTCTTTTTTGGGGTGATTATGGTTACAAAATTTGAAAAGAACTATTAGTGAGACTAATCATAGTATTTTAATTTTTGATATTTCCACATTTTTTCATTGAGAGATTTATTTGAAGTATTGTATGATAATTTAAGAATAGTCCAACTCCACAAATTAATTAAAACTAAACACATTTTTCTTCATGATTATTAACACTATATAACACATTAGAAGTCTATTATGGAAAAAATGGGTTCAACCTATATTGATCAAGAATAATTCTTGATCCTCTATCATATTTGAAGAATTATATAGTTAGACAACCATTAATTTTGTAATATTTATCATATAGATAATCTAGGACCAGTCAGGTGCACTCCTGATGGAGATTACCTACTTGATGTTGAGTAGAAGACTTTCACATAATTTCAATATTTCAAAAATAGTATTAGAAAACCAAAGATCACACAAACAACTAATGATAATTGTATGGATAGATTTGGATCAACTACAAGATGTGTTATTTGATATAATAATCTCCAAATAGTGCTACTTAAATAAATGGACTTATGCTGAAATTGAAAATGAAAGGGATATCATGGGTTCTTTAAATGGATAAAGTGGTTAAACTTCCATATTAGAATGTAAAACTTGCATGAAAACACTTGAAAAAGATTATTTATTTTTTAGTGGTTAGGGGACCTACCTCGGTTATATCCCTAACCATTTAAGGAGATAAAAGACATTTTATTTGTAGAAAACATATTAAATGACAAATAAAATAAATGATATACCAAGAAGGTTGTAATCCATTCATGGGCATGATTATAATTTATTCCTAAATCTCACCAAAAGTGTGAGGTAGTGAGTTACTCTAGTCCTTTTTTATTCACATTTTCCTCTCCAAATCCTGTAATACTAAAATATGTAAGAAAATAAGTAAAAATTAAGTTAGGGGCTCAAGTGCCCCAAAGAGTATGTTGGGGTTGTAATATTAAGTAGGAAAATGTCTTAATAAGAAACTCACAAAAGAATAAAAAGTCATGGAATTTAAAATATAAGTGTGGCAGATTCCATATCAGGACGACACATTACTTGAATTTAAAATATAAGAGTGACCCGAAATAAGGCCACCCACCTTGATATAAATCAAGGTGATCTCATTAAAGATCGATTACCGCAAAACACTGTATGAAAAAATGAGTAGCAAAATTATGCTAGTAGTATATGAAATAAGAGATAAGATACATGTTGTAAATGATATACTCATGAGTGAATGTATGTGAAATTTTGTAGTTCCTCCATGAACGTGTACCTGTGGGAAATAGTGGGAGTCATGGGTGAAATTTTTATTCTCAATAAAGATAAATTATTTTTCAATGGGATTTTTACTGAAAGTTTTCCCACTTAAATATTTTGTTTTGTGTTCATTTGCTTTCATGTTTATGTATGAAATCTAATATCTAATTAATTATGTGATGTAATCTATCATAATTTTATGTTCAAAAATTAACTATAATATTTAATAATTCAATATGGTGGATAGTTAAATGTTTTCTATTATTTATCCATGTGGTTTCCCTAACATGGTATCAAAGTTTGTGTTTATGATTATGCAAGATATATCTAAGTGTTTGTGATTTACAGGTGTAAAGAATCTTAGATATATGAAGAACTTGGAAATTTTCAATAACCATCACACCCTGATCAGTGTTTCATGGCTATCCAATCCTACAAGGTACACAAACCCTATAAAATGAGAATTAAGATAAATGTGAAGTACTTTGTTGCCTTTAATTTTTTATGAATGGTAAAAACCATGGTTGTTGTTGACTCTGCATGGTTAGATTTGTTGTTTTATGCATATAAAGCCTTCTTTTTTCAATACTTTCGAAGATTTACGCCTTGATTCACAGTTTGTTCCTTGTTTTGCATCCCTCCTAAGTTTGGCATGGAATTTTTAAGAATTTCATGGCTTAATTTCTTATTTTACAGCTTATTTTTGTCTTAAATGGTGCATTTAAGTGTTTCATGGAAGTTCTGAATACTTCTTACCTTATTTGAATTTTTTGCATCTTAATTAAGTTTTTTGTGGCATTTCCACATTTCAAAGGATTTTTCATAGCTTCACAACTTATTCACATGTTCTATAGCCTTTATTTATCTTTCAAAACATTTTTACTACGTTACGTGGTATTTCTACATTTTGTATGGCTCTCTGCCCTCCTACGTAGGCTTTTCTTCTTTATGCAGAACCACTGCCTTTTGTGTATCTTCTAGCCTTTTTATATGGTTTTTTGTGTTTGTATTTCTCCATGGCCTTACTTTTGCTTTATGGATTTCCATTATTTCACTATCTTTTTTTCGTCTTGGGAGCTATTTTTTTTCTAGTGAAAATATTTCTCTGCGGTCCCTTGTCTCGCTACCTTATCCACGTCTCTATATCTCACAATTCTCTTCTTTTATTTATGGTATATTTTTTGTTCCACAAACTCCCTTATTCTTTGGTCTTTATGTTGTCTTGTGGTCTCATTGTCTTTATAACTATGTTCCTTGTTCTGCGGACTTTCTCTGTCTTGTGAACTTTTTTATGTGCTCCACGGATTTCATTGATTTCATGGATTGCTTCCTTATCTGGAGAAATTTTATTATTACATGGGCATTCCTTTATTCTATAGATTTTATCATATTAGTCTATGGAGCACTAAACAATTCAAAAAACCCTACATAACTATGTTCCTATGTATTTGTGGCTTCTGAACTCAAAAGTTTCATATCTTCATTGTTCTTGCATCGTAACTCATGTTTTTTGTTTTACGGACACTCTAATGATTTTTCCTACCTTGTTTGAAGGATTTATTTGTTTTTTATAAATATTCATGTTTTTAATTCTACGGAACACTATTTCCTTGTTATGTGGTGGTTGAAATTTCAATTATATTTAATTTTTTCTTATTACCTTGTGCCCTCCCTTTATTTGGTTCTCATAGTTGTTTTAACATTTTTAATTAATTTTCAAGAATTACAAGGTTTCCCCTTTGTTAATTAAATCCACTGAAGTCTATTTTATTCCAAATGGGGATATCTGTAACTGTTAAAACCCGCATAACACTAGTTATTCTAATTTCTCCATGGATAAATCTAATTTGTTGAATGGAACTAACTATAGTATTTACAGAGTTAGGCTTAAATTCATCCTTATGGAAAGAAAGCTTTCGGATATTGTTAGTGGTGTTGAAAAGAGATGCACATGGAGACAAGATAACCTTGAAATCTTAAGCATCTTCTCCTAAAAATCCCAAGAGGCCATGTCCATCATATTACAAAGAATCAAAGATTAATTCTTGTTGCATATAGGGTACATGGCGTCTCCATCTAATGCATGGAATTGATTTCAAACCATGGATGAAGGTAGTCACATTTTCTAAGATACTTAAAATAATCATGGAACTATTTACAACTCCAATGAAATTAGATGAAAATATAGCTAATTATCTAGCTAAGATTAAGAACTTTAAGGAACAATTAGATGACTACAATTGTGAATTATTTCAAGATAAGTTGTTATATTTTATCATTCAAATTAATATTCACAAGAAATTCAGAAATTACATTTCTATTTTAAATTCTAAATAAAAAATGAATATGATTTACCTGATTTAGATACTTTATCTTCTTGACTCATTCAATAACAAAAAGTAATGGAGAACTTTGAATCAAAGGAAAATGCCTTTGAGTCACTATTCTCCAAAAATCAAAAATCATTTAAAAATAAGAATAACAACAATACTAATCAGCAATCAAAATTTAAATCTACGTTCATTCCTAAGAATAATCAAAATTTTAAGGTAAAATTTGATGGAACATGTAAAAAATATCATTATTTTAGTCATAAATTAGATTATTTTTATTCTAATGTTAATAACATCCATAATAATGCTAAAAATATAAACTTCAATGATAAAAAGAAAAATCACAAAAATCAAAATCAATCTAGAAATCAAGATAATAATGATAACAAGTATATTTAGATATTTATACTTCCCTTTCAACCTCTAATGACAATGAATGGATTCTAGATAGTGGTGTCTCTAGGAACATCACTTAAATTCATTTAATTATTTATGAGATTGCATAATGTCATGAGAATATATCCAAGTGATAATTCTGTCATTAGGTTTGAATGTTTTGCAAAGGTTAAGTGTAGACACCTAAAATCAGTATATCTACCCTTGTTCGCCTATGTGCGCATACTTATTTTAATTCATCCCCTTTTATTTCAATTCCCACTTAATTATCCTATCACCTTTAAATGCCCACCTAAGTTCCATTAATTAATTAAGCCACATTAATTATTTAATCAATCAATTAATAGCTTATCTTTCCTTAACAAACCTTATAATTAGGATGTTTTTATCCTACACATAAATCCCCATGCTTCTCTTGCTTTATTCCTATTTATTTTTATGTCATAAATACCCATGATTTATCCCCAAACAAGATAATCCTGCACAATTCTTTAAAGCACCCTTCCAACTCTTAAAAACACAAAATCATGCCAAAAACACAAAATCATGCCAAAAACACAAAAACTTGCCCATTGGGGAAACTTTCCCCGCATTCAGTGGAAACCCAACCCAGTCTTCGTATTGACCCTATAAAGCCAAGTAAAATCCTTCCAAAAAGGATCCACAAATCATTAGATGCTTATAAATTTTGATTCTATCATGACTAGTGAATTTCCTCTCATGCCTGAGTATTTCTGCAATAGTTACAGACCTCCCAGACCTTCTTTATTTTTGTTTACATCACTCACATTCATCCTTTGTGAGCTTATCATTATCTTCATATTTTTTAATCATCTTTTTATCATATTATCATTGTTCTTTCTTGCTTCTAACGTTTTAGAAGGTTCAATTCAATCTCTGCAACACTCAGAAGCTTCTTTAGACAACCTTATTTTCTCATCCTCTTACTTTACAGGTTATCTTTTGCATCCATTTAACTTCGGCCTTGTCTAGCTTTGATATAGTCGTTCATTGACCCACCCTAGTTTTCATTGACCCAACCAGGGTCCTGATTCTCAATCTATCCTCATCCTATCTATTTTCTACCATTTTCTTGGTTTTTTCTTCCTCATACCCCCTATGAAGGTTGACCTCCAGCATCTTCAAGCCTCTATTGCTTCCAGATTATCACTCAGATCTTGCATGGATTTCATATTTCTCTTACATTCCAGATCCATTCTCCCAGGTCATCATCGACCTTCCTATGCATAGTCTGGGTCATCATCAATCCAGACCAGGTAACCTTTAATTTACAGTTATTTCAATCATATCACTCTTCTATATCAATTTTTAATCATTTCTTAGATTCAGTATACTTTTGTTTCTGCATGTTATCTACTGTTCATCCTTTATTTCAATCTTTCTTTCAATCAAGGGTTGACATCCACTAAGGAAGTTAACACTTCTTAGATCAGGCATTTGTTCAGGCATCCCCACATAAATCTATCTAATCAATCTCATTTCAGTTTATCTTATTTGTAGGTCATCATCTACAACGAGGATACATCATCTACTTTGCGCCCATTCATCCATCACATCCCACTTACTGAGGTACTATAAACCCTCCATGTTATGATTTTCTAGTTTATTTCAGTAGTTATTTCATTCATTTGATTAGGAATGGAGAAATTTTGACAGAATTCTTGGCAATGCCCGGTGGGACCACCCTTTGGTGCTACCTTTCTTTTCTATTTTCTTATCTTCTTTCTTTCTTCTACTAACACTACAGCACGAGGACTCTGCTTCTTTCTTTCTCATGTGTTGGTTCCAGCTACTGGATTGCACTTCACTAAAATTAAAATAAAAAGGAAAAGATTTATCTAGGTTTTCCTCTTTTTCCTTATTTTCTCTTTTCTGCATCATATTTCACTTTCTTGTGTGTGTCCTCATCAAAAGATAAAACTTCAATTTGGTTTAAAAATAACCTTTTTTTTCCGCATCTTGCTTGCTCACATAATTTAAGTAGGAGGTTAACTTATTGCATTTCACAATCCTCACACACAACCTAAAACTCACAAATCAATTAACACATCAAAACAAACTTCTAACCGGTAGCCTCATTGGGATTTCATCACCCAATAGGAAGCCTGACTTAGATCTTCCCAAGCCATAACAAACCTTAAACCAGACATATAATACCTTCTCCTAGGTACCTCGTTATCCATCCCTTTTTCTTTTTCACATTCTTAATTAAAAATAATCACAAAAATCATTGTTTTGACTTGACTTGGTTTGGCATAAAATTTTGTTCTTGTTTCATGCCCATAATTACTCTGCTCAATATCCAAAAGAATGGAACAAAATTTCCCTTTAAATAATTCCACTTTAACTCAATAGACATCGACTACAACAATTGTTTAATCCATACCCTTGATCACCTCTTTCATGAGTACTAATCCTCTCTTTAGTATTTCTCACCCTTAATCTTTGGTTCAAACCACGACCTTAGGAGAAACTAATCCCTTCTTTTATCATCATTTTGTTCCATCTAGACCAACCACCCCACCATCTGCTAGAACAAAACCTTTTGGACCCCCTCTTATCCCTTGTGGTGATGCCCAGTTCCAGGAGATCCTTGATGCCAATCCGGTGGCTCTCGAAGACTATCTCCTCAGGAAATCAACCCAACTTCCCCCAAATGTCCACCACTTCAGCAAATTATCCCTTATCAGACTAATCCTGATACCAATCAACAATTTTTAGTAAACAAGCTTGCCTCGTCCTCTAATAATCCATCACCCCACCCAACTGCTCAGCTAGTCATGTCCATTCCACCCAATCTTCATCCAATCAATATAACCATCACAACTACCCTTCCTATTACCTCTTCATCCCCAATATCATGTTCCTTATTTGGATAGCATGATCCTCTCACATCACATGTGCATGTCATCGCTTCCCAACCCCTTCTTACGAGTGTCATGCCTTATTTAGTGTCTAACCCCTTTCAACAATAATTTCACCCTACTAATAATCATCAAGTGCCTAGCCAGTCTCAACAATCATACAACATCTCCATGACACAACATCAAACATTCCAAACTCAACCTTTATCTCACATTCATCAAACAATCCCCCAAACACACATTCAATCTCACCAAAAATTTACTTAGTTACCTCAAAGTTGTGATAACCACAACCCATTATCACATCACCAAATGATCCTATGCATGTTCTCATGAATAGGTTATCCAAACTTGATGCCACCACCCTAGGGTCAAAAGTTACGTTATCATACGAACAAATTTGCAATGAGCCAATCCATCCCTCTGTGCCAATTAAGCCATATCCTCCACATTGGGAATTACTGAAATTCACCAAGTTTAATAGCAAGGAGGATCCACAGAAACATATATGTGCATTCAAGCATATGTGGTACCTTATTTCACATGATCAAGACTTGATGCTATGCACTTTCCCCATGTCTTTGGCTGGTCCAATGTTAGACTAGTATAATAACATCCCTCAATATTCAATATTTTCCTTTAATCATCTTGCACAATTATTTTTAGAACATTTTTTGATCAACATTGTGCATAAGATAACTATCAATGATCTATACGCCATTCGATAGTTTGAAGACGCTTCTATCGCAAACTTTGTCGCACGATGGTGAGACATTATAAATCAATTATCATTCACCATTCTGCAGACTGAACTCATTGAGATCTTTTCATGTTCATGCACAAAACATATATCTTCTACCCTATAAATCCAATCCTTGAAAACATTTAACGAAGCCTTTACCATGGCTTGCAAGTTTGAAACACGCGCCTTGAGCAGGGCCATTTAAAATTGAAATCAAACAAACCTAAACATGAATTCACTAGAACATCCACACCTAACAAGAAATATAAGGAACAACCAATGTTGTGGTCATCAAATATTATCTTACACCAACATCTAACATGTGGACTCAACAAAGAGCCCCACAGCTGACACCTAACTACACTCCCCTCAGGGAATCATACACATCTATCCTTGACAATTTAATAGCAACAAATCTAATCACACTACCGCCTATCCATCCAGTTGATGAGTCAAGAATGAAACCCATGTGGTATCGTGAAGACCATTACTGTAAATACCACCAAACCCGAGGTCACAACATAGAGAAATGTCAAACTTTCAAGGATTTGGTTCAAAGGCTCATTGACCAAGGCAACCTTCAGGTTGATAATCCTAATTCTTCACCCAATCAACCACTTGATGTCTTCAAACAACCTTTCCCATAGCATGCACCAACAAGCCAAGCCACCACCACCTCTACAACCCAAACACCTAATTCCCATACTATAAATACTTTAAACACCAATGATCGAGAACCTATGATTTCTCCTCCTTCATCACCAACCACATCAACCCCTTTAATATTATTCCTACATCTACAAATCCATGTTAACACTTGTCCCCACAACCACATTAATCATATCTACATCTACCTCGACATCCATTCCTACTACTAGGACCCCTTACGCAAACATATCATTCTTTCCTCTAGAAGAATTTAAGAAATGATCATTTCAACCTACTTCTATAGTTGACACTAGTTCCACATCTACTATGTTACCTATTATATCCACTTCATCACATGCTATATCCACTTCACCAGATCTGGCTACCTTACCTACATCCATTACCACTCGTACCTATTATACAATCCTCTAAATTAAAACCGGTACCTCTTTCAGAGCTTTTACCTGAACCCACATCAACTATTAAAAAAACATCCACACCACCTTCTCCCTCTACACCACCACCATCATTTTAAGAATTATTGGAAAAACTTCAAACAACCTTTAATGATTCTCCTACCTCATCAACGCAATCAAATCAATCTTCACTTCCTTTAGATTCTATTAAACCAATGTTGTTTCTTGTGCCTATACTAACTATGACACCACCTCCGGATTCTCCAGTGGAAATTGTTGTCTCTTCTCCTAAGATGCAACCTTACAAAAAAAATCCACAATCATTAGTACATTACCTCAAAAATATCTTGTACATTCCTACATGAAAATCAACATTGTTATCTCTAAACCATCCAATGCAACAACTTCTTCATCAATGAACATTTTATCAAACAAAAATAAAACAACCCAACACTAAGACATTAACCTATGCCAAAAATAGACCTAGAACATCGAGACATCAACATACTCAAGCTTTATCATCTCAGACATCCACTTCTTCTTCAAAGAAAAAGACATTCCACAAGGACGAAGCACCTCCTGAGGCTTTAGGTGATTCATATGCACACATTTTCCAACACTTATTACGAATTTACACAATCACACTTCTGCTTATTAGAGCCTTTAATACCTGAATATAAATAATCCATTTTCGTTCAATCCCAACCTCATCACATATCATTGATATTGTGAGCATTGTAGAGCATTCCAAGTAGTTACCCGCGACTTCATTGATAAAGGAAACTTTCTCCCCAAATTAAACCAAATTCTTCCTTCCTTTCCAACATCTGTACCTCCAACCTCATCCATCGCAAATGAAAAATTCTCCCAGTTCTTCACAAACTTTGGCATCCATCCACATCTAGATGACTATTCTTCTAAGGTATCCCCCCTTTGTTTATCAATGTTATTCGGGTGACCACTCGGTCCTACCAATGTGAGCCTAAATCAACAGCCCAACCTAAAGAAAAAACCTTCATCGTTGTCCCTCCTCCTAAGAGTTAGCTATGTCATCAACACCCAAAGTTTCCATCTTAGCAACACTAGGCCTATCGAATAGAGTATAGTCAAACAAATCCACCAAGCCCTAGTCAAGATGTCACTCTATGAGCTCATCCAAAACTTGTCAGACCATAAATAGGCTCTCACTGAGGCCTTAAAGAACATTCTGACATCTAGTGACGAATCTCAGCCCTTCGCATCCCTTGTAGGAGAACTTGTGGGTTCTACTACCATCTCATTTGATGATGCCGAGATTCTAGATATCCCACTATAAGAACATGATCTTCACCTCTTTATCACTGTAAAAATTAATGACATGTTTATCTGACAATCCATGATTGATGGTAGAGAAAGCATAAATATCCTTCCCATCACATAATTTTGATGAACTTAAGATACCAAAGGCCTCCATTTCCCAAACACCCATGGTCCTCCACACTTTTAATGATGTTTTCACTCCCACCTTAGGAATATTCATTCTTCCTATTCACACCAGTGAGAAGCTCCTCCATGAGGTATTCTACATCATAGAATGGGAATTCTAATACAATGTTCTCCTTGGGAGACCTTGGATCCATGCTACGCATTATTTCCCTTCTACACTCCATTGTTACCTTAAATACGAGCATTAGGGAAAAATTATGACACTACATGAGGACACTCCTCCCTCTCAAATGTGTAACATGACTTATCAACCCAATGACGTTCTTGTTCCCAAGGATGATCCATCCACATTATCTACTAGTTCACCCATATCTTCTTCCAAACTCCCTAATGATGCCTCCCTAGACAATGTAATGGAAAAAATTATGATGAGGGAGTATAGTATTCTTACAATTATCACCTTGCCTACTTCTCACCATCTAGGTAGACCTAACAAAGCACATATGTAACAGTAAAACGTCATAGATTTCATTCCTTTTGGTCCTCCACATCTTTGCACCAACCTCATCTATGGTGGTTTTGATACCCCCTCCTCTCACATCAATGATATTCCATATGCTAAGCCCTATATCAATGGTTTCAACTTCCTTAACAAACCATATTTTTCCCACACCTATCTCCATTGTTGTGCATGGAAAGGATTCGACATGGGACGTTATGAGCATGGGCCACATGGCCTTATTATCGATCAATGTTTAGCAAACATGATGAAAAGTTTTGGTTGGGATACCAAGAGCATTCCCTTGACCCCATTCCACAATCTGAGATACTCATGGACATGCCTTCTCCACCTCCTCTATCCTTTCTGACTCTTAAAGACATTTTCATGCCTTATCCACCTTCTTTATACTTTCTAACTCTCAAATACATGCACATGCCTTCTCCACTTTCTCCATATTTTCTAATTCTCAAAGACATGGAATTGGATGAAACCATTTCTATTTCTTATGATTTTTTTATTCTCCACCATCACTTTGGGACCAATCACCTATCAGTGTGAGAACCAAACTAGATCCCTTCCCCTTCTCCATCAGGAGATGATAGAAGAGGACTTTTTTATAACTAACGTTCTGCAATGCATTGACGGTGATGTTACTCTTTCCCACATTGGGGCACTAGATTCTTATATTCATAAGACCTTACCATCCGACACATCCACACTCCTCAAGGAATCCACTATCAACTTCAATATCGTGACTCCTCAAGAGCCTTACATCCTCAAGGTAGGTCAATCTATTGATCCACACAAGCTTGAGTCTTTTACCACACTTCTCTCTCGTCATAGCTAGGAATTTTCATGGTCCTATTCAGACATGCGTCATCTTGATCCTTATACCATCATCCATAATATCATCACCTACCCTAACGTGAAACTGGTAAAGAAGAAGCTTCACCAAATGCATCCCTCGATTTTCTCTCCTCATAAAAGAGGAGTTGTAGTGTCTTCTTTCCGAAAATTTCATCATCCCCATTGAATATCCCTAACGATTTTCCCACATCATTTGTGTCTCTAAAGCATCAGGAAAGCTTTTCATATACATTGACTTTTGAGATCTTAATATTTTTTTCCCTAAAGATGACTTTCCTCTTCCCAACATTGAACAACTTGTAGATCTCAGCATAGGCCATGAAATGATTTCCCTTATGAATGGGTTTTCTGCTTATAATCAAATCCTTATCACCCCAAAAGATCAACATAATACTTCCTTCATCACCCCTTGGGGGACCTTTTAGAACCGTGTCATACCTTTTGAGTATAAATAATTTCAGATCCACCTATCAGCAGGTCATGACTTATATATTTCATGATATCATCCACAAAACTATAGAAGTACTACGTTGATGATCTTTAGGGTAAATATAAACATCGGCACGACCATATTTCCATTCCCAAATTTCTGTTTGAGCCCCTTATTCATTTTTTTCCTTTGTATCAATCCTGCCAAGTGTGTATTTGGAGTGCTAACTGGTAAACTCCTTAGATTTATCATATCCATCAAGGGAATTGAAGTTGACCCTGCAAAAATTAAAGTGATCATCAAAATGCTTCCTCCCTCCAATCTTAAGCAACTATGTAGTCTTCAAGACCGCCTTCAATCTGTCTATCATTTCATTTTGTAGCTTTCTGATTGTTTCTATATGCAATGGAAAGTTTCAAAAGCTATGGAATGAGGCTAAAGAACCTCAAACCTTTGCTAACTCAACTATGCACCATGGGATAAGATCTAAACAAGAGTTAATCCTATACATGCATCATAACTTTGACAAAAACATCAAAACCTAGCATATATACTACTCTCTACTCTTTAGATTACTTAATTAAGAAAGTGAACATAATAAGATCAACTTATTAATCAAAGGGGTGATTAGTTGTTTATGGTTTTCAAGCTTTCAAGAATGGAATCTCTCCATTAATGGCTTCAAGGCCAATGGTTCTCTCCATATTACTAAAACCTGGTTTAAGGATGCAAATGGAGGTGCTAGCTTAACAATGGAGGAACTAAGCTTAAGATCAAATGTCTAATTAGCTTAAAGCTAATACAAATGAGATCCCAAATCTTTCTTAGGATTGGTTTGGTTTTTTTTTATGTAAATTTGTGTTTGAATGGATAGGCTTAGCCTTGTATTTATAGTTTTTGGTTTGGAAGAGTTTGAAATTTAGGTGCATGTGGGACTAAAGCTCAAAAATGTTTGGAAGAGTTTGGAAGAGTCGAAAGGAGGAATGTTTGAGTAATAAGAGACATATTAGCCAAAAAAGTTGATTATCAGAGGAATACGACTAAGAAGGTGTCATGAATGGGCATTTGAGAGTGGAGTGAAGAAGGGGGAATTAACAAAGTGTCATCAATTGGTTGAATGGGATGAAATGCTAAGTGTAAGCATGTATTAGGTGTCTATAGTTTCCAACCTTTTAACCATCCCCTTCACAAGAACATAGAATTTGACTGGGATCAAGATTTCCAAAATTCCTTCGATGACCTTAAAAAATACCTTCTGTCTCCACCAATTCCCACACCCCCATGCGAGGGGGATACCTTCTATCTATATATCTCTGGCACTAATTATACTCTAGGAACTATGTTAGCACATCGTGATGACCAAGGTCGTGAGCAGGCTATTTATTGTATCAATCACACCCTTCATGACTTTGAGACCCACTACACTAAAGCTAAAAAGTTGTGTTATGCTCTCTTATTTGTAACCTCAAAACTTTTACACTATCTTCTGAATCACAAGACTTATGTCATTACTATTTTTCATCACCTCAAGACATTACATTCTAAAAATTATCATAGTGATTGCGTTACTCGATGGCTCATGCTCATGAAAGAGTTTGACCTCAATTTTATTCCTTGGAAATACATTAAGGGCCAAGCTATTACCAACCAGTTAGTGGAATCCCCTCTTCCTAGTACACATTTACCTCATGAGAAATTCCCAAATGAATAAATCAATCATTTTCACCTTGTGTATGGAATTCTTAAGATGACCCTCTTCTTCGACAATTCTAAGTTTCAGTAAGGGGGGGACGCATGCATCATTCTCATTCCTCCTTGGGATAATCCTATTCCTCCTTCTAAAAAAACTCAATTTTGAGTGTGCAAATAATATGGTGTAATACGAAGCACTTATCTTAGGACTTGAGACCACTCTCTTCTGAGGCATTCAAGCCCTTGACATCTATGGAGATTATGAACTTATCATCAAACATGTTACAGGTGAGTATCAGTGTAAAAGTGATACTCTTAAAAAATATCTAGACATTTTTCATCTTCTCTTAAAAGCCTTTTATTCTTATACTATCCAATCTATCCCTCGAATGACCAATTGTTTTGGTGATACGATGACATTTTTTGCATCTCTCATTCCTTGGAAAACGGAGGAATCCAAACTTTCTATTATCATTCATCTTCGTGATTGACCATTCTACAATCTACCCCAAGTTAATCTTGTTGAATATAGTTCGTTAGATCTTTGGTACTCCCAAATATTTTATTATTTATCTCAATCTATTATTCCTTCTTATCTATTCAAAAATGCTAAAAGATATTTTCTTTAGTGCACTAACTGCTATGTGACCCTTGGCGGAATTCTTTATAAGCATGGATTTGATGGTATTCTTCTTTAATGTCTTAAATCCCATGAATCTCCTCATGTTATCCAGGAAATCCATGATGGATTTATAGCATAAATTTTATTGGCTTATCCATTGCTAAGTGTGTCCTTTTTCTTGGCTATTAATAGCCTTCTCTTAATCATGACTATTGTGAGTATGTTAAGAAATGTGAAAAATGTCAGTAGCATTCCAATCTTATTCGCATTCCTAGTCAAGCTTTATAGCTGGCTCAGGACCTTTGGCCATTCTCACAATGGGGTCTTGACCTTATCGTTCTTATTAATCCTCGGTATTTGCAAAAAAATCACTCCATTATCACTATAACTAAATACTTCACTAAGTGAGTGGAAGCGATTCCCCTCACTTCAACCAAATCTATTCCAATCATTAACTTTATCTACCAATATATCATTTTTTGCTTCGAAGTTCCTCACAAACTTGTCATGGACAACAAAAAGTCCTTTATAAACAAATATCTTAAGAATATTTGTGATTCATTTAACATCCAACACATCTTCTCTTCTCCATACTATCCTCATTCTGACAGCCAAGCCAAAGCCACAAACAAAACTCTTTGAAACATTCTTGCCAAGACTATTGATCAGTCAGGACGTGACTGACATTTTCATCTTCCTTTCATTCTTTGATCTTATTAGACTAAAATTACTTCTACGGGGGCTACACCCTTTTCATTTGTGTATGGATCTGAAGCCATTATTCCTCTAGAAGTTGAAATTTCATATTTATGCATGTCCCTTTACAACTTCATCACTAATGAAGACTATCGCCAAACATGTCTAGCATAGCTTGAGTTGTTAGATGAGTGTCACCTTCTTACTCTTCAACATCATCATTTTTATTAAGAGTGCATTAAACATGCTTAAAATAAGCACATAAAAGAACGTAACTTTAATGTCGATAACCTCATTCTCAAAGAAAATAAAAACTTCACTACTTTAGAAAGGATCCAACGTGGAAAATTGCCCCTAATTTAATTGGACCATACATTATCATGCATAATTATGGGTCGAGAGCCTATCAATTGGCCTCCCTTGATTATAAACTGGAAGTGTAATATTTTAATGCACTGCACTTGTGAAAATTCTACTTTTAACATGTCTTCTAGTGAGCTCTCAGTCACATTCAAGATCATCCCTCCATCATTAGCCTCTTCCATCTCTCATCATATTGATTTGGAATTATGTGTTCATCCATCACTTGCCTAGATGTGACCTTAAATATAAGCACCATAGCTCTACTCGTAGCATATTCTTCAAGGATAAGTTCTCTTTTTTGGTGAGAAATATGTGATCATTACATCCATCACCCTCTCATTCACCTATTGGAAACATGCAAAGGGTCCTAGGGTGTCCCTTGTACATTCATTATCCCCTCCTAAGTGGTCTACTTAACTAATCCCATATCTCCCCCATGTAAAAATAAAAATCAAAGGATGTTTATCAAAATTCAAAATCTATCAAAAACAGACTGCTCTCTCAAAGGAAATTTGTTCAGTCAAAAAAAAAGGAAAAATAAATCAAATCAAAGAAATAGAACGATCCCTTGAAGGATGGCTATCGTATATGTTATCTTTTGCCATATATATTACACATATATAAAGTAGACCATACCCTCAAAAGATGGCTACTATTTTTATCATGGCGTTGAAGGCTTCCTGCATTTATCATCCTTCCATTTTATTTGCTACCTAAGAAAGCTTCCCGCATTGATCAAATTTCTTCTAGCATAAATTTTTCCCCTTCTAAGAGCTGAGGCATGGATTTAGGTAACACCATTAATGGAGAACATTTTTTCACGTATAAATTGCATATCAAACCCCTTTATCCTATCAACATTATGTCTTTTGAGTTCATTTCATTTGTTATCTCTCTATGATCTTTGATATGAATAACTATCATTGGGTTCATCCTAACACATGTTTTGGTCACATGTGCCTTGTGTTATGCGGATCCACTCTTGTTTACCTCCAATGTAATTAGAGGCATCTTTTCTTCATGCAATCCTTGATATGACGTAGTGTCATTCATACCTATAGTTCACCATCGTTGGTCACATTCTATCACTACTAATTTTTATGCCTATCTCTAATCCATATCTAAACACATCTTTTGTTATCTCAATCACTTATCAATCTACCTGTCTATCCTAAATAAATCAATATTTACTTATATTAATCAATAATAACATCTACATTATTTTTTCATCTTTATCACATTGTATCCATTCATCTCATCATCATGATCAAATTCACAATTAACATGTAATCCTAATCCTCATTAACCATACAACAAATCCACATCACTAATCATCGATACATATACAAATCCAAAGAATCCATACATAACCAATAAACATCATCATAATCACAAATCAAATGATCGACATTACACAACACACATATATTAAATCAAGAAAAAATCATAATCATATATATATATATATATATATATATATATATCAAAATACAATGTTTTGATATATCATTGCCCTCTAATGGTGATATCATCCCCCTGTGGAGTAGATCCCTTAATCTTCCTATCGGCCTCAATGCCTCCAACCTGGCCCTCTCCTCGATGTGGCTAAGCTACACTCATTTTTCTCCTCGATGGCCCAGCTCCACCTGTCACTATCTTTTACAGATGCTCCCAGTATCAGAGTGTCTTTGGAATTTTCTCGATCATGATCCCCTTGTAATACTTAGCCTTTGTGGCTAAGGATCTATACTTATAAATCAATATCATACGAGGAGGTTTCATCTTTCATCCTCCCTGTGGTGTTTCCTATCCTCCACCCGTAGCCTCGATAGTCCATATACTAGCAAGGTATCCAATTCTAACCCTATAAGCCTCCCTCTGTCAATAGTATCAATCATTGTCCTGGATAGTAGTGTCCCTCTCCACCCTCATCTGATCTAGCTCGGTGTGAATCTTTGCTACCTCTGTAGTCTCCTCACCTCCAGCTCCTTTATCTCCACCTCCCGGAGCTACCTCAACCTCAACCTCTACCTCCATCTCCTCTACGTCATCCTCTCTTCCCTCCACAGCCACCCTAGCTTCCTAAATAACATTCATCCAGTCACTAAATCCATCCCTAAATCCTACATCATCATCATCATCCCATGGTGCAACCTCATCTCCTAATAGATCTACCATGATAAGGCTAAGTTACTCCTTGCCTACCTCTTCCTGCCTGTACAAAATGGGAGCATCCGATATATTCTGGATGACTCTAAACTATTGTTTTACTCGATCAAATTTCACAACCTCACTCATCTTTGATCATCTCCCGTGAATCCACCATCTCTGCCTCATCATGAATAGCTCTATATCTATTCCTGACCATGTAGGTAAATCCCTATATGGTTGTCATTTGATATGATCCGTCTCTAGCTCCGTAAATTGAATTACATACCAATCAAATCCTTTTTCCCCTCTATCTCTAAAGTTTTGGTTGACCCTCCATCTCAAAACTCCCACCTCTAACTGAATATGGTCTCATGTGACCCATGGAAGCCCTGGTGGCCAAATCACTGGTATATGCTCATACGCCCAGCATCACAATAAGAATCCCACATCTAAACCTGATCTCTTGTCTTCCATGTACATGGAAAGCTCTTGGTAAACTTGAGCCAACAAGGCAGTCCCAAATGAAAACAATGGTTATCACTACACCAACTAGTGCCCATGGAAACTGAGCTCCACCCAAGTCCGTAAAATCATAACATGACACAACGATCATAACCATATAGATTAATCGGTTTTGTGGCACTCCATCCTCATATCTCAACTCATAATAGAAATCCCCTTAAGAAAATTTGATGTGGGGCACGTCGGCTCCAAATCACCTCGTCAAACTGCCAATCTATCGTCACTAGTAATGGGAACTATCTAATCCTCATGTATTAGAAACTTGAGAATTCAATACACATCCTCCAGGGTGATGGTCATCTCCCATGTCCTAAACCAAAAATTACCTATCTGCATGTCCTGTCTCTCCACTAAATCAATCATAAGCCCCACATCTTGTGGTATCCTTTGGTAATATCTAAAGGCACCTAACCCCACTACATCCACGTGATCCTGCTCAACATCTATAACATCTCCTCTAATCTGCTCATTTAGATTAGGCACTCTGTCTCTAAAATAAAGGGTGTCTCTAGCCTGTAATCATAAATGAAAACATCCAAATATCATATCACAGATATGAAATCCAATAAAAATGCATTAAATTCCATCAAAAATCCATTTAATGTAACACCCTTGACAGTTGTTATTTTCCTCCTTTGCATTTCAAGTGTTGACATGTGATTTTCCTTATAAAGATATGTTCTTTTGATTGTTAGAGATCATGCTTGATATGGAAAAATTATTTATGTTCTTAAGATCCTTTGATTGAATTGGAATGGCTTCCTTAAATCCATTTTTCACTTCTTGTAGGTGAGTTGCAATCTAGTTTAAGAGTTGTAAACTTAAATATTAATCTGACTCATCCTTGGATCAATTTCAGAGATCCAAGGAATGTTTTAAATTTTCTCTAATGAACGAATGGTAAATTGACATTCCATGAATTAAAATACATATGAATAAACTTTGATTGATTACAAATTCTTTGATTTTTGTGTGAATGTGTTTCTATTTAGTCGTATGTTGTGCTTGGGTCTTTGGAGATCGATCGTGGCAGGACAATGCTAATGTAAATGAAATATAGTCTATTCATGGCATAGGAAATATTCATGTTCCTAAAACTAAAGGATTATTCTATGGAATCCTAAGCTAGGTAAGAATATTTTCTGCCTAAGCTATGTTACTTAATTGAATTTTTATCCTAACCTAAGTTTTGTGCTAAAGGATTTTAGAGAGGTTATTAGGCTATTTAAATTAACCTAAAACCAAATGCTATATGGTTATATGATGAACTAACCTAATGCCTAAAACTATTATGTTGGGAATTAATCTAACCTATGTGGAAACTACCTAAGGTGGTAATTTATTATTGGGATTATATCCTAAGGTTACATATCATAAGCTAACCTAAGATCTAACCTAAGTTCTAAGGGATCTATCCTAAACTATTTTAAATGGGGGAACCTAATGGGTCGCATGTATCAAAGGCGGTAGTTCTAATGGCATTTAAGTTGTTGATAAGGTTTTAATTGCATAGAGTACTACCAATTTTAGCAGGGGCTAGTGACTTGGTGGAGGCTTATGTGGAAGTATCACTAAAATAGAATTTCATGTTAAATTTGATTTAGCAATCGCCAGAATTGGAAGGTAGTGGAAAGGAAGGATAGGAAGGAAAATTGGAATAAATGAAATTTATTATTTTCAGTTTTCATGCACAAACCATCTTGGAAGGCATGCAACCAGGTTTGTCTAGGGTTGTTTCACTTTGCATGTTTCACGATTTTTGCTCTGCATGCTCTCTAGTTTTTTGAACCAGCAAATTGAACTGCACTTAATGGCTATTTTTGAAGTCTTAGACCTATTTTTAGTTCGTGGGATGTATAAGAGACAATGTGGAAAAATAATATGGTTGTTTGATCTTTTGTGGAGAAGAGGAGAAGTTGTGAGCTCGGCTAGAGATCTCCTTTGATTTGACAGAAGCACTATCAGGCATGATAGGCTCTAATCTTTAAGATCTCTTGCTTTTCTCTAAATGTTTCTTTAAAATGATTCTACTCTTTTGAGATTTTGGCTTGCATGTTTTACCTGGTTACTTATTTGCTGGGTTTGATAATTTTTGTTATCTTGGATACGAATCCATGACAAGAATAATGTTGGTTTTGGAAACTTTCTTTGTGATAGTTTAATATTGAAATATGCATGTGAAGATTGTTTTAGTAGCTCTGCTTTCCATTACTGGAATTTGTATTCAAGGTTGTTGTGTTGGAACTGACCTTCATTTTAATAAGAGAATTCTAAACTTTATGGGAACCTTGAGTTCCATTTGAGCTTGTATCTGAGCTCGTGTTTTGATATGAACTTGTGTTGGGCTTCTTCTTGTTCTGAACCTGTGTTTGGGAATCTTGGGTAACTCGGGACTGTTGTTGAAGCCCGTATGAGGCTCTCTACCCATGTTTTATTCTTTTATTTCTCTGAACTATTATTGGAGGTTCATGTTTTACAACGTACTCATATTTTGTTACATATATAGCTCTGAACTCTTGTTGAAGCTCGTGTTTCAGTTTGAGCTGGTACTAGGGCTTCCTGTTTAAAATATAAACTTGAATGGGAACTTCATGTTTCCATGAACCTATCATTAGAGACTTGTGTAGCTCTGAACTTTTGTTGAGACTTTGTTTTCAACTCTATTCGAATATTTGAGTTGGGTTTTACTTGTATTAAAAGTTTAAAAACCTAAAACTCCTTTGTTGAACTATTGCTCAAAGAAAACTTAGAGAATAGTTGGCTGAGTTGTTGGGTAAACTCTTGAGATCTTAACTAAAAATGTCTTTGTTTGATGAATGGATTTGGTAATTCCTTTTTGAGAATTGTTTCATCTTTTATGAGATGGCAATGGCATTTTAACGGGGGTATTCCTTTCACCTCTGTTTTGTGGAAACCCGTGTCTTTAGTTCTTTTTAAATAAGCTCTGGGTTTTGTTTGAAAGAAGATTTTATTACTTCATAGCTATGAATTTTTATTGTGGGATTACTTTGTTTATATTCAGATTGTTTTTGCATTTATTGCTTATTGAATTGAGAACTAATTACTCTTTTGTAATGCAACATTGAAACCCAACAATGGGATTTCAGTCTTGAGTTCATTATTACTCTGAACATGTATAGCTTACTGATCTGTTTGTTTTTCTATTTCTTGTTGGATATATTAAATAAACCTTGTATCTTTTAAAAGAAAGGAATGTGAATCCTTTGGAACAGAATGTTGTTATTAGGACTATTATTCATATTTCATTCTAAGATTAGAACTGAAACTCATGTTTATTGAAGGTAAAGGATTGTAAGGAAAATGGCAGTGTGCTTTCATCTTATGATTTTTTTCTCTCTCCTAGAAACTAGCTTATGAATTTCTATGTTTGAATTAAAAGCGGAAATTCATTTGTTAGTCTAATATAATGAATTATTGATTGGATCATTTTCTAATTAAGATCTCTTTCTTTCTATTGCTGGGATAAGTTAATTGGTTGAACTTTTCTGTCTTGATTATCTTATGGAGAAGAGATTTCTTTTTGAGTTGATTGGTCTTCCTTGTCCAAACCATTTGTAGAAATGAAGTAGAAAGAGATTAGATTATTCAGTTTTTATTGAACTGAAAAAGTAAGTTTGTTTGATAGATTGTTAGTTTGAAAAGGCTTTGCTTTGTTTGATTTGTGATGAGTAATTTTTGTCTCTTACACTCTATTATTTTTATGGATCCTCCTTGGATGGACTCGAGTGGAGATTAACTTCTGTATAAGTCTACCTTGATTTGTGAACATTGGTTTCTGATATTTAAATGTTAACTTCTAACATGTGGAAGTAGATTTAGAATTGGAGAAAAACTATTTGATTCTCTATTCCTTCTTGGATTGAAATGGGATTCTATTATGATGAATATCCTAAATGTTGAATTTAAAGGTAGTTGTCCTTTAAATGAAACCGATAATTCATGTTATGAATCTGTATCAAGTTTTTGGATGTCTTGTGTTTGGGCATACTTTGTAATGGTTCTTATTTTTATTTTACTTATGATTTAAATGAATCATCCCAATGAGAACCATGTTTTAAACCCTTCTTTTGGTTAAAGAAAAGATAATTGTTATATTCTATTATGATAGAATTGGGAACAATGAGATGATATGTTTTGTTGTTTGCTTAAATTTAATTGATAGGATGAATTAAACTTAAATTTTGTAAGGAAGATATAGTAGATTATATTCCGTTCATCTCTTGGAAGCAAATTCAATTGGTTAAATGTACTTCTTTTCCATTTTCTATTACTTATATTGATAATTTTGATGTAATAATTGTCTCATTAAAGCAGAGTTGTTTTAATGGAAAAATTATTGGAATGCACCTCATTTTAAGGATTAGTGCTTATCATTCTCAGTTCATGTAACTGACCCGTGCTAGCAATTTTTGTAGATGGACTTCGTAAGTGATAAAAGAAGGCAAAACTTATATGATGCATTGGCTGAATTAAATATGATTCCTTGTGAAGAATTCTAATTTATTCTTGAGATTGTATTGAGAAAAAGGAAATGTAGTATTCTTCTATAATGAAGATGGTTGTTATGTAGCATACCTAAATGCATAAGGCTTGTAAATATATAAGTTATAAATATTAATTGAAAGCTGATAATTTACTTGTATTGGTTGTGTAAATTATTTTGTACTTGTATGGATGAGATGGATTCTATCTTGTTGATATTCTGTATATTATTTTTATGTTAATTAGTTATATTTCATAAGTTGGATGGAGAGATTTAGTTCAATTTCCCTACTTGTGATGCAGCTCGTTAAGTTACAGAATATGATATTTGATATCTAAACTATATAACATATTAATGTAACGCGTGATGAACATACATTAAGAAAATGTGGACATTGGGTAGGATAAACCCTAACACGTAACATGTAGAGAAGAACTCTTTCTCTTTCTTAATGGAATATAAACCATAAAGGTTTGCAAGTATGACTACAATTTATTAGACTTCATTTGTATGAAGTCTACCTTATATTGGATATATATTCTAATGTCAAACTTTCTAAAAAGTTATTGTACTTTTTAAGTAAGACATATTATAACATTGCACTGTTACAGTTAATTGACAAATTAACTATGTGATCAATTGTTAAAAGCAACTATGAAATAACGAAGTTCTTAGTGGGCTAAATGAATCAAATTTAGGAAGAACTTATGGAGCGTTGGATTTGGGTTTGGCAGGGTTGTTGTAATCAGGTTTTAATCCAAACTAATAATGTATTAACAATATCCTTGGGGGTATATACATCTCGATGAGGCAATTTTTGTAGGATGTTGGCACACATAAATGACATGGTTGTACTTTTGAGAAGGCTTAGGTCTTCTCAAGAATACAGTGTTGTAGTTGACATGTGGCATCACCCTTCTGCATTGATCATCTAGATCTACACACATCTAGAACTCGGACTTGAACCTAGTTTCTCTCTAGCTCTGGATAGGAGCACATTTAGGATTGGAATTAGCTTCCAAAGGCTCAAGGTACGTTTGCACATTCAGATGACTTAGGTCAAAAGAGTATGCCCATCTACCCTAAGCCTTTGTGAGCGTCTTCCCATAATAGGTTATGTTTCTATCTAGGGCTAGGGAAAAACCTGGAACAAGTGGACTGACGGTAGTCAGAAAAGACCAATCATGATAATAGAAGAATGAGGTGAAGGACGTATTCCAAAATTACGAGTATGTCGTCTAGGAATAGTGACATACACAGTATGTTATAAATCTTTTTCCAAAGTATCACAAATTACTGGTTGCGTTGTCCTATGTCACCAAGTTTAAAACAATGTGATATTAGATGAACATTGGTAACAGATATTCAGATATGTTCTTTAAATAGATCACTTAGTACCCGGTGTAGGGTAGGATGATAAAGTATACAATATGTATTCAATACATAAGATAACATAAATAGATCGGTAGCTTACCGAGTTATGGAATGAATAGATCGGTGAATCACCAAGTCATTACAACTGCATATGTTTATCCATTGAATTTGATTGGAATGGAATGTTTGTTCTAAATATTGCTTTATTTAGAATAGTGAACATTATTAAATTAAAAAAATATATCTTGATTATAAATTCTTAAAATGGGAATGTTACATTTAATCCCAAAATGATCCAATCCAACCCTAGTCAACATCGACCAAATTTGGGTCAATGTGTTTTAGGTTTGATCGCCATGGCTTACTGCCCCATCATCATCGACCCACCTGTATCGTATCATCAACTTTTTCTAAAAATATTTAAAAAATATATAAATAACAACAAAATTAAACCCAAAAAAAGATTGAGTTTTATTACTCACCATCCTCCACACCCTCAATAGTTTCCTCGCAACTCCTACAACCTCCATTTATTAGCTTTCTCTTTAATCACTCTGATCTCTTCCGTCAAGTTTGCACATGAAAATGAGCATCGTTGGCCAACCCACAAGCTTATATATCCACTAAAACTTGGGTCACCATCAATTGGCCTTAGTCATCATTGACTAGCCTTGATAGCCTTCGCTTTGGATTCCCTAATCTTTTTTAATGACCTCTTCTTGGGAATTCTTCAAAGTCCACCTTTGTGGCCATCTTTATTTTCCCTTTACGGAATTTTATTTCAATATTTTAATCCTATCCTTTTTCGATCTCGAATTCCACCTTCGTGGCCATACTCATCTTCCCCTTTGGGGCATATTATTTCAGATCTCGCCTTTTCGGTCTTTTATTGTGTCCTGTGTTGGGGTACCATTATTTTCATCCTTTTCCTTTGTAGACGTTTAGATCTTTGCTCGATTCCTCATGTACAAAGGATTTTGCATAAATTTTTGCATTCATTTGTGCATACTTTGATGCTCGCCTATGATCCCGTGACCATTCCAGCCTACATCCATATG
Source organism: Taxus chinensis (assembly GCA_019776745.2). Classification (NCBI taxonomy): domain Eukaryota; kingdom Viridiplantae; phylum Streptophyta; class Pinopsida; order Cupressales; family Taxaceae; genus Taxus; species Taxus chinensis. Next base: position 377,857,477 of record CM034149.1, read on the forward strand.
ATATTTTTTCCCATTGGATTCTCTCCATTTCGCAGTGATTTTCACCCACTCGTTGGTCTATAAAGTATTATAGCTCATCTATGTTGAGACCGTAATTTCCCCTCTACTGATTTGATATTGGAGTCACCATTATGGTCCTTTTTTTATTGTAATCATTTTTACTTGGGGCATCTTGCCTTATGCTATCTTTTTCCCATTTTTATTCACCCACCCGACCTTCATTATATACCTTTTTTAAAATGTGACATCCATCTCCCTTGGTGTCATTGATCCCCCATTTCAAGGGGATCTCATCATCTACCTTGTGTCAATCCTCATCACACTCATCTTCTTATTATTTTGGTCTCATGGCTTGTTAGTGGAAACCACTCAAAGAAAAGGGGCAAATATAGAAACCTAAAATCGGTATCTCTACCCTTCTTCACATGCATGCGCATACTTATTTTAATTAATCCCCTTTTATTTAAATTCCCACTTAATTATCCTATCACCTTTAAACGCCCATCTAATTTCCATTAATTGATTAAGCCACATTAATTAATTAACCAATCAATTAATATCTTACCTTGCCTTAATAAAGCTTCTAATTAGGATGCTTTTATTGTACACATAAATACCCTTGATTTTCTAGATTTCTTCCTATTTATTTTTATGCCCTAACTACCCATGATTTATCCCCAATAAAGCTAATCCCACACAATGCTTTAAATCACCCTTCCAACTCTTAAAAACATAAAATCATGCCAAAAACACAAAAATTCTCACCCATTGGGGAAACGTTTCCCGCAATCGGCGGTGACCCATCCCAATCGTCGTCAACCCTATAAAACCAAGTTTAATCCTTCCAAAAAGGATCCAGAAATCATTAGATGTATGTAAATTTTGGAGCTCTCTCATGACTAGTGAATTTCCTCTTATTCCTGAGCATTCCTGCAACATTTACAGACCTATCAAACCTTCATTGGACATGCTTGTATCACTCACATTCATCCTTCATGATATTATCATTATCTCGGTATCACTTTAATCATATTTTTATCATATTATCATTTTTTTCTTGATTCGAATGTTTTACAAGTTCAAATCAATCTCTGCAACACTCAGATCTTCTTTATCAACCTTCTTTTCCAGCTTCTTTTCTTATAGGTTGTATTTTTCATCCATTTACCTTTGGCCTTGTCTAGCTCTGATACGTTTGCCATCGAACCATCCTAGTTGTTGTTGGCCAGGGTCCTAATTCTCAATCTATCCTCATCCATTTTTATTTTCTGCCATTCTCTCTAGTTTCTGCTTCCTCATACCCCATTTACAGGTTGACTCCAGCATACTCAAGCCTATGTTGTAGCCAAATTACACTCAGATCTTGTAGATATTTCATATTTCTCTTACATTACAAATACAGTATCTCAGGTTGATGTCGACCTACCTATGCATAGTCTGGGTCACCTTCAACCCAGACCATGTCACCTTCAATTTATAGTTATTTCAATTAAATCAGCTTCTAGATCAATTTTAATCACTTCTCAAATTTAGTATACATATGTTTATGTACATTATCTACTGTTATTGCTTTATTTCACTCTTTCTAAACAAATGGTGGTTGACATTCGTGAAAGGAAGCCAAGCACTTCTTGGAGTCAGAATTGTTTGGGTAGTGTTATCCAAAATTCAACCCTCGAGGTAAATTTTGATAACATGCATTAGATTCTTCAGTCTCGAGCAAGTAGATTGATTCAATGCCCAAAATCATGTTTTTGGGGTCCCTTTGGCTTCTCTCTAACTCTCCCATCCAATAAAAAATCCCAACGAGTCAGAAAAAATTGAAAAAATGAAAAAAATGAAGTCGCAGGCTTGTTTTAATGCATTGCGGGTTTGAAGGCTATGGTTCGTACCAGTGCGAATCATACCAAGGTTAATCAAACCAAGTTTATAGCTGAAATACAAAGGAATTAGAAAAGTTAGAACATTTTTGTCCCAGGCGGTCTGCGAGACAGTTGGGATGTCGGGGTGCATGGGACGCGCAAAGCCGAAATGGCCGCAGGCAGTAAAAATCAGAAAAAGCAGAATTTTTTTTATGTTCCGAGCAGTCCAGGACAGTCGGGACAAAAGTACGTGTGGGATGTGAATCAACCAATTTTCTACAAGTCAGTCAATTGCAGGTGGTGTGGAGATTTTCGTCTGGGACAGTCGGGACAAAAGTACGCATGGGACGCGCGGGGTGCGCAAAGGTGAAATCATCATACAAGGAGCCAAAGGAAGCCTAAATCAGCCGATGCGGAAGAATGTTTCTAGGACATCTGGGACACGCTAACCTGATTTTTCCGCAATACCCACAATTCAAAGGAAAATTCAAAGTTTGACCTCCTGAACTTCAAACGACCATAACTTTTGACTCTGTGCTCTGATTTTCATAAAATCGGACTTTCTGGAATGAGCACGACATCCTATGCATCAAATAAAATGGATTTCTTAATTTTAATGAGGGTATATATATTTAAATAAAAGAAACATATTCGGCTCCAGTCAGTTAATGCTCATTCCCGTCCAATGACAGAAAATGCCTGCCAAACCCAAAATAGCTGCTCGCACTCAAAAGGCCATAACTTTTGCATTTGTCAACGAAATCACACAAAATTGGTACCGTTGGAATTGTGGATTGATACCCGATGCACAAAAATCAATAAATTCCATATTTGATGAAAATTAGTTGGGTATTTTTCATAAAATGTGGCCAGGTTCATGACAATGTTTTATTTGGTAGTTGGGAGTGTAATTAAGAGGCATGGTCATCATTCCTTCTTTGTTGCAGCACCTGGGACAGTATGGGAATCCTTTTACAAGTAACATACAAATTATTTCACTCCATTTAGTTTCTCTTACAAGTGGTTGAAGGATAGATTTTGGGATTTCCATTTTTCCCTTCTCTCTCTTCTCATTTTCCTATAAATTGGAGTGTTAGACTCATAGTTAGGGGGGAGTTTTTCTTGTAGCAAAGCTCTACCAAAATTTCTTTGTTAAGACAATGTGCTACAGGCCCTTGTAGTGGAATCCTTGCATGGTGATCCAGGCCCTTATCTTGTAATATATTGAACTGTGCATATCATGAAACAATAAAATACAAGTTTGTGGATGCATCTTCCCCTGTTGTGTTTTCTTGCATTCTTCTTGCCCCTCCAACCTTGATTACAAGTGTATTGTGTGTATCCTTATGCTATTGCAAGGACCCATTATTATTGTGCATGTTTGAAATATTGTTGTGAATGCATTTTTAGATTGTGGAAAACTATTATCACCCCTCCTAATATGAACTTTACTTCTGGTTTTCAGACATTGAAAGACTAATCTCACACCCTCCTTTTTTGGTGTATCACCACTATAGTGTAGGCTTTCATTTTATGTACTCTCTCTCCTTGGTCCCTTGGAAATTTAGATTAGGATGGTTAGCTTTTTCCTGCATTAGAGTAGATTGTGGTAGGTGGTTTAGGAGCAAGATCCAGCTTTCTCTGGAGGTCTATCTCAAGTAGCAAGTCCCACATCTTGGAGATAGTACCCATGTTATCCAATCACATTGTGAGCTCAATTATATGCAATTTTTTAATCATAGGGGTGTCGTGATTCGGTGATAATAGGTAGCCCCCATATAAATCTATCTAATCAATCTCGTTTCAGTTTATCTTATTTGTAGGACATCAACTACAATGAGCATTCATCATCACTTTGAGCTTTTTAATCCATCACATCACATTTGAGGTACTATAAACCCTCCATGTAATGAGTTGCTAGTTTCTTTTAGTAGCTAGTTCATTCATTTGATTAGGAATGAAGAAACTCTGACATCATTAAGTTAACAAACAAAACCATTAGTAATGTTTTATTTATTCTTAACTTAAAGAAAAACCTTTTATCTTGTTCTTCACTAGCTAGAGAAAATTGTAAAGTTATGTAATTAAAAGATAAATGGTATGTAAAGAATGAGCCTAATAAGATTATTGTTGTTGGTTTTTAAAATAATGGATTACATATATTTGAAGGATTTGTTGTTGAATTTTTTCTTCCTTCTTCTTCTTGAAATGTTGTTCAATTATGACATGAAATATTTTGACATGTGAACTTTAAGATTTTATTTGAAATATCCCACCTTAACCGTAGTATAGGTCTTCCTAAGTTGAAATTAGACCATGAATCTTGTGAATGTTGCTTGCATGGTAGTAACATGTTGAACCATTTAATAAATATCATGAGTCTAATTCCCCTAACTTGCTTGAGTTAATCCATAGTGATGTAAGAGGTCCTTTGGAATTTGTTTCTCTTGGTGGCCTTGTATGTTGTTAGTTTCATTGATGAATTATCTAGAATGACTTGGTCTTATTATATTACAAAGTCTAAATTTTTGTATAAGTTTTAAGATTTTAAATCCTTAATTGAAAATATGGCTAATCTAAAAAATTAAGAGAATCAGAACAGATAATGGAGGTGAATATGTCAATAAAACAAATTGTGATTTTTGTGTATCTTGTGGAATAAAAAGAGAGTTAACAACTCCATATTCTCCACAATAAATTACATATCTAAAAGGAAAATCAAATTAGTCATAGAGATGGCTTGGACCATGCTTCATGCATTAAATATACCTAATTTTCCATGGGATGAAGCCATGAACAATGTTGTTCATATTCTAAATATAATTCCTACTAAAAATTTGCATCGAACTATATCTCATGAAGTATGGACCAGACAAAAATGTTACATCTCTAATTTTAAAATATTTGGTAGTCTTGGTTCTCTTCTTACTCCTAAATTTAAGAGAAAAAAATTAATCTCACCTCTTATTCTTACATCTTTGTTATATATAATGTTCACATAAAAGGATTAGAGTGTATGATCTTATCAAGCAGGTGATTTTAGAAAATAAGAATGTTTATGTTCTTGAGAAATCATTTTATGAATCCTCCACTCTTCCCTCTTCTAGGTTACCTGAGTCTGATTCTCTTTATTTTGATAATATTTCTTAAGACAATATGGAATATAATTTCCAAGAGTATTACCATCCTTCTTATTCTATGATGGATTTTTATATTGAGGGGGAGTCTTCTTAATTTTTGTCTGAGTTTATAATCCCTAAATGGGCTCAAAATATGGTTTATAATTATCAGCCTTCTAATCTAAGAAAGATGACTTGTAGTCGACATTATTAGCATGCCTTGTCAACCTTGTATGAGGTTAAAACTCAATCTTTTGAAAAATCCAACTTAGATGAAAGGTGGTTTAATGTTATGAAAGCTAAATATATTTCTCGAATTAAAAAAAAAATTGGGAATTATTCCCTGAAAGATGGTTTAAAACCCACAAGCGAGGATCACGAGGGACTACATGCACATCAACAGACATGTGAATAGTAGCGTGAAGAGATCTTGGGAGGAGTCAGCATCAACCGAATGTGCATGCAAATATTTGAAACATGGGTAGAACTTGGTTAAGCCATAAAAGTCTCCTCTATCTCATAGATCAAAAGATGTGTACATATAGGAGGTGCTGAGTAACCCCCAATGTTGTAATCATGACAACTCGAGTAGAGAGGGGGAGTTACATTCCTAGAATACAAGTGTAACTCCCAATGACACATATGATGCACTGACGTTCTAACACACTGATGCATAAGGGAATCTCATAATGACCCCTAAATAACACATGGACCTACGATCTCACCTAAGTGAGATGACTCACCTAATGATGTGGAAAATAAACACACCAACACCCCCCCCTTCATCATAACTTAGGATGAGGCGGCAAGTTAGAAATGAGAAATGGGTCCCATCACAAATCCTGATGAGGTACCCATGTACAACAAGAAGATCCCAAGCAGTGAAGGAAAAGCCAGTGGGAAAAACATCCACCACAAGAGAACAAAACACTCTCTAATCTAAGAAAGATGCCAACTATGGGTCACAGCTCTAGATGAGCCTGAAAAGGTACCCATGTATAAAGAGGTAATCTCTCGAAAAGAATAAGAAGAGAGAAGAAGAGGGAGATGAGAGGGATGCGGAAGATGCCATAGACAGATCTGAACTCTGCAGCTCTAGGAGGTCTCCCAGAAGAATTTCGATGACGAGATCCTCTACCTCTGGACTGATGAAGAGCCACCCACAATGAACTATGTACCTACCCTTACGAAGGATGGAAATGACACGCTGAAATTCTGCCCACTCTGCAAAGGAAACTAAAGGCAGCAACATGAAGAACTCTGAGTCTGGTGCACGGAAGTGTGACATAGGTCTAGCGAGTGAGTACAAAGGAACCAAAGGTAATGCCACATGCGTAGAAATATTAGAGTGAAAAAGAGGAACACCCACAGAAAGGATGTCCAAGTGATGTGAAGGGAACAAAACATCATCCACAACAGAAAAGGGATCCACATCTGAGGGTGGATCAATGAAGGTCTCCGGAAAAGTGGAAGTGGTAAGAGTCCCAGAATGGGCACTCCCAACAACAGAGATGATGAACTCCTCTGAAACACCTGTAGATGGAGGAGGGAACTATAGTGCATCACAAGTAGACTCTGTAAAAATACGACCAAGGCCAGGCAGATACTCATCCCAATGAGGGGGCTCAACAAACAGAAGAGTGATGTATGATAGGTATGAGTCATCTAATGAAGGTAGAGGAGTGAAATGGGCCTCGCACACTAGAAGTGGAAAGGAGGTTGGTGTAATGACGGTGTGAGACTGAGTATGAGACTGATCAATAGCTTATGAGATGTGGGGGGTGACAACACTGTCTAGAATAGTGAGAGAAAGAGGAGAAGAGTCCTTGGTAATGCTCTCTACATCCAAACTAGGTGCACAATCCTCATCATCAGAAGTACAATCAAGTGATTATGTATTAGTGGAACTATCATCACATGAAGAAATGGAGGAGACAAATGAATCAATAGCAACAACAATGGCGGTAGTATGTGAAGGGTCTCCATAGAAGGACTGAAGAATGCTCCAGACATGGTGAGGTGGATCTGAGTCTGCCACGTGAAACTCAAGAGAACGAGAGACATGCATCATCATGTGACCAAAGACATGATCCCAAGTGTCAAGGAAGTCCTCCAGATGACGATGATCAGCGGGTGCAGGAACTGGCCTAAGCAAGAAGGGTAAAAGACCCTCGTGGGTGAAGTAACGTTCCATGGAAGCACGCCAAACTGAATAGTTCCCTCTCCCGGTGAGAAGTGGTGGAGGCTGTAAGGTGATCCTACAATGCTCAAGTCTAGAAAGAGCACTCTCTATGATGAAAAATTCAATATGCATAAAAGCAGGACGTCAGACTCGGCCAATAATGTGTCTGCGTGTGTAGGCCCAAGAGTACAAACAACCCCCCTAGAATGTGGCACTTTCTAAAAGTAGTTCATTTACAAAACTGATAATCCCATCACATAATGTCCAAAAAATCATGTAACTTTGACCAAGGAAGCCCTCAGAAATGAGCAGCGAGTCAAAAGTTATTGCATTAAAACGGTTCCCGCAACTGATGGAAAAATACACTAGACACTGCAAACGCATTAAAAAAGTGCGCAAAATGGGTACAAAGGGTGTCATGTGGGTACTCATTGGAAATGGCATGAAATTTTAGGTAGGGTTTGTTTTGACTATAAGGGGGGATTAGCCTCTTACCAACCCCGGACCTCGCCCTCCCTCTTCAACACTCGTAGGAGGGGATTAAATTACAAGCCAAAAACAGCCTAAATGATTATTACATGCCATGAAATGAAATGTTTTTTATTTAACCACCTTAAAAAATTAAAAAAAAGGAGGTGGACCCACGTTTGAAGTGGTCAAGGCCATATAAGGAGCTAGACAACAAGGAGATGCCACGTCCCACTCCTACTTGGTGTAACTATTGTTTTGCAGCTGTACTGACCAGAATGCAGGTGGGAGGTGCTTGCCACGTGCCCAGAAGTCTTTGCAGGTGCTAGAGGGAGGTGTGGAAGGTTTGCACAAGTGGGAGGAGCTAGTTGAAGACCCAAAACGCCCAAAAAATGCCCAAAAACGCCAAAAAACGCCCAAAAAATGTTTCAAGCAAAGACTGAGCCGTTGAATATGATGTTACAGGTTACATGTTGCTGGAGATGTGTAAAATGATCACTGGAGGTGCTGGGAGCAGGTGTTACAAGTCTGCACAAGCTGGAGGAGTCATTTGAAGACCCGAAACACCAAAAAATGGCCAAAAATGGTTGAGAAAAGTTAAAAAATGTTTTTCTAATGGAAGAGGATGCAAATACCTAGAAGCACCATGCCCAATACGTAAAACAGGAGCCCGAATGCATAGTTAGAGATAACGGAGCAAGGCACCACCAGCAGAGCTTACAAAACTCAACGTAGAGACAACTAGCGAAGGTAAACAAGCTATCACAAAGAGCACAAGTGGTCCAAGTCTGAGGTAAAACATGAGCAGTGAGTCATGAGATAAGAGCAACGAGCTAGGAAAGATTTGACCCAAAAATAGCTCCAACAATCCTCCAAAAAAACTCACAAACAACACTTTTAAACTCAAATCTAAACCTCAAACCTGCAAACCACTTTCAAAGATGCATGCAGACCCCTAAAAGGCTAAAACCATGAACACAGACAATAGAGGTGTGAAGCCTGGAATCAATGCAAGTAGAGCACAACTGGAATATCCATTACGACACTCGCTGAAAGAGATCTGAATATCATGTCGGAAGCTAGAAAACGCATAAAAAATGCCGAGGAGTGCATGGATCCACAAGATCCACTCTGATACCATGAAAGAGGGTTTAAAACCCGCAAGTCATGATCACGAGGGATGACGTGCACATCAACAAACATGTGAATGGCAGTGTGAAGAGATCTTGGGAGGAGCGAGCATCAACTGAATGTGCATACAAATATTTGAAACATGGGCAGAACCTGGTTAAGCCATAAAACTCTCCTCTATCTCATAGATCAAAAGACGTGTACATATAGGAGGTGTTGAGTAACCCTCAGTGCTGCAATCATGACAACTCGAGTAGAGAGGGGGAGTTACATTCCTAGAATAGAAGTGTAACTCCCAATGATGCATATGACGCACTGACACTGACGTGCTGACGCGCTGATGCACTGACACATAAGGGAATCTCATAATGACCGCTAATGACACATGGACCTACGATCTCACCTAAGTGAGATGACTCACCTAATGATGTGGAAAATACACACACCAACATTCCCTCTTCCTCACAAAAGAAGCATTATACGTTCTAGATGGTTGTCTAAAATTTAGTATAGATTTGTTGGTAAGATTGATAAATTCAAGGCAAGATTAGTTGTTAGAGTTTTTACTTAGAAATTTGATTTATACTATGTTGAAACCTTTGTTTATTATTACACCTAATTTTTTATTTGATTTGGTTAAAACAGAATCGGAAATAGGTTAGGTGGAAAACCTGTATGTTGAAGGTTGAATGCGTGCATTACTGAATTTCTGATCCAAGATGATCGTGAAAAATATATATAAGAAACACAACAAGACCACCGAATAGTATTAAATAGCAAGAGTCGGAGGACTTCCTAGCAAGGCTAGATCAGGGAAGTGTGATGCTTCCTCGAATGTCTATCAATCCTCTATTTAATACAATTCAATGTGAATAAAAAAACTAAAATAAATAGGTCCTATTGTAATGTAATGATTTAGGTTTCTCATACACATAATATACTAGATTTTAGGCTAGATATTACACTAAATCTACTCAGAACTGGGGTTTTTTTAGGTTAGACAGGTCTTTCAAAGGTCCATTAAGGGTCTTGGGCTAATTGGTTAAGGTCTGGGTTTATTTTGGGTGATTGGGAGGCTTGTTGGACTGAGAATGTGAAATGACACAGAGACCGATATCGATCTAGTGACCGGTGCCAGTATGGGGACTAAATCGACGATGGTCAGGGAACCAATGTTGGTAGGGGAAATAGGTATTAAACTATTAAAATGGGTTTTGGGTTTCTCTGTGATTGTACAGATAGTGAGGAGAATGTGGCTACGTTCATAATATAATTGAGAAGACTCAATAATATCGAAGGAACAGTCACAAATGGTGAAAGGGCTTGAACTAGTTGGTTTAATGGATTGGTGAGAAGATGGAGATATCTAGATAAGAGTAGAAACTTAAAGTACTGAAGGAAGAAAAAAGATCTGCAATAAAGGAAACACAAATGATTAAGATCATGTTACTTTCTACTATGAATATCTCGTGGTTAGATGAAATTTGGTAATTGATTGGTGAGGTGGTATCTAGTTCAGTGTCATGGCAGTACAACTTGTGTGCTCCCGTGAATATTCCAATGCTTTGGAAGGAGAACCAAATGTTTGTCTTATACTATGGTTGTGTGTGTTCATTTTCTGGATGTAGGAGGTCTTGAATATTCACGCTTGAATGCAATAAGGCTCCAATAACTGAATGAACAACCTCGGTAAAAGGTTTCAAAGTTGTATATAAAGTAACTGATGGAGGTTAAGTGACTGTTTTCAGTTGAGGAATAACCGGCATCGGTTAAGGCGGATAAGTCTAGGTTTTACCAAAATAGCCTGATATTTGCTATCTTTGGCGTGATTAATATCCTTAGTCTGGGTCTCAAGTGATATATTCCACCCAAATAAGTATAAGGTCTTCTAGGAGAGGTAGTGGGAGTTGATGCTAACTTTAGACTAAGTCTTAGTTGGTTAGGATTGGTATAGAATTAGTCCTAGTTAATTAATAGACTGTGAATCGGTCTTTGAGTGAGGTGGATAGGTGAGTTGGCTATAGGTGAGGTGGATGGGTGAGATAATTAATTAATTTGATTATTTCAATGAAATTAATTAACATGTGTGCATTAGGGACATGAGTGGGTATAGTATGAATTTATTTAACTAACGGGGCTTAAGGGAGTGTGACCCAAATTAGGTGTGTATAATTGCCCATTTTTGTTACGTAGCTTGCATTGGTAAACAATGCTGACAAAAATAGAAAATCAGTTTCCTAGGTATGAGTGGAGATTAGGTTGCCCCAAGTATGGATGAAAGTGATCCCCCTCAAACCAGGAACTGATGAGGTAGGAAACAGAGTCGATGAATGGTTTGATAAATAGGCAGTGAATAAAAACAAGGGTAGATGGGGTGCAGGTAAGGGTAATGGTCGGGTTGGGTAACATGTAGTAGAAATAAAACATATGCACCCATATAAATTTTGATAAGGTACCAAGTTGAAGAGCTTATAAACTCTACTTCGTCAAAGGTCAATACGTTTATTCAAACAAGGTTGAAGTGATTCAGGTATCCAAGGTATAGGATATGGTCTTAAATCACAACAAGGGAAGGTGGAGGACCATGTATCGGGTGTTGTTCCAAGGCACCAAAGATTTGGTTGTGATAAAAATCATGGCATTAGGAAAGGTAAGGTCATTGGGTGAAAAACATGGGTAGCATCATCATAAATTATAGCGAGTACACAAATTTGAAAGTCCAATTGGCGATTCAGGTCAGGGAATGTAGGTCAAGACACTGGTAAGGCCGAGGTGTAGGTAAATAACATGTCCCTAAACAAAGTTAAGGAAATGTATAGGTAATATAGGCGTATGGGTGATTTGTAATAGGTGTGGGTAAGGGTGAAAGGTTGTTTGAGCAACATAGGTTGGAGGCAAAGTGGGCATAATGTGGGTCAAATGGTTATGTCGGGTGACCGATGCCAGTTAGCGTAATTGGCATCGATCAACTAGGGAACAACCCGACCAATGTTGGCCAGGTCGATTTGGGGATAAAATAGTTAAAATCCATGTTTAATGGATTCATTTTTTATGTTACCATTTGTGGAAAATGACAAAGAAGAAGTGGGAAGTGGGAATGTGATGCTACAAGGTCTCTAGCTGAGCTAGTGACCGACTACCAGGGAATTTTTATTCGGTAGGCAGGTCCATGAGATTGATTGGATCAATTTTATTGGTTAAGAGGTTCATGGTTAGATCAAGGCAAGGTGGAGGTGGGAGAGGGAGGGGGAGGACCACCAGCACATAGAATAGAGGTGTCACCATGGAGACGGCACCGAGTAGAGGTAGGAGGTATTCCTAAAATCTCTTGTTAATTTTTTAAAATGTGTTTTGAATGAATGAATTTGGGGGAGGTTTTGTTTTTTTTAAATGTGGGAGAAAATGGGTGAAATTAAGGTGGGTAAAGACAAATTTATGTTAAATACAATGGTAAATAAATGTAAGTTTAATTTAGGTGGGGTGGGATAGGTTTTTGGTAGGTTGTCAGGTGATTTTTTAATGAAATGGAGTGCATGGAGTGTTCGGGTTTTGTTACTGATATAGAAACCTTTTTTGGTCAAAGGTTGGTCGACGTCAGTTAGGTTGGGTTTTATGTGCATCAATTGGCGAAAGGTTGACCGACACGAGTTATAGGTGATTGAGTATCGGTTAGGGTGACCGATACCGGTCATTGTAAAAAGTTACTAGGTGAAAGAAGGGCTAGATGGGAAAGTTAAACATATGAGGTAGGGATAAGTGAAGGCTAAAGTAGGTGGAAGAGGGTAAGGCACTATGTTTCCAGTATGTGATAGGTATGTAGGTAAAATAATCTAGGATATTGCGTAAGTATCAAAATTGAGATAGTGGGGTTTTTAGGTGAAATACGTAAAGTGTAGATATAGAAACTAGGTAAAGGGTAGGTATGATGGATGGATTCTAGTATGATTTAGTAAAATAATGGCTAAGTATGACATCAGTTGAGGTTTTACGGAATATATAATTTGAGAGGGTCGCGACTTGATAGTGTTTTTTTGGATGATACATGCGAGAGATCAGCTGACCATGAGAGACAAAGTACCACTGCTATTGGTATAGATGTGGCCTAGCATTACAGCTGAGGAGTGGGAACACATAGCAGATGTGGGACTTAGTTTGATTAGGTGTTATAGGTGTATAGGTCAAGATCCTAGCTTGTTAGTCTCCCTCATCGACAGATGGGACTCTGTGACAAACACATTTAATCTACCAACTGGTGAGATGACCATCACATTGGAGGATGTGTACAGGATCCTGGGGATTTTTTATTGTTGGGGAGCCACTGTATTTGATTTCAAGTGAGGCATCGGTTGAACCGATAGTGGTGGTATTTGCTGAGGTGATGGGCATGTTGAGTTATCACAGTGTGAGTTTGAGTTATGGGGATATGTATGCAGTATATCCACTGGAGACTAGGTTATCTTTTCTGATGACAATGGCAATAGATTTTTTTTCTCTCCCAAATTCTGAGGGTGGGAGGTTTCCATGAGCACTAATGGGGGTGCTAGAGGACATAATCAAGGAGCAGATACATTTTTCTTAGGCATTAAGTTTTCTAGTCCATCTGTATAGGGAGCTATGGGCCTATGGTAGGTTGAGGAGATTTGGTATGTTTTTCACATTCTTATTACATTGTTGGGTGTATGAGAACATTATGTGTGTGTGTCCAGTTGGTTTACCACAATAGGACAGTTTCGGGGGTGGATTGTATAGAGTAGGATTCAAGATATGGGTGCCAGTCAAGGCACAACCGAGAGTGGATATGGCCACATCTGATGTTATATACTACATGTGGTTGTTGGAGGGCCTATCAATGGAAAATATCATGTGGCGGCCATATATTAATTATACATCATATAGAGGCATGGCTGAGGAGTTAGAGGATATTTATTTACTGAGATGGATATAAGGGCAGCATTCTGGGGAGCACAAGATGATACCCATGGACAGGGTCAGATGACATTTTGGATTGTGGCAGGACGCGCCCCTACCTTTCCCACAGTACTAAAGAGATAATGTGGAGAGACTCATGTCTCCACCACATCTGAGTGTTCCCACAGGGCAGGAGGAGCAGGTGCTAGATAGATGGATTGATGATGTGGGTGTCACCAATGGATACAGATAGTGGTGGGTGGCACAGCTACGGGCGGCACCGTCGAGGCTAGGGAAACTTGATTTAATGAAATTCATAATGCAGAGGGATACATTACAAGTTCAAGTGGCTACCCTACGGGAAAATATTATAGGGTTATAGGGACATCTGACAGGGCCACAGGCACATGTGATGGCCCTATAGGCCCAGGTAGCATAGGCACATGCTCCCGCATAGGGTGGAGATGGGGATGGAAGGTAAGTAGCTACCTTATAGGAATAGGTGGTTGGATTATAGGGCTAGTTGGCCACTACATAGGTACAAGTTGTAGCCCTGTAGGCCTAGGTAGTTACACAGGCACAGGAATAGGGTCTCATAGTACATGCACATGCACTAGGACATGGTACACTCTTAGTTGGGGAGAGTTCACAGGGGGCCATGAGGCCGATGGCACCACCCCAGACCATTTCCATGGAAAGGTTTCTATCCACCGCAGGTATTGATGTGCCTTCAAATGTTGAGTATCGAGCCCAACAGGTAGCTGGTGAGTGGACTAGAACCAAGACTCACAACTCTAATAACACAGGGGGTCATCGACCCAAGAGACAAGGCCTTGGTGAGGTTAATAGTTCTTAGAGATCACGCTCGATAGTGGGCCAGGATGAGGAGACAAGTGAGACTGGAGAGGAGGGCATCGGGTGAGGGTGATTGGTCACTTTATGTGATAGTGAACCATTATTTTGATTTTTGACATATATATCGGCCTATGTGCCGAAGATGTGAGATTGTACATGAGATTTTTGAGATATTTATTTATATCTATGTTTATATGTATTGATATAAAGACACTCTCATTACATATTTGATGTTGTTGACTAGATGGATGATGTACTCGTTTTAATTTTTATTGTTATTGTGTGTTATGGAAACTAGTTGAATGAGGCATGATTGAGTCGAGGTTGTGTAGGCATGATGGAGTTAGGTGTAGGCATAGTGGATTTTAGGTGATTTAGGCATGGTGAAGTTCAAGTGATTTAGGCATGATGGATTTAGGTTTAGGAGTCAAGTTGATGTAGGCATGATGGATTCAGGTATAGGCATGATGGAGTTTAGGTGATTTGGGCATGATGGAGTCATGTTTAGGATTTGAGGTCATGTAGGCATGATGGAGTTAGGTATAGGCATGGTGGAGTTGAGGTATAGGCATGGTTTGGTCATGTTTTTGCATTTGATTTAATTTCCAAGTTATTGGTAGTATGGAAAATAAATTATCATGTATATGTATGTTGTGGTGTAAATTTCCAAATATTTGATATCATGGAAATGTAAAATGATCGATATATGATATGGTTGCTGTTATAAAATGGTAGGTATGTATGTTTTTATGATTGTTTAATTTCCCAATTTTGTGTAAAATGGAAACTAAGGTAGAATGTGAATATAAAAGGGGTAAAATTGGTTAGGGGAAATACTGACCAAGTTAACCTCCAAGGGCCCCATGCCCTTGGAGTGCTGCCTACATAGCCCTAGTGAAAAGGGGCCTTAGGCCAATGTAGTTCTATCATAAGCTAGGGAAGAATAGGATGAGGATAGATGAATGGGTTGGTAGGTTTTAGGCATGATTCATTTTAGGTCATGTATGCATGGTTGAGTATAGGTTGAATAGGTATGGTTGAGTTTAAGTATAATAGGCATGGTTGAGTTTAGTTCAAATAGGCATGGTTGTTGGCTATGGTGAATAGATATGGGTGATTTTTGTGGAAGAGGAATTCCCATAATTTAGGTGTCGAAGGTCTGGTCTTGTGAAGGAGGATCAATAAGTAATAAAAGAGGTGAATGGTAAGAGGAGACAAAAATCCACCTAATTGGTAAGAACCATTACGAGTCTATCATATCTAAGATTGTCTTAGCAATGTAAGACCCTAAAGGCATTACATGATTGACTGTTCTAAGGGTGAAGAAGGTCACATGATCATGAAATGTCACATTTGCAGCATGTCCCTTGAGTAGGTAGAAGATTAGAGAGGAAAGGTGGTGATGTGAAATAGGTTATTTGAGCGTAACCTGGTGTGAGATAGCATTCCTCTTTGGCAAGATATCCAAGATCAAAATAGGTGAGTCCATCATGAACAAGTTATATTTTTATTTTTGCGTTTGTTTTATAGATTGATCGATGTGGGAATTCTATGTGGGATGAATAGAATATCTCCTTGAGGTATTCGTGAAGCTGATCGATGCGGGAAGCTTTAGGATATATATATATATATATATATATATATATATATATATATATTTGTAGGAATAGTCTTATTTTTTTGATAGACTATGTACAGTATGACTATCTTTGTATAGTTTTCCTTCGAGCGAAAAGTCTATTTATAGCAACAAGATAGAAATATTATATTTTATTTTTTAGGGAGTCATCTTTTTGCTAGAAGTTTGACTCAAGGAGTTTGAATTTGAAAATCTTGTATATTACTTTTGAATATTTATTTTTATTTTTGGAATTTTAAGTCATGGACAAGACTATAGATAAATATAGTTTTATTTTATGGAGAAAAAAAACCATAGCACAGAGGGGTTAGATTATGAAAGAGAGGTTTTAAGTGACAAATGACCATGGGATTCCATCTTGAAAAACAAAAAAAGTATCCATGAGAATCATGTCATGAGTATAGAAGTGGTTCTCATATTAAAGATAAGGCTGAAAGGTGATGGGTAATCACATGATTTTTGTTTAGTAATTGATCCTTAAAATAGGTAAGTGGAAGGTGAACGGTGCTCAAGGGACAAGTGTTTAATAGACAAAAGATGATCCATGAATTTATTCAACAATATAATGGTCAAAGATGTAAGGCTTTGAGGGGCTCACATTCAGGTTTACCTTCGAGGGAAGACAAATGATAAGCACTTGATCCATAGGAATGAGTAACGATATAGGGTCCAAGACAATTTGGAGAAAACTTTCCCTGTTTACTTTTTTCCACTTTTATTACATGTTTATTTTCCTTTAGGATGATGTCACTGACCTCGAAGGTTCATTCTTGGACACATTTATCATAGGCACATTTGATACATTTTTGGTATATTTAGAGGTGATCGAGAGAATTGAAACATATTTCATCTAATAACTTGAGTTGCGCCAAAAATTCATGGTGAAAATCATCATCATTGATCATATCTTTGAGTGAGATTCGAAGAGATGGAATTTGGACTTCGAACAACAAGACAGATTTTGTACCATAGACCAAAGAAAAAGGTGTGACAGCAGTTGAGGTGTGAATATTAGTATGATATGACCATAAGGCAAAAGGAATGTGCATGTGCCAATCCTTACTAGTATCGTTAACCACTTTCATAAGAATGTTGTTTAAGGTTTTGTTGGTTGATTTAGCTTGGCCATTTTCTTGAGGATAATAAGGTGAAGAAAAACTGAGTTGAATGTCAAAGGCATCACAAAGTTTTTGTAGGATTTTGTTTTTGAATTATTTTCTTTTATAAGTGATGATGTGGTGAGGAACACCAAAGCAACAAATGATGTGATGATTGATGAATTCACACATTTTCTCATCTTTTGTATAAATAAGAGGTACAACCTCCACCCATTTAGTGTAATATTCGGTATTGGTAATAATCCATTGATGATGTTACGAAGAATAAGTATTGATTTCTTCGACAACATCCAAACCCCATTGAGATAAATACCAAAGGTATCGTGTGACTTGTAAGGTGTGAGTAGGGGTGTGATGAAGATTAGTGTGTTGCTAAAACTTCACACAATGCTTGACATAGTCACAAAAATCATGGTTTAGGGTTAGCCAGCAATATCTTGGGCATAGGATGCGCTTAGTGACAGCTAAGCCACTGAAGTGACCCCAAAAAATCTCATCATGAACTTCCTAGATGGTGTATGGAATTTAGAACTCATAAGGCATCATAAGATGATAGCGTAAAAATTGTGTTTGTAGAGAATACCACCCATGATGACATAGCGAGAGAAACTTTTGAGAAATGCTCATTGTCCATTACGAGTAAGATCTAGAGGTAGAATTGAAAGGTAAAGGTAGTCAGCAAACTACTTATACTAAAGGTCATATGGTTCAGTTTCAATATTTCCTGCAAGGTTGACGTCTTGAAATAGATAAGAAGGTGATTACAACCTTTTTACTGTGACAAATATTTTCAAGTCAGATGGCGAAGTGGGTATTTGAGAAGCAAGACATGCCATGGTATCTACAAATTTATTGGTGGAATATGGGGTGGTTTGAAGTTCATAACGGTCAAAGGTAGTCAAAAGGATTTCAACATGATGCTTATACTTTTGAAGTATCTATTTACAACACTGGTATATACCATTAACTTGGTTCACAACCAGTTGAGAGTCACCAAAGATATTAATTGATTTAACATCTAAGGCTATGGCAGTTTCAAGACCTAACACAAGTGCTTCACATTCGGTGATATTGTTAGTACAATCAAAATCTAGTTTGAAAGATAATGGTATAGGATCGTTATCAAGAGGAATGAGGATAACTTCAGAACCACCCCCACGATAACATTTGGAACCATCGAAGAATAAGGTCATCTGGTAAATGGTATCTTACAGGGAGTGGGTAGAGATAGATTCATTAGGGAAATCAAGTTAGAGGATTGGTTTCTGGAGAGAATTACATCTGCAAGTTGGTCAGCAATTTTTTGTCCTTTAATATATTTTTGATGGATTAATTCAAGATCTAGGTCTGCAAGAAGCATGAGCTAACATGTAGCACGTTGATGTTAGTAAGGCTTAGCATACATGTAATGTAAGGGGTCATTATTGGTGATGACAAAGGTTTTGTGATTGAGTAGGTAATGGTGAAGTTTAGTGGTGACAAAAACTAAGGTGAAGAATATTTTTTCACCATGAGTATATCTAGTTTTGTATTCTAAAAGTATATGGCTTATATAATAAACCTCTTACTCCTTATGTTTTTCATAATGATGAGTGAGCATGGCACCCAGGGAATGATCAGTAGAATAAATGTAAAGGTAAAATGGTTGGTCACCCGTAGTGGGAATGAGCACA
This sequence comes from Taxus chinensis, assembly GCA_019776745.2. Taxonomy (NCBI): domain Eukaryota; kingdom Viridiplantae; phylum Streptophyta; class Pinopsida; order Cupressales; family Taxaceae; genus Taxus; species Taxus chinensis. The sequence continues at coordinate 377,876,432 of CM034149.1, forward strand.
GGTGGTTAGAGGAGGTATTGTTTCAAGGCGTCGAAGTCCTTGTGGCATTCATCATCCCATTTGAAGGAGACATTCATTTTGAGAATATGATGAAATGGATGAAAGAAGTCAAAAAGATGAGAAATAAAGTGACGAATAGATTGCAACTTGATTTTCAAACTACAAAGTTGATGAAGGTTAGTAGGTGGAGGTATGTCGATAATAGCCTTTATTTTAACGGGATCAATGTTAATGCCATGCAAAGAAAAGATAAAACCAAGGATATTTCTAGAGAGAACGGAGAAGACACACTTATTAGGTTGAAGGATAACACAGTATTTGATGAGACGATCAAAGATTACATAAGGACTGTAAGGTGTTCGGCCCGATGTTTGGATTTGGCAAGAATATTTTCAACGTAATATTCCAAGATGCGAAGCATAATTTCATGAAAGATATTAGTCATAGCACGTTGATATGTAGCACCAGTGTTTTTAAGGCCAAAGGGCATGGCACAATAGCATAAGGTCCCCTAAGGAGTGTTGAAGGTAGTTTTGTATTATTCTTATAGGGAAAGTAATATTTGGTTATAACCTGAGAAACCATCCATGAGTGATAGCATCTCATGGTCAGTGGTGAGATCAACTAGTTGGTCAATACTAGGCTGAGGAAATTTGTCTTTGGGGAAATATAAATTAAGGTCACAAAATCACATGAAAATGCAGAGTCCCCTTGTCACTTTTATGACAAGAACAATCTTAGAGATCCATTGAGGATAATCAATGGTTAGGATGAAGGAAACTGAGAAAAGGTATTGGAGTTCTTCTTTGACAATAATGTCAATGCGTGGATGCATTTTTTGCATCTTTTATTTAATGGGTTTGGCATCAGGAATGGTTACAATATTGTGGACCACAATTTTTGGGTCAATACCAGGCATGTCAGTGTAGGAACAAGCAAAACTGTTGCTATGATCCTGGAGGAAAGAATTTAAAGCTTCCTTTTAAACAACATATAAATATTGGCCTATTTTTAGAATGTGTGGGTCATCTTGAGTGTGAATATTGATCTCAATGTTTGATTCATTTAACAGGGTTTGTGTCTCAGAAGGTAACGATCGATGAATATAAGAATCTTCCACACCAAGGTAGGTGAGAATATACTCATCATCCTAACATTGAACGATGTTAATATAAGGTGTATCTTCATTGATCATGTCAAGATATGGAAAGGAAAGAGAAGAGGGAGCCTTATCATCTCTTTGATAAGTAAGAGGTCCAAGGGAAATAGTGTTTACAGAAAAAAAAAAAAAAAAGTTAGGAGGAATGGATTCTGGATCCATAGAATTTGTAGGTGAAGGTTGTGAAGTTGGTGAATAGGGTGGGGAATGTTTATCATCCTCAATGATTTCAACTTGGGACTTCTTACGAGGTGGTTTGGAAAATCCAATGTCAGTGTGGTTTTTATACTTACCAGTGGTGCAAGGAATGCCAGTATGGTGGTTGGTGAGGTATTGAAGATTAGAGGAAAATGGTCAAGTTTGGGAAGATGACTTGGGAAAGTAGGTAGAAACATCAATTCCCCCATATGTTAAGTTGGAACAAAGGTTGGGAGAACCATAGGGGAAAACCTCACCTATGCGGTGATCATAGCGGGGATGTTAGTAAAGGTTACCATACTCTTGAGGAGTAAGGAATGTGTCAATGTTATAAAGGTGTTACTCCCTAGAGTGAGGCATTGAAAAACACTTTCTAAGGGATCAGTAGCTGGTATGTGGGTAGCAGGAATGGATAGATCATTAGACAGTTGGGAAGAAGAAACATTAATTGTTTGAGAAGTAGATGGGTTGGTTGATGGGTCAGCTGCAAAAGCCGCAGTAGTAATGGGAATAGGGAAATTAGTTATGGAATATGTAACGGAAACATTGGTGGATGAGGCAGTGGGTGAAGAAGAAGTGGTAGTGGTGGTAGATTCCTTAACTGGTATAAGGACATCATCAGGTCGATACAACATGTTACAAGTCTTGAATGGTGAAGGGTTGGCTGGAATGGTATATTTTTGTCCTTCATGTTTGAATTTTAAATAGCGTTGTAAGGTTGAAGGAACACAACCCATGGCGTAGATCCAAGGCCAACCAAGTAGAATGTTGTACTAGAATTCCCCCTCTAAGAAAAAATAATTTAGGAATGGTACTGGGGCCTACACGAATGTGGAAAATGATGATTCCAAGCGTGGAAGGCATGGCATCATTGAAGGAACACAACATAAATAGGTTATTATACATGCAATTGGAAGGGATGCACATTTTGTTGTACACATGGGAGGAAATGATTTTTATACTAGCACCACCACCGCCATCGATCATAATGTTTTGAACACATATATTATCAATGTAGACAAAAATATATAGATCAATATCAAGATCGTCCAATTAGAGAGGTACAATCTCATCATCAGAAAAATTGAGAGTGGCTACTTGATGAGTAGTAGTGGGTGAAGTGGAAGGGGATGAAGTGGTGATAGATGCCACATGATGATGAGTGATAATGGATATAACAGGAGTAGGTTCATCAGGTATAACCTCAATATATTACAGAACCTCAATGAGAGTCTGTCTGTTGATGAGACTCATAGGTTTAGGAAAGGTCATATAAAGACATTTTGAGAGGAGACTGGTGTAATTGTTTTAGCATTGTACGATGGGTGACCCCATCAAAAATAGGGTATGTGGGTCCACGGATGGTGATTTTTGGTGCACGTGTAGATGGAATATTGGGTAAAAGAGTAGCGAATGAGTTGGTTGTTTTCTCCTTTACTTTTTCCTTATGGGCTTGAGTGGAAATTTCAACCATATTAATCTATGGTGAAGGAGAAAGTGAGTCACGATAGGTGTAGTGACATGATAGGAAAAAATATGGTGAGGGTATATATTGGTTTTGTCAAAACAATGCAGCACATTGGAATTTTAGCGGAGGTTTGGCTAGCTCTTGTATGTGGACCATATTGATCTCAAATGTTGGAGGAGGATAAAATGATTTTGGAGGGGGAGATGAAGGTCACTGAATATGTACGAGATGAGGATGTGTGGTGATAGGTGCAGATGGAATAGAGTCCTCATCTAAAATATCGTCATCATCAAAGCTTTCTTCGAGAGGACGTAGTTGGAGAATAATAGTCTTAAGAGCCTTACAATTTTCCACATCATGCCCTGGCACACGATGGTAAGTGTAAACTTTGGTATCAGAAAACCCTTTTGGTTTAGGTTTGAGTTGGTCGTAAGGTCTAAGTGGTGGCAATGTGATGACAAAGGTTTCCAAAAGGCTAGCTAGGATGTTTGCGTAAGACCCCGCCAATGGATCACAATGTGAAGTAAGTGTGGATATAGATGGAAGTTTGGGTGAATTTGGTGGGAGAAACGCCACCAGAGGTGGAATCAGAGGATGAGTAAGTTTGACCACTTGTTTAGTAGATAGTACAGTTTTAGGTTTGGATTGCACCTTCTTGGGTAAAGATGTAGCAGGTGAAATAGTTGTTGAAGGTGGTGTAGGTTTAACTACCTCTTTGGAGGGTAATGGGTTCTTAGGATTTGGTTGAACCTTATTGGGTAAAGTTGAAGATGAAGTACATTATGTAGAAGGTAAGGTAGATGGTGGAAGTGTTCGGGTTATCCAAGGTGATAATGGAGGTGCATTGAAGGTTGTAGTAAGAGGCAACATGGAAGGTACTGGTTTAAGAGAAGGGAATGGCATAAGTAATGATGAGGATAGTGGAAGTCATGTAGGTATATGAGGTAAAAAGGATGTAGATGATGGTGAAGGTGTAAGTTGTGCAAGTAATTTGGTGGACCAAAGGATCACGACAAGGAGGTGGGCTGCTATGTTTTTTGCTTACCTTGGGTAGGATGCTCCTTGGCTAAGGTTGATGGGTGTGGTCCTAGGATATATGGAAATGGTGAAGGTAATAGAGGGGTAGTGGGTGAAGCCATTTTATGTAACCTAATAGGTTAGCTCTTCCTCTTAGGTAGGGGAATATTCTTAGTGATGACTTGTGAGTACGTGGCTAAATCAAATTTGACAGGAGGATTAACTAGGCTTGATGTCGGCATGTCTCCTAATGTGGAAATGGGTCTCAACACAGAGGAAGATATAGGTGTAGGAAAGGTTTTAGGATTTGGAAAAATTTCATTTGATGGTAAAGTTTTAGGTGTGGGTGAGGGTGATGAAGAAGAGGTCGCTACAACTGGCATGGGCATGGTGGGTTTGGTTGTTTGAAACACTTTTGGATAGATCATGGAAGTATCAGCAGAAAAAAAAATTGCATTTGAGTTGAGAAAGACAACTTAATGCATCCCCAAAGCATGGAATTGTCAACATAATCCAAGTGGTTAGCTAAATTTAAAAATGGCACCACTGTAGGGGGATAATGTTGATTTTCTAGTAATTCCTATAAAGAATGTCTATGAGACAGGGAATTGGTTGGTTTCAAACTCTCTGGGTAAAAGAACTGAGAGAAAATCAACAAGATCCTTGAAATCCAATAGATAATCATCACCAATATGAAGGGATGTTGTTAATGGATCCCCTATGGGTAGGGGAGATGACAAGTCAGATGAGGTAAGTACATCTTTTGGCAAGGAAGAAGGTAAACATGAATCTCCTATGGGTAGAAGAGTAATTATTGTGGGTTTTTTTTCAGGTTGAGAGGTGAGTGGGGAAACTACATCGGCGGATATGGATGAATCCTCCATGGGTGAAGGAGGAGATAATGGAGAATCCTCTATGGGTAAATGAGTAGATGAAACAAGTCCCTCTATGGATGAAGGAGCTCATGCAAGAATATCCTCGATAGATAAAGTAGGAGGAAATTGAGGAAGAGATGGTATGATGTTGAAAACACCATGAACCTCACAATTTTTAATGTCAGTGGTTGAGGTTTTGCCAGTTTGGTTAGACAATGGGGTGTGATTTGGGAATGGCTTCTTGAAGATGTGAAGGTTCCTATTAGTGGGTGCATTAGGATTATCCAAGATGAGATCTCCATTATCTAAAATTTCTCTGACGATATTTTTGAAAGTTATATAATTACCGTCACTATGACGTATAATGCAATGATAGTTGCAATAATAATTTTCTTTATACCATTCAGGCATAGGAAAAGAGGGGTCAAAACTAAAATGTGTTTTGATGGGAAAAAGAGTGACTACTCTGGATTTTAGAATTTTTTCTAAAACTGAAGAATAGGGTTCTCCTATGGGAGTATATTTTTGTTACTCCCGCTTGAACTAAAAAGGCTGAACATGAGAAAGATTAGAAGAAGGCTTAGATTGGTTTGATGGGTGATATGGGCCAGCTTTCAAAACTACCACATTGGCAAATGATTTTTCTTTAGATTAATTATTTTACGGTTTAGAATAATAAGAGGTATTGTTCGATTTAAACACAACGTTTTTGTTACATAATTACATCTTCTTCTCTTCAATGGCACAAATTTCAAGTTTCTGAGCCATGGTGAATACCTCATCAAACATGCAAAAGGTTTAAACTTGGATATTTGGTGACATGTGTCTAGCACAAGCCCTAGTAAACAACTCTATTAACTCATTTTGAGGTAGTTGGAATGTGATCTGTTTGATCAGGCTCCACCAACGAGTGACAAAGTTTGCGATAGATTCGTCTTTGTATATGTGTGTCATGTACAAGTCGTTCATGGTGACCTTCTTGAAAATGTTGATAGAAAAATGGTCTAGGAAAGCTTAAGCTACTTGATTGAATGAGAAAATGGAGTTCCTAGGTAGAGCACTATATCAATCCAAAGCACGTCCTATCAAGGACATTGGTAATGTTTGCAAGAGCAAAGCATCATCATGAGCGATCATATAACACCCATGTTTAAAACACTGCAAGTGTTGTTGCAGATCTTTCTTGCTGATAAACAGGTTGAATTTAGGCATTTCTTAATGCACAGGGTATGGAAGAATTGGAATAGATAGGTGAAAGGGATCATTGCAAATATCTTCGTATGTGAGAGAGTTATGTGAGCCAGAGACAAATGCTTCCAATGTCTGCATCTTTTCCATCATAATTTTGATAAGATCATTACTTGGTTGTGATAATTGGATAAACCCTACATTATAAGGTGATAAATGAGAAGGTTATGATAGGTGTGGCATCCCATTATGTGGTGGTGCTGAGTACGAAAATATTGAGGGAGGAATGTAGGCTGGAATAGATGTAGATGGAAAGTATCCTGAATAAGGGATAGATGAGATAGGGAGTTGTTGGTGATAAGTGTAGGTAGGTGGACTAGATGTAACAAACCTCATAGTGATCAGAAGAAGAGACTGTGGGATGGAGATGATATTTTTTTGGAAGGGAGTATGGGTTGTTGATACCATTGGTGGTTGAGATGCAATAGGTATATGAGAGGTGGCAAGTACAGATAGACCTACACTCAATGCGGTTGATAAAGGCATGGTTGACATTGTAGGAGTGACTGATGTCAAAAGTGTGATAGATGTCGTATGTACATTAGAGATCGATGACATAGGGTCAAGCTGGGACAACACAGGTGATAAGGTGGAAGAGGGTAAGGCCGAGCTAGTAGTAGATGATGCGGAAGTGGGAGCTAGGGTAGGAGGAATAGACACCAACATGTCATATACAAGCTTCCCTGATGAATTGTGGGTAGATGAATGAGTGAGATAGTACTACAGAGAAGCAAGGTTGTGATCAAGGAGTCTTTCAAACTCCTCATCATCAGTGGGTATGGAAAGATCATGATTGGGGTCCAAGAGTGATGAGATTAAAGGGGGTGATGGGATAGGTGGGAGTGCCTAGAAGCTAGCGTAAAATACAAGAGTGTTAGCCTGATTACGAGTCAAAACCATGTGAATGACAATAAAATAGGTATTCTGAGATTTGCTAATGACACAAAAACATAGAAGGAATGGAGAAAATGGTCCCAGAAGGTGACAAGTGATTGTCATTTTAATTAAAAAATTAAATCACAGATACCGATGTGGTTGAGTAACTAGTGTCGGTGATAGAGGGTAATTGATGCTGGTTTGAGGACTGATACTATTCACTACAGAAAATAAAAATACTTGCAAATTTGGAAACAAATGATGAAAATGGAGCAGATCTGGACTTTGACAGTTATTTCAGAGACACAGAGATATGGTGAGGTAATTGAGGAAATCCCAAAAAGAACAGCAATGTGGTGAATGCTACTATGGTTAAAATGACCAAAAAAATAGGAAACCTACAAAAATTAGTAAACCAATGACGGCCAAATGAGGAAGCCGATGATGTTCGCTAGACCGATAGTGGTTACTGTGAAATTTTTGAAAAGATGGAAAAAAATTAATTTGGTCATTAAGATCAAGTAAAATACCAACCCAGAAACTATGTATGGAAATGATTGACCCTAACACACTCAAAAAGAGTAAAAATACACCAACTATGATTATGGAGTGTGAAGGAAAATAAGAATGGAGAAAACGAACTCACACCTCAAAACACAAATCAAGTAGAAAGATAGAAAACATGAAATCATATGTGGTATGTTTTATGTTCTAGCTTATGCCATTTTGGCCTGACTTGTGAATATAATAGATTTTTTGGTTTGATAAAGGTTATCTACAAAATCTGACAACTATGGATAGTTTCAGGTATGTTTTGGTGTCAGGGATCCTTCTCTGAGATGATAACTAGACAGAGAAACCATTTTGGAGCCCACTTTCAATCTTCTGATCATGTGATCATTGACAGCTTCTTCCAGGAAATATTTTGTTTAAGAAAATGAGTAATGTATTTTCATTGGTTTTTTATAGAGAAAAAAGGGTGCAAAGTGTGAGCTACGGTTCAATTCATCAACCATTAGCTGGTCATGACTTCTGGCATATAGGTTGCCCATAATTTTTAAATAAGCTACAAATGCAACACGCATAAATGATATGCAAATATTTTAGACCCAAATCCACAATGAAATTCGATGAGAGAAATGATGTATAGGAAAGAGTATGTCTTTCACTAATACAATACAAAATAGAAAGAAGCATTCTTTTTAGTCCAAAATGCGAGTGTCACTAAGACCAGTAAAAGAAAAAGAATGTTCCAAGGGAGATATTTTAATGTGAACTCTTTCAAAAGTAAATAGACACACAATGATTTACTTAGGAATGAACAATGCAAAAGAACCTGTTATCCAAAATTCACCCCCCTGGGGTAATTTTGATAACATGCATCAGAATATCCAAATCCCAAGAAAATTGATTGATTCAGAGCAAAAATCAGGTTTGCAGGGTCCCTTCAGGTAATTTTCTAACTCCCCAGGCCGAACAAGGAAGGAGCAAGCTCTGAGAAAATGTAGAAAGGTTGTAGAAAGCAAGTAGTTTGGGCCAGGAAAAATTGTGAAAATCGGCTAAGTCCTAGTCCAGCACAAGGTTGGACAAATGGGACAAAGGTACGCGAACCGCCCGAACCGGCCGAAATGAGTCCAGTCGGCCCACTAAGCAACAGGGACATCTGGGACAAAAGTACGCGGTGGACGCGAAATGCCGGTTCGACCGAGAGGAAAAAAATTTGGCTAACTGCAGAGAGAGACGCCTGTGGGACAAGCGGGCTAAAAATGCCCGAACCGGGTGAAAAAGGTCCAGAGGGTCCAAAATCAAATGGGACGTCTGGGACAAATGGACGCGAAATGCCCGAACCGGCTGAAATGAGCACAAAGGGCCCAAAATCAAATGGGACATCCGGGACAAATGGAGGCGAAGTACGCGAAGGAGCCGAATCAGCCGAGGACCAATCAGAAGGTGCCACATGTCCTCACCAAGAAATGTGCTGGGAGGAAAGGAAAACCTGACAAAGGCAAGAACATGTTGGAGGGGTTGGAAAACCTGATGCAAAGGGAAAGCGGGTTTCGAAGTCGGGAAAACACGGCGGAGAAACATGGTGCAAGAACATGCCGGAAGGCTCAGAAAACCCGACATCAAAGAACATGTCGGAGAGGTCGGAAAGCCCGACAACAAAGGAAAATTTGGATAATCTGGCGGAAGCGGGTTTCGGGAAAACACGAGCATCAAACATATGTCAAGCCACCTCCCAAACCCGATGCAAATGCAGAGGAGAATCCCGAACCCGACAGGCTGAAGACCTTGCTCATCCAATCAACACATGACACGTGTCATCAAGGTGGCGAAGCGCGGGAAAAGCTTTTCAAATCCATTTTTGCTTGTTTTCTTCAAATCGTCGTATCTTTTGATCCAGAGCTCAGATTTACATGTTCCTTATATCAACGGAAAGCTAGTGAGATGCTCTACATGATTCTAGGATCAATCTCGAGTTTTGGTGCAGTCTGAAGAGAGAAAATAGAGAAACGGATCTGACGTGTGGTAATGGCCAGAAGCGACCTTTCAACAACCCGTTTTAATGCTAATGGGTCGCATTCTTCTTCTGCACGGCCAGAAGTGACATTTTAGCGGCCCAGTTAATGCAAATGGGCCGCATTCTCCTCAAAATTGCTCAAAGTGACAGGGTATGGGTTGACAAAGATCCCCCATGCTGATTTAATGCATCTGCAGTAAATGAGGGAGGGGCTTGCACGTTTTTTCACGTTTCTGTCCCCTGGGCTCGACCCATGCAATGTAAAAAGCCAGATTTGGCTCATTTGAAAAGTTGTTGTTCATTCTTTTCTGCTCTGCTCTCCCTTCTTTTCTTCTCTAGGGTTGAAAATGGAGTTAGAACCTCCTCCCTTGCTCTGTAATGGTGTTTTTTGCCTTTTACTAATGGAATGATGTTCTGTGCAAACTTCTGGAGCAACAAAACGTGTTCTGTGATGCATCTGTCCATCCTCTCTCGTTTTTGTTTGTCTTCTTCTTGCCTCTCTTCATTGCAGGTGTCTGTGCATGTTTGAATGTTCATTGCAGGTTCGGAGCTGTGTTCATGGAGTTTTGGGACATTTTCTGTGTGAAATCTATCCTTGGGTATGTGATGCATCTGTCCATCCTTCCCATTGCTCACCTCTCCTTGTCCCATGGCAGTTTTGATAGATGTCCAACATTCTCCTTCTCTGGTGTATCACCGTTTTAGTGTAGGCTTTTGCTGTTTTTTCCCTTCTCTCTCTCTCTGTCTCCTTGGCATGGTTAGATTAGGATTAGATTAGCTAGCCTGCACTGGAATAGCTTGTGGCAGGTAGTTTAGGAGCAGGAACCAGCCTTCTCTGGAGATTCTTCTCTCGGTTTTACAAGTCCCACGCTTGGAGAGAGGTTTCCATGTTGTGCAATCACACTGGATGCCTGAACATCAACCTAAAAGCCTGATGTGTGTCCATGGGTGCTGTGATTTTGCACTAACAGAACTCTTGATGGGTCCCATTAGGCATGCCAAGATGTTTCACCTAATATTTGATTTGATTTGTTTAAAATGGAATAGGAAATAGGTTAGGAGGAATACCTGTAGGTCGAAGGTTTAATGATCGTGTTATAGATTTTTTATCCAAGTTGAACGTGAAGAGATTCCCTTTGGCTAGGAGGAATGCCCTGTATAAGATTCACAACAAGACCACCAAATAGCATTAAATAGTAAGAGTAATAGGACTTCCTAGCATGGCTAGATTTGGGAAGCGTGATGCTTCATCAAATGGATGTCAATCCTCTGTTTAATACAATTCAATGTGAATAATAAACTGAAATAAATAGGTCCTATTGAAATGTAATGATTTAGGTTTCTCATGCACACAATACACTATATTTTAGGCTAGTTATTAAAATAACACTAAATCTACTTAGATACGGGGTTTTTTCAGGTCAGACAAGTCTATTAAAGGTCCAATAAGGGTCTGGGGCTAATTGGTTGAGGTCTAGGTTGATTTTGGGTGAGTGGGAGGCTTACTGGACTGAGAATGTGAAATGACACAGAGACTGATATCAATCTAGTGACCGATGCCAGTATCGGGACTAAACCGACGATGGTCACAAAATAAACATTGGTAGGGGAAATAGGTAGTAAACTATTAAAAATGGGTTTTAGGTTTCTCTATGATTGCACATATAGTGAGTAGGGTGTGGTTAGGTTTGTAATATAACTAAGAAGACTCGGGAATACCAAAGGAGAGGTCACAAAGGGTGAAAGGGATTAAACTAGTTGGGTTGGTGGATTGGTGAGAAGATGGAGATATCCGAATAAGAGTTTAAACTTAAAGTACTGAAGGAAGAAAAGAGATATGCAATAAAGGAATCTTAAATGATTAAGATAATGTTACTTACTTTTTGCTATGAAGATCGCATGGCTAGATGAAATTTGGTGATTGATTGGTGAGGTGGTATCTAGTTCAATGTCTCAGAAGTACAACTTGTGTTCTCTCGTGAATATTTGACCACTCGTGAAGGAGAACCGTATGCTTTTCTAGCACTATGGTTGTTTGTCTTCGTCGTCTGGATGTAGGAGGGATTGAATATTCATGGTTAAATGCAATAAGGCTCTAATAACTGAATGACCAACCTCGGTAAAAGGTTTCAAAGTTGTATATAAAGTAACCGATGGCGGTTAAGTGATTGGCGTCGGTTCAGGAATAATCGGCATCAGTTAAGGTGGATAAGTGTATGTTTTCCAAAAATATCTTGATGTTTACTATCTTTGGCATGATTGATATCCTTAATCTGGGTCTCAAGTGATATATTCCACCCAAATAAGTATAAGTTCTTCTAGGATAGGTAGTGAGAGTTAATGCTAGGTTTATACTAAGTCTTAGTTGGTTAGGATTGGTATAGAATTAGTCCTAGTTAATTAATAGATTGTGAATGGGTATTTGAGTGAGGTGGATAGGTGAGTTGGTTTTAGGTGAGGTGGATGAGTGAGATAATTAATTAACTTGATTATTGTAATGAAATTAATTAACATTTGTGCACTAGGGACATGAGTGGGTATAATATGAATTTATTTAATTGACGCGGGTTAAGTGTGACCCAAATTTGGTGTCTACATTTTCCCATTTTCAACATGTAGCTTGTATTGGTAAGCGATGATGACAAAAATAGGAATTCAATGTCCTAGGTATGAATGGAGATTAGGTTTCCCCAATTATGGATGAAAGTGATCCCCCTCAAACAAGGAACTGATGAGGTAGGAAAAAGAGTCTGTGAATGGTTTGATGAATAGCTGGTGAATAAAAACAAGGGTGGAGGGGGTGTATGTAAGGGTAATGGTTAGGTTGGGTTATAGGTAATGGAAATCAAACGTATGCACACATATAGATTGCAATAAGGTACCAAGTTGAATATCTTGTAAACTCTACCTTTTCAAAGGTGGATAGGTTTATCTAAGCAAGTTTGAAGTGATTCAAGTATCTAAGGTATGGGATATGATCTTGAATCACAACTAGGCAAGGTGGAGGAATGGGTATTGGGTGTTGTTCCAGGGAACCAAAGGTTTGGCCAGGATAAACATCACAACATTAGGAAAGATAAGGTCATTAGGTTAAAAAAACATGGGTAGTAACATTGCAAGTTATAGTGAGTACACAAATTTGAACGTCCAATTGGTGATTCAAGTCAGGGCATGTAGGTCAAGGCACAAGTAAGGTCGAGTTGTAAGTAAATAACATGTCTCTAAACACATTTAAGGAAATGTATAGGTAATATTTGCATGTGGGTGAGTTTTTATAGGTGTGGGTAAGGGTGAAAGGTTGTTTGAGCAACATGGGTTGGAGGCAAAGTGGGCATAGTGTGGGTCAAATGGTTATGTCGGGTGACCGATGTCGGTTATAGCTTAACCGATGTCATTTGACTAGGGAAAAACCTAACCAATGTCATTCATGTTGATTTGGGGCTTAAAAAGGTAAAATTCATGTTTTATGGATTCATTTGTTACTTTTCTATTTTTGTAAAATGACAGAGAAGAAATGGAAAGTGGAAAAGCAATGGTATGAGGTCTCTAGCTGAGTTGGCTAGTGACTAGCGGGTTATTTGAATTCGGTAGGCGGGTCCACTAGAACAATTGGATTGATTTGATTGGTTGGAAGGTTTTTGGTTAGAGCTTGGCATGGCAGAGGAGGGAGAGCGAACAGGAGTACCACTGGTAAAGAGACCAGAGGTGCCACCACGGAGACGACACCGAGTAGAGGTAGGAGCTATTCTTAAAACCTCTTTTTTAATTTTTTTAAATGTTTTTTGAATGAACGCATTTAGGGGAGGTTTTGTTTTATTTATTTTTAAATATGGGTGAAATTGGGTGAAATTGAGGTGGGGAAAGAAAAAATTAGGTTAAATAGGGTGGTAAATAAATGTAGGTTAAATTTGGGTGGGGTGGGATAGGTTTTAGGTAGGTTTTAGGTGATTTTTTGTGAAATGGGGAGTGGGGTTTTGGTTTTGTCACTGATATAAAGACCAATTTCGGTCATGGGTTGGCCTACATTGGTTAGGTTTTCTGGCATTAGTCGGTGAAAGGGTGACCAACATTGGTTATAGGTGACTGGTATCGGCCAGGGTGACTAATACCGGTCACTGTAAAAAAGTGACTACGTGAAACAAGGGCTAGATGGGAAATTTAAATAGATGAGGCAAGGATAGGTGAAGGATAATTTAGGTGGAATAGGTTAAGGCACTATGTTGTTGATGTGTGATAGGTATGTAGGTAAAATGATATAGGATATTGGGTGAGTATCATAATTAAGATAGTAGGGGTTTTAGGTGAAATAAGTAAAGGGTAGGTATGGAAACCGGGTGAAGGGTAGGTATGATGGATGGTTTCTAGTATGATTTGGTAAAAAATGGATAATTATGAGGTCAGTTGAGATTTTAAGGAATATGTAATTTGAGAGGGTCACGACTTGACAGTGTTGTTTTGGATGATGTAGGCAAGAGATAATATGACCATGATAGACAGAGTACCACCACTATTGGTATAGATGTGGCCTAACATTACAATTGAGGAGTGGGAGCATATAACAGATGTGGGACTTAGTTTGATCAAGCGTTATAGGCGTATAGGTCAAGATCCTAGCTTGTTGGTTACCCTCATCGACAGATGGGACTTCATGAGCAACACCTTTCATCTACCGCCTAGTGAGATGACCGTCACATTAGAGGACATGTACATGATCCTGAGGCTTCCTATTTTTGGGGAGTGAGTGTATTTGATTTCAAGGAAGACGTCACTGGAGCTGATAGTGGTGGTATTTGGTGAGGCGATGGGCATGTTGAGTTATCATAGTGCGAGTCTAAGTTATGGGGATATGTATGCGACATATCCATAAGAGTCCAGGCTATCTGTTCTGATGATGGTGGCAGGAGTCCATTTTTCTCTCCCATATTTTGAGGGTGGGATATTTCTATGAGCATTGATGTGGGTGCTACAGGACATGATCGAGGAGTGGATACGTCTTGCTTGGACACCAGCTTTTCTAGTCCATCTATATAGGGAGTTATGGGCCTATGGTAGGTTTAGGATATTTGGTATGTGTTGCACATTCTTATTACACTATTGGGCGTATGAGCACATTGTGTGTGTGCATCCAGTTTGGTTACCATGATAGGATTGGTTCGTGGGTGGATTGTACAGAGAAGGATTCATGAGATGGGTATATGTCGGGTCATAGTCGAGAGTGGTCACGGCCACATATGATGTTATATACTACAGACAGTAGATGGAGGGCCTATATGTAGAAGATATCATGTGGTGGCCATATTTTGATTATCTATCATATAGAGGCATGGCTAAGGAGTTATAGGAGCTTCAGTTACTGATATGGATACAGGGGCGGCGTTTCAGGGAGCACGAGATGATACCCATGGACAGGGTTAGACTGTGGCAGGATGTGCCCCTACCTTTCCCACATTACTGTAGAGATGGCGTGGAGAGACCCATGTCTCCACCACATCTGAGTATTCCCACAGGGTAGGAGGAGAAAGTGCTAGATAGACGTATTGATGATGCAAACATTACTAATGGATACAGGTAGTGGTGGGTGTCACAAATATGAGATATACCATCGAGGCTAGGGTAGCCTGATTTAGTGACAAACATAGTGGAGAGGGATACATTATAGGGTCAGGTAGCCACCCTATAGGTATAGATTATAGGGTTGCATGGATAGCTGGCCGGGTCAAAGGGACAGGTGACCACCTTACAGGCACATGTGACAACCCTACAGGCCTAGGTAGCATAGGCACAGGCTCCCGCACATGGTGGAGATGGGGATGGAGGGAAGGTAGCTTCCTTACAGTCATAGGTGGCTAGATTACAAGACCAGTTGGCCACTGTACAGGCATAGGTTGTGGCCCTGCAGGCCTAGGTAGGTACACAAGTACCAACATAGGAATAGGGATAGGGTCCCATAGTACAGGCTCCTATACCACAACAGGGAACACTCTTGGTCAGGTAGAGTTCACAGTGGGCCGTAAGGCTGATGGTATCACCCCATACCATATCTATAGTGAGGTTTAGACATGCCTTGAACAAGGCTTGTTATTATCATGACCATCTAGCCACCATAGGGATTGATGTTCCTTCATATGATGAGTACCGAGCCCAGCAGGTAACCAGTGAGCAGACTAGATCCAAGACTCACAGCTCTTGTAGCACAGGGGTTCGTTGACCCCAGAGACAGGGCCATGGTGAGGTTACTAGTTCTTGGAGACTAGTCCCAGTAGAGGGCCAAGAGGAGGAGATATGTGAGACTAGAGAGAAGGGTATCGTGTGGGGGTGATTGGTCTCTTTACGTGATAGTGAACCATTGTTTTGATTTTTGACATATATACCAACCTGTGTGCCGAAGATGTGAGATTGTACATGAGATTTTTGATATATTTATTTATATCTATGTGTATATGTATTGATACAAATACACTCCCATTATATAGTTGATGGTGTTAACTAGATGGATGATGTACTCGTTTTATTTTCCATTGTTATTGTGTGTTATGGAAACTAGTTGAATAAGGCATGATTGATTCGAGGTCGTGTAGGTATGATGGAGTCAGGTATAGGCATGGTGGAGTTTAGGTGATTTAAGCATGATGGAGTCAGTTTTAGGAGTGGAGGTCATGTAGGCATGATGGAGTCAGGTATAGGCATGGTGGATTTTAGGTGATTTAGGCATTATGGAGTTAGGTTTAGGATTCGAGGTCATGTAGGCATGATGGAGTTAGGTATAGGCATGGTGGAGTTGAGATATAGGCATGGTATGGTCATATTTTTGTGTTTGATTTAATTTCCTAGTTATTGGTAGTATGGAAAATAAATTAAGATGTATATGTATTTTGTGGTGTAAATTTCCAAATATTTGATATCATGGAAATGTGAAATGATTGATGTATGATATGGTTGATGTTATAAAATGGTAAGTATGCATATTTTTATGATTGTTTAATTTACTAGTTTTGTGTAAAATGGAATTTAACTAAGGTAGCATGTGAATAGAAAGGGGGTAAAATTGGTTAAGGGAAAGAGTGACCAAGCTAACCTCCAAGGATTTCATGCCCTCGGAGTGCTTCCTACATAGCCCTAGCGAAATGGGGCCTCAAGCTGATGTAGTTCTGCCATAAGCTAGGGAAGAATATGATGAGGATATATGAATGGGTTGTTAGATTTTAGGCATGATTGAGTCTAGGAAATTTAGGCATGGTTGATTATAGGTCGAATATGCATGGTTGAGATTAGGTCGAATATGCATGGTTGAGTTCAGGTTGAATAGACATGGTTGTTGGCTATGGTGAATGGATATGGGTGATTTTGGTGGAAGATTAATTATAATAATATAGGTGTAAAATGTCTGGTCTTGTGAAGGAGGATCAATAAGTAATAAAAGAGGTGAATGGTAAGAGGATACAAAAATCCACCTAATTGGTAAGAACCATTAATCTAATATTGTCTTAGGAACATAAGAAACTAAAGGAATTGCATGATTTACTATTCTAAGGGTGAAGAAGGTCACATTATCATGAAATTTTTCATTTATAACATGTCCCTTGAGTAGGTAGAAGATTAGAGAGGAAAGGTGGTGATGTTAAAGAGGTTATTTGAGTGTAACCTAGTTTGAGACAACATGCCTCTTTGGCAAGATACTCAAGATCAAAATAGGTGAGTCCATGGTGAACAAGTTATATTTTTATTTTTGCTTTTGTTTTATAGACTAGTCGATGCAGGAAGTCTATGTGGGATGAATAGAATATCTCCTTGAGGTCTTCATGAATTTGATCGATGCGGGAAGCTTCAGAATATTTTTTATTTTATTTTTACAGGAATATCCTTATTTTTGTGATTTTCTATGTACAATATGAATAGCTTTATATAGTTGTCCTTCAAGGGAGCAGTAAGATAGAAATATTAGATGTTCTTTTTGAGGGAGTCATCTTTTTTCTAGAAGTTTGACTCAAGGAGATTGAATTTGAAAATCCCATATATTACTTTTGAATTTTTTTTTGACTTTTAAGTCATGGAAAAGACTATAGAGAAGTATAAACAGCTATTATGGAGACAAAGAACCATAACATACAAACATTAGCTTATGAAAGATAGGTTTTAAGTGATTTTTGATATTTTTGAGTCGGAAGGCAAAGTAGGGATTTGAGCAGCAAGACAAGACATGGTATCTACAAATTTATTGGTGGAAAGCGAGGTGGTTTGACATTTATAACGGTCAAAGGTAGTAAAAAGTATATCAACATGATGCTTATACTTTTGAATTATCTCATTATGACACTGGTATATACCATTAACTTCATTCACAACTAGTTGAGAGTCACCAAATATATTAATTTATTTAACATCTAGGCCTATGGTGGTTTGAATACCTAACACGAGTGCTTCATATTCAATTAGATTGTTAGTACAGTCAAAATATAGTTTGAAAGATAATGGCATAGGCTCAATGTCAAGAGGAATGAGGATAACTCTGACACCACCCCCACACTGACATTTGGAACCATCGAAGAATAAGGTCATCTAGTAAACGGTATCATCCAGGGATAGGGTAGCGATGGATTCATTGGGGAAATTAAATTAAGAGGATTAGTTTTCAGAGAGAGGTGCGTCTACGAGTTGTTCAAAATTTATTTTTCCTTTGACATATTTTTTTTTATGAATTCTAGATCTAGGTTTGCAAGAAGCATGAGCCAACGTGAAGCACGTTGATATTGGTAAGGATTAGTGTACATGTAATGTAAGGGTTCAATATTGGTGACAACAAAGGTTTTGTGGTTGAGTAGGTAGTGGTGAATTTTAGTGGTGAAAAACAACTAAGGCTAAGCATATTTTTTCAACGTGAGTATATCTAATTTCGTATTCTAAAAGCATATGGCTTATATAATAAACCACTTTCTCCCTTTGTTGCTCATCACGATGAGTGAGCATGGCACCCAAGGAATGATCAGTAGCAGCAATGTAAAGGTATAATGGTTGGTCATCTGTAGAGGGAATGAGCGTAGGTGGTTGGAGGATGTATTGTTTCATGGCATCAAAGTCCTTGTGGCATTCATCAACCCATTTGAAGGAGACATCCTTTTTGATAAGATGATGAAATGGATGATAGCGGTCAAAAAGCTGAGAAATAAATATACAAATAGATTGTAACTTGCCTCACAAACTACAAAGTTGACGAATGTTAGTAGGTGGAGGCATTTCCTTTATTTTAGAGGTATCAACTTCAATGCCACACAAATAAATGATAAAACCAAGGATTTTTCCGAAGAGAACAGCGAAGACACACTTCTTAGGTTGAAGGTGAACATAGTATTTGATGAGACGGTCAAAGATAACCTTAAGGACTGTAAGGTGTTCATCCCGATGTTTAGATTTGACAAAAATATTGACAACGTAATCTTCCAATATGCAATGCATAATGTCATGAAATATATAATTCATATCCTGCTGATATGTAGAACCATCATTTTTAAGGCCAAAGTGCATGACACAATAGTAGAAGGTACCCCAAGGATTGATGAAGGTGGTTTTGTGTTGATCTTCTGGGGTGAGTAATATTTTATTATAACCTGAGAAACCGTCCATGAGTGATAACATCTCATGGTCTGTGGTGAGATCAACTAGTTGGTCAATACTAGGCTGAGGAAATTTGTCTTTAGGGAAAGTTAAATTAAGGTCACATAAATCTGTGAAAAATGTGGAGTCCCCCTGTCACTTTTATGACAAGAATGATCTTAGAGATCCATTGGGGATAATAAATAGTTAGGATGAAGGAAATTGAAAGAAGGCATTGGAGTTCTTCTTTGATAAGAATGGAAATGCGTGGATGCATTTTTTGTAGCTTCTGTTTCACGGGTTTGGCATCAAGAATGGTTACGATATTGTGGACCAAAATTTTTGGGTCAATACCATGCATGTCAGCATAGGACCAAGAAAAATTATTTCTATGATCCTAGAGGAAATAATTTAAAGCTTCCTATTCAGCAACATATAAATATTAACCTATTTTTAGAATGTGTGGGTCATCTTGAATTTGAATATTGATCTTGATAGTCGATTCATTCAACAGGGTGTGTGTCTCAGAAGGTAATGACTGATGAATATAAGAATCTTCCGCACTAAGGTAGGTGACAATATACTCATCATCCTAACATTGAATGAAATTAATAGAAGGTGTGTCATCATCGATCATGTCAAGATACAAGAAAGGAAGAGAAGAGGGATCCTCATCATCTCATTGATAAGTTAGAGGTCCTAGGGAAACAGTGTTTATGAGACAAAAAGTTAGGAGGAATGGATTTTATATCCATAGACTTTGTAGGTGAAGGTGGTGAATTTGGTGAATAGGGTGGGGAATGTTTATCATCCTCAATGAGTTCGACTTGATCCTTTTTGTGAGGTGGTTCTGCAAATCCAAGGTAAGTGTGGTCTTTATGCTTATGAGTGGTGTAAGGAATGACACTATGGTGGCCTTTTTCATAGAAGCTAAAGCCAAATCCCTTCCAAGAAAAATAATGGACGAAGGTATGGGCAAAGCAGTGGGTTGTGAGAGATTTAATATCAGAGTAAAATGGTCGAGTTTGGGAAGGTGGCTCAGGTGAGTAGGTAAATGCATCAATTCCTTCATACGTTAAGTCTGTACAAAGGTGGGGAAGACCATAGCGGAAAACATCGCCTATGTGGTGATCATAGTGGGGAGTTTGGTGAATGTTACCATACTCTTGAGGAGTAAGTAATGTGTCAATGTTATAAAGGTTGTACTCCCCCAGAGTGAGGTGTTGAAAAATACCTTCTAAGGGATCAGTAGTTGATATGTGGGTAGCGGGAATGGATGAATCACTAGACAGTTGGGAAGAAGAAGCCATAGTTTTTTTAGAACTAGATGGGTTGGATTTTATGACAGGAATGATCTTAGATATCCATTGAGGATAATTAATGGGTAGGATGAATGAAACAAAAATAATGCATTAGAGTTCTTCTTTGACAAGAAGGGAAATGCATGGATGCATTTTCCACAGCTTATTTTTCATGGGTTTGGCATCAGGAATTGTTACGATATTGTGGACCACAAAGTTTGGGTCAATACCAGGAATGTCAGCATAGGACCAATAAAAACCGTTGTTATGATCTCGGAGGAAATAAGTAAAAGCTTCTTGTTCAGTAGCATCTAAATATTAGCCTATTTTTAGAATGTGCGGGTCATCCTGAGTGTGAATATTAATCTTGATGGTTGAATCATTCAACATGACTTGTGTTTTAAAAGGTAATGACCGATGAATATAAGAATCTTCCACACTAAGGTAGGTGAGAATATACTAATCATCCTAACATTGAACGAACTTAATAGAAGGTGTATCATCATTGATCATTTCAAGATACATGAAGGGAAGAGAAGAGGGAGCCTCACCATCTCATTGATAAGTCAAAGGTCCTAAGGAAACGGTTTTTATGTGAAAAAAGTTAGGAGGAATGGATTATATATCCATATAATTTGTAGGTGAAAGTGGTGAAGTTGGTGAATGGAGTGGGGAATGTTTATCATCTTTAATGAGTTTAACTCGGGCCTTCTTGTGAGGTGGTTCAAAAAATCCAATGCCATTGTGGTCTTTATGCTTACGATTGGTGCAAGGAATGACAGTAAGATGGCCCTATTCATATAATTTGAATCTAAAGCCCTTCCAAGCATATCGATGGAGGAAGGTGTGGGTGAAGTGGTGGTTGGTGAGATATTGAATATCAGACAAAAATGGTCGAGTTTGGGAAGGTGGCTCAGGTGAGTAGGGTATAAGCATCAAGTCCCCCATATGTTAAGTTGGTGCGAAGGTGGGGAAGACCATAGGGTAAAACCTCACCTATGCAGTGATCATAGTGGGGATGTTGGTGAAGGTTACCATACTATTGAGGAGTAAGGAATGTATCAATGCTATAAAGGTGGTACCCCCCCAGAGTGAGGCGTTGAAAAACACCTTCTAAGGGATCAATAATTGATATAAGGGTAGAGGGAATGGATGAATTACTGGACATTTGGGAAGATTTAGCATTAGTATTTTGAGAAGTAGATGGTTTGGTTGATGGGTCAGCTGTAGAAGTTGTGGCAATAGTAGGAATAGAGGAGTTAGTTGTGGAATATGTAGTGTCAGCATTGGTGGACGAGGTAGTGGCTAAAGAAGAAGTGGTAGTGGTGGTAGATGCCTTATTTGGTGTAAGGACATCATTGGGTCGATACAACATGTTATTGGTCTTGAATGGTAAAGGGTCAGCTAGAATGGTATAGTTGTGTCCTTCATGTTCAAATTTTAAATAGTGGTGTAAGCCTAAATGAACACAACCCATGGCAAAAATCTGACGTTGGCCAAATAGCATGTTGTACTGGAATACCCCCTCTAAGACAGAATAATTCAGGAATGGTACGGGGCCTACACAAATGTGGATAATGATGGTGTCAAGGGGGGAAGTCATGGCATCATTGAAGGAATGCAACATAACAGGGATATTATGCATTTAATTGACAAGGATGCACATTTAACTATATGCATGGGAGGGAATTTTGTTGATACTGAAACCTTCATCAATCATAACGTGCCAAACACGTATATTATCAATGTAGATGGAAATAAATAGGGCGGGATCAGGATCATCTGATTGGAGAGGTAAAATCTCATTGTCATAAAAACTGAGAGTGGCTACTTGATGAGTGGTAGCGGGGGTAGTGGAAGGGGATGAAGTGGTGAGAGAGGCCACATGATGAGAAGTGATAATGGATGTAATTGGAGTAGGGTCATTAGCTAGAACCTCAATAGATTACATAACCTCAATGAGGGCATGTTGATTAGACTCAGAGGTTTGTGCAAGGTCCTACAAAGACATTTTGAGAGGAGATTAGTTCAATTGTTTGAGCATTGTAAGATGGGAAACTCTGTCAGAAATAGGGTATGTGGCTCCACAGATGGTGATTTTTGGTGCAGGTGCAAATGGAGTATTAGGTAAAAGAGTGGCAGACGAGCTAGTTTTTTTCAATTTTCCTTTGTCCTTTTGGACTCGAGTGGAAATTTGAACCATATTAATCTATGGTGAAGGATAAAGTGATTCATGATAGGTGTAACAATAGGATGGGAAAAAAAATGATGAGGACATATACTAGTTTTGTGAAAACAATGCAACACATTGGCATTTTGGCGGAGGTTTAGCTAGCTCTCTGATGTGGACCATATTGATTTAAAATTTTGGAGGAGGATAAAAGGGTTATGGAGAAGGAGATGAAGGTTGTTAAATAGGTATGGGACAAGGATGTATGGTGATACGTGTAGATGGAATAAGGTCCTCATCTAAAATATCATCATTGTCAAGGCTTTCTTCGAGAGGACATAGTTGGAGAAGAATAGTCTTAATAGCCTTACAATTTTCCACATCATACCCTGGCACAGGATGGTAAGTGCAAATTTTGGTATCATCAAACCCTTCTGGTTTAGGTTTGAGTGGGTCGTAAGGTCAAAGTGGTGGATATGTGATGACAAAGGTTTCCAAAAGGTTAGCTAGGATGTTTGTGTAAGACCCCCTCCACGGATCATAATGTGAAGTAAGTGTGGGTCAAGATGGAAGTGAGGGTGAATCTGGTGGGAGAGGCATCACCAGAGGTAGAATCGGAGGTTGAGTAATTTTTACCACTTGTTTGGTAGATAGTATGATTTTAGGTTTAGATTGCACATTCCTGGGTAAAGATGTAGCAGGTGAACTAGTTGTTGAAGGTGGTGTAGGTTTACCTACCTCTTTGGAGGGTAGTGGGTTCTTGGGCTTTGGTTGCACCTTCTTGGTAAAGGTGAAGAAGAAGTGTGTGATGTAGAAGGGAAGGTAGATGGCATAAGGGGTCAGGTTAGCCAAGGTGATAATGGAGGTGTAGTGAAGGTTGTAGTAAGAGGAAACATGGAATTTACTGGTTTAAGAGAAGGGAATGGCATAGGTAATGATGAGGATATTGGAAGTGGTGTAGGTATATAAGGTAAAAAGGATGTAGGTGACAGTGAAGGCGTAATTTGTGTAGGTAATTTGGGTGGAAGAGAGGATCGCGATGAGGATGTGAGATACTGTGTTTTTGGTTTACCTTGGGTAGGAGGCTGCTTGGCCAAGGTTGATGGATGGGGTCCTAGGAAAGATGAAAGTGGTGAAGGTGACAGAGGGGTAGTGGGTGAATCTGTTGTATGCAACCTAAGATTTTTAGTCTTCCTCTTAGGTTGGGGAATATTCTTTGTGATGACTTGTGAGGATGTTGTTAAATCCAATTTAACAGGAGGATGGACTAGGCTTGATGTTGGAATGACTCCCAATATGGAAATGGGTCTTAATACATAGGACAATATAGGTGTAGGTAAGGTTTTAGGCATTGGAAAATATTCAGTTGATGGTAAAGGTTTAGGTGTGGGTGAGGGTGATCAACAAGAGGTCGCTACAACTAGCATGGGCATTGTGGGTTTGGTTGTCTGAATTACTTTTGGATAGATCATGGAAGGAATGTTGCTAATGGATCCCTTATAGGTAAGGGAGATGACAATTCATATGAGGTAAGTACATATTTTGGAAAAGAAGAAGGAAAACATGACTCTCCTATGGGTAGAAACATAATTATTGTTGGTTGTTTGTCAGGTTGAGAGGTGAGTTGGGAAATAGCATCAACGGATATGGCAGACCCCTTCGTGGGTGAAGGAGGAGATAAGGGAGACTCCTCTATGGGTAAAGGAATAGATGAAACAAGTACTTCCGTGGATGAAGGATCTCGTGTAATAATCTCCTTGATAGATGAAGTAGGAGGAAATTGAGGAAGAGCTAGTATGATTTCGAAAACAACATGAACCTCACAAACATTATTGTCATTGGTCGAGGTTTCTTCTATTTTGTTAGACTACAGGGTGTGATTTGGGAATGGATTCTTTAAGATGTGAAGGTTCTGATTATCTTGGGCATTAGGATTATCCAAGATGATATATCCATTATCTAAAATTTCTTGGACGATATTTTTGAAATTTATACAATTACTGTTGTTATGACCTTTAACACGATGATAGTTGCAATAATCATTTTCTTTGTACCATGTAGGCATAGGACGAAAGGGATCAAAACTAGTATGTGTTTTGATGGGTGGAAGAGTGACTGCTCTAGATTTTAGACATTTTTCTAAAATAACAGAGTAGGATTCTCCTATTGGAGTATATTTTCATTGCTCCCACTTGAACTAAAAATCCTAAATAGCAGAAAGATTGGAAGAAGGCTTAGATTGGTTGGATGGGTGAGATGGGTCGGGTTTCAAAACTATCACGTTTGAAGATCCTTTTTCTTTAGAGTAATTATTTTACAGTTTGGAAGAAGAAGAGGTATTTTTTGACTTAAACACAACATTCATGTTATGTAATTGTATCTTCTTCTCTTCAGTGGCATGAATTTCAAATTTCTTGGCCATGGTGAACACCTTGTCAAATGTGTGGAAGTTTTAAATTTGGAGAGTTGGTGAGATGTATCTAGTACAATCCTTGGTGAACAACTCTATTAACTCGGTTTGAGGCAGTTAGAATGTGAGTTGGTTAATCAAGCTCTGCCAACGAGAAATAAAGTCAACGGAAGATTTTTCTTCATATTGGTGTGTCATGTACAAGTCAGTCATGGTGACCTTCTTGACAATGTTGATAGAAAAATGGTCTAGGAAAGCTTGAGCTACTTGATTGAATGAGAAAATGGAGTGCCTAGGTAGAGCACTATACCAATCTAAAGCAGGCCCTATCAAGGACATTGGGAATTTTCACAAGAGCAAAGCATCATTATGAGTGATCAGATAACACCCATGTTTAAAACACCGCAAGTTTTGTTGTGGATATTCTTTGCTATTAAATCGGTTGAATTTAGGAATTTCCTAATGCGTAGGGTATGGATGAATCGGAATGGATGGGTGAATGGGATCATTACAAATCTCATCATATGTCAGAGAGTTACATGAGATGGAGACAGATGCTTCTAATGTCTGCATCTTTTCCATCATCATTTTGATAAGATCATTGGTAGGTTGTGATGACTGGGCACCCCCTACAGTATAAGGGGGTAGATGAGGTGGGTATGACATGGGTGGCATCCCAGTATGTGGTGGTGCCAAGTACAAAAATTGTGAGGGAGGAATGTAGGTTGGAAAGGATGTAGATGGCAAGTATCTTGAATAAGGGATAGATGAGATAGGGGAATATTGGTGATAAGTGTATAGGTAGGTGGAGTGGATATAACGACCCTCATAGTAATTGGAGGAAGAGACTGTGAGATGGAGAGGAAAATGTTTTGGAAGGGAGTATGGGTTGTCCAACACATGGGTGCCTGAGATGCAATAGGTATATGAGAGGTGATGGGTGGAGATAGACCTACACTCAGGGCATTTGATAAAGGAATGGTTGATATCATAGGAGAAATTGACGTCAAAGGCATGATAGATGTCGCAAGTTCTGTAAATATTGAATGATGTAGGGTTAAGTTGGGACACCAAAGGTGATAATGTGGAAGATGATAATGTCAAGCTAGTAATATTTGACGTAAAAGTGGGTGTCAAGGGTAGGAGGAATGTGTAGAAATTAATCTGATCTAATACAAAGAATCCATGAAATAGCTACACAGACAATAATTGAAAACAAGAACTCTATACTATATTTTTATTATTGTGCACTATTTCATTACACTCAATTATATAGGAGATGTAAAATAACAATCCTTACAACAACATTTGTCTTCATATACAACCATACACCCATATGGTTTCAACCTCTCACCAATATAATAATAAAACAATACTAATTGTTTTATTATTCTAACTTACTAACTTACCACATACTAACCACATTTTACATTTACTATTTACATTTACATAGTAAATGTACTTTCAATAATTTATCATAATAATAATTACACATGTAATTATTATTCACCATTAATACAAATGGAGCACTAAGATATATTTCCTAACATTCCCCCCCTTAGTGCGAACATGGGGAAAACTTGCCTTATACTTGCACCTGCTCGTGATCTGATGATTTTACAGGATGATCATAAACCTAATAGATGGTTTTTCACAGGGTTGACCATAAACCAAAAATGATGGTTTTGCAACCAACCACTAGTGGTTTACCACAAACCAAAAGGGTGATGGTTTTGCATAGGGTTTACCAACAACCGAAAATGGTGGTTTTGCAACTGGTTTACCACAAACCAAAAGGGTGATGGTTTTTGCATAGGGTTTACCAACAACCGAAAATGGTGGTTTTACAAGTGGTGTACCACAAACCAAAAATGAAGGTTTTCAAGTGGTTTACCTACAACCACATCATGATATGCCAAGTACTATTCTTAGCCCTCATCACATCTCACTGCAGGGAATAACATAGGAAATTCTGCTGAAATCTGCTGCATATATAGAAAATACCAGAAATGTAAAAAACTAGAAATGGAACATTGAGATCATGTTCCCCCCTCAATGTGAAATTTCCTTTATTCTGAAAACCACAATAGGAACACTGCAACCAAACACTCTGCCAAAAATACAAAGAAACAACAGGTAACACACTGTATAAAAAAATAATCACCATAACTGATACGGCCCCGTCGTTGGTGACTGACGAGAGGTCGCTGAATGACCTCCAACCTCCTGTGCCTCCTTCATCCAAGAAATTCAATTAGTATAGAAATTATTCATATTTATAGTCAATTTCATCTGTTATTTGTTCATCTCTAGCTTCCCGTTCTACAATTTTACTTATATATGTAGGTGTTTTTTCTTTTCCATCTACTATCCTCCATAGGTTTTTATTCATTAACTGCATCTGAATTTTTACTCTCCATGTATGGAATTTCAGCCCATTAAATTTATCTAATGGTGTATCCATTTTACTGAATCTAAATATCCAAAAAAAATTGAATGTAGATTTGAATTACCTTTGATTCTCTGATTTCTTAAAAAAAAAATAGCAGTGATCAATGTGCTGTATAGTAAATTGCACGTTTCTCCCAAACTACGAACTAGGTTTTGCTGAAATTTCTACTGTAGCTTTCTGTATAACAGATCGTTCCACACGCAAAATTTTGGAGAAACTCAGATCACGAAACAAAAGTTACGAGATCTTCTTTGAGACAGATTTAACCTGCTCTGGTACCAAATGTAGAAATTAATCTGATCTAATACAAAGAATCCATGAAATAGCTACACAGACAATAATTGAAAACAAGAACTCTATATTATATTTTTATTATTGTGCACTATTTCATTACACTCCATTATATAGGAGATGTAAAATAACAATCCTTACAACAACATTTGTCTTCATATACAACCATACACCCATATAGTTTCAACCTCTCACCAATATAATAATAAAACAATACTAATTGTTTTATTATTCTAACTTACTAACTTACCACATACTAACCACATTTTACATTTACTATTTACATTTACATAGTAAATGTACTTTCACTAATTTACCATAATAATAATTACACATGTAATTATAATTCACCCATACAAATGGAGCACTAAGATATATTTCCTAACAAAATGAACATAGGCATGCCATATATAAGCTACCATGATGAATCCTGAGTGGATGAATGGAATAAATATTATCGTAGAGTAGTGAGGTTTTTATCCAGGAGTCTTGTGAACTCCTCGTCACCGATATTGATGATAATAGGCTAACTGGGATCCATATGTTATAAGATGGAAGACGACGATGTGCTATATAGGATCAGCTATAGGATAACGTGGAATACGAGGGAATTTTCTTGGCTACGAGTCAAAACCATATGAGTTAGAGAAGACCTAGTAATCTGATCTTTGTAGATGACATATAAGAACAGAAGGAATGGAGAAAATATTTTTGGAAGGTGAAATCTGGTCACTATTTTAATTGAAAAATTAAAACACAGTAACTGAAAGTAGTTGGGTAACTGATGTCGGTGACAGGGGTAACTTATATCAGTCAGAGGAATGCTGCCAGTTACTATGGAAAAAAATATTTGTAAATGGCAACGTATGATGAAAATAGGGAAAAATCTAGACTTTGACAGTGATTTCAAAGACAAGAGATATGGTGAAGTAACTGAGGAAACCATAGAAAGAACAAAACTGTGATGAATGCTACTTTGGTTAAAATGACCAAAATAATAGGAAATCAACAACTATCAGGTAAACCAATGACGTTCAAATGAGTAAATCGATGACGGTTGTTGGAATGACGCTGATCACTGTAAAATTTGTGAAAATATGGAAAAAAACGTGAATTTTGTAATTTAGATCAAATAAAAGACCAACCCAAAAACTTGAGTATAGCTATAATTGACCCTAACATACTCAGAAAGAGTCATAATACACCGAATATGATTATGGAGTGTGAAAGGAAAGAATAATTGAGAATGTTAATCTCAACTTCAAAACACAGATCAAGCAAAAAATAACAAACATGAAATCCTATATGGTGGATTTTTTGTTATGGATTATGCCATTTAGGAATGACTTGTGAATAGAGTAGAATTTTTTGTTTGATAAAAGGTTTCATATAAAAATGCAACAACTAAGGATGGTTTCAGGTAAATTTTTGGTGAGGGAGGTCGTTTCTATGAGATAATAACTAGACAAAGAAAAACCAGTTTGGAGCCCATTGTCAATCATCTGATCATGTGATCGTTAACAACTTCTTCCGAGTAAGATGTTGTTTAATAAAATGAGTACTTTATTTTAGTGGTTTGGTTTATAGAAGAGAGTGTGCACTACGATTCAATTTTTTCAACCATCAGCTAGGCATGACTTCCAGCATATAGATTGCTCACATTTTGTAAATGAGATACAAATGCAACACACATAGATGATATGTAGATTTTTTAAACCCAAATCCACAATGACATTTGATGAAAAGAAATAATGAATAGGAAAGAGTATGTATTTCACTAATGTAATACAAAAATTAAAATAACGGTTCTTTTTAGTCTAAAATACGAGTGTCAATTAGACAAGTAGAAGAGAGAGAAAGTTCCATAGGAATAAATTTAATGTGAACTTCTTTCAATAGGAAATAGACACACCATCTTTCACCTAGGAATGAACAATGTAGAAAACCTCAGATGGGTCCCACCAGGCGTGCCAAAATGTTTCACTAATTTTTTTCACATTTTCCAGGGTGAAATAGATAGAAAGAAAACAGGTAAGGAGGAATACTTGTTATTATGTAGATGGTAGGTTGAGTTTGTGTGTTAATGAATTTTTAATCTAAGTTTATTGTGAAGAGCTTCCCTTTGACTAGGAGGAACGATATGTATAAGAAACACAACAATACCACCAAATATTATTAATAATATAGGTGAGTGGACTTCCTAGTAAATTATAGATTTAGGAAGCGAGGTGATTCCTAGAAGGTTGTCAATCCACTTTCAAATATGAATTAATGTTGAAAATATCATGAAGTAAGGAAATCCTACTATAGTTATAAAATTTAGGTATCTTGTGTAAATACAATAAGAAAAAATAATCTAACAGGAAAGGTTATGATTATATCTAGAGGTTTTGTAGGTTATTCTAGGTTTTACAGGTCTAATAGGGGTTTGGGATTTATTGGGTGAGGTCTAGACTAGTTTTGGTGGCTCGCTAGTCAAAGGGAATGAAATGACATAGAGAACGATATCAATTAGGTGACTGATGTCAGTATAGAGGTTAAACCAATGATGGTTAGTTAACCTTTGTCGGTAGGGGAAATTGACAATAATTTGATAAATATGGGTTTTTGGCTTCTCTGTGACTGCAAAAAGAGTGTGAAAGGTATGGTTAGGTTTGTAATATAACTGAGAAGACTCAAGGATGCCAAAGGAGAGGTCACAAAGGGTGAAAGGGCTCGAACTAGTTGGGTTTGTGGATTGGTGAGAATATGGAGATAACCAGATAACAGTAGAAACTGAAAGTACTGAAGGAAGAAAAGTGATCTGCAATAAAGGAAGCACAAATGATTAAGATCATGCTACTTACTTGTTGCTATGAATATCTCGTGGCTAGATGAAGGTTGGTGATTGATCAGTGAGGTGGTAGTTGGTTCAGTGTCACAGCAGTACAACCTGTGTGCTCCAGTGAATATTCCAATGCTCTGGAAGGAGAATCAGATGCTTGTCTTACACTCTGGTTGTGTGTGTTCGTTGTATGGATGTAGGAGGAATTGAAGATTCATACTTGAATGTAATAAGGCTCTAATAAATGAATTACCAACCTCGGTAAAAGGTTTCAAAGTTGTATATAAAGTAGCCAATGGTGGTTAAGTGACCAAAGTCGATTGAGGAATAACCTGTGTTAGTTAAGGCATATAAGTGTAGGTTTTCCAAAAATAGTCTGATATTTTTTATCTTTGGCATGATTGACATCCTTAATCTTGGTCTCAAGTGATAGATTCCTTCTAGATAAGTATGAGTTCTTCTAGCATAGGTAGTGGGAGTTAATGCTAGGTTTAGACTAAGTATTAGGACTACCTAACAAGGCTAGATCTAGGAAGTGTGATGCTTCCTCGAATGGATGTCAATCCTCTTTTTAATACAATTTAATGTGTATCAAAAACTTAAATAAATATTTGTTATTACAATATAATGATTTACATTTCTCATACACACAATACACTAGATTTTAGGCTAGATATTAAAATAACACTAAATATACTTATAACTTGGGTTTGTTGAGGTCAGACAAGTCTATCAAAGGTCCAATAAGGGTCTGGGGCTAATTGGTTGAGGTATGGGTTGATTTTGGGTGAGTGGGAGGATTTCTGGTCTGAGAATGTGAAATGACACAGAGACTAATATCGGTCTAGTGACCGATTCCGGTATGGGGACTAAAATGATGATGGTCAAGGAACTGGCATCGGTAGGGGAAATAGGTAGTAAACTATTAAAAATGGGTTTTGGGTTTCTCTGTGATTGCATAAATAGTGAGGAGGGCATGGTTAGGTTTGTAATATAACTGAGAAGACTCAAGGATGCCAAAGGAGAGGTCACAAAGGGTGAAAGGGTTCAAACTAGTCAGGTTTGTGGATTGGTGAGAATATGGAGATAACCAGATAACAGTAGAAACTAAAAGTACTGAAGGAAGAAAAGAGATCTGCAATAAAGGAAGCACAAATGATTAAGATCATGCTACTTACTTGTTGCAATGAATATCTCGTGGCTAGATGAAGGTTGGTGATTGATCAGTGAAGTGGTAGTTGGTTCAATGTCGCAACAGTACAACCTGTGTGCTCCATTGAATATTCCAATGCTCTGGAAGGAGAATCGGATGCTTTTCTTGCACTTTGGTTGTGTGTGTTCATTGTAAGGATGCAGGAGGAATTGAAGATTCACACTTAAATGCAATAAGGCTCTAATAACTAAATGACCAGCCTTGGTAAAAGGTTGCAAAGTTGTATATAAAGTAGCCAATGGTGGTTAAGTGATCAGAGTCGATTGAGGAATAACCTGTGTTAGTTAAGGCATATAAGTGTAGGTTTTCCAAAAATAGTCTGATATTTGTTATCTTTGGCATGATTTTTATCCTTAATCTGGGTCTCAAGTGATAGATTCCTTCTAGATAAGTATGAGTTCTTCTAGCAGAGGTAGTGGGAGTTAATGCTAGGTTTAGACTAAGTATTAGTTGGTTAGGATTGGTATAGAAATAGTCCTAGTTAATTAATAGACTGTGAATGGGTCTTTAAGTGAGGTGGATAGGTGATTTGGTTGTAGGTGAGGTGGATGGGTGATGTAATTAATTAATTTGATTATTGTAAACAAATTAATTAACATGTGTGCACTAGGGACATGAGTGGGTATAGCATGAATTTATTTAATTGATGGGGGTTAAGGGAGCGTGACCCAAATTTTGTGTCTACGCTTATGTTTAAAAAATGAGCACTGTAATAATTATTCTAGCTCTTTCTACACAACATGGATAAGAAATTTACAAAATAAATCTTAAAAGTTCCTTTTTAAATGTTGACTTGAAAGAATAAATTTACATGCATCAACTTACAGGGTTTGAAGAACCTGGTAAGGAGTTTATGGGTGTAAGCTTAAAATATATTTGTATGGTCTTAAGGAAGCTCCTAGAGCTTGGTATGCTAAGATAAATAATTTCTTTCAAGAACTTGGTTTCAAAAAATATTTTACTGATAATGATTTGTTTGCAAAACATGAAAATAATCATATTATTATTATTTTCTTATATTTTGATGATCTTTTAATTACTAGTAGTGATAATAATCTTATCCTTAAAATAAAGGAGAAGTTAAGACAACATTTTAAAATGAATGATTTAGGACTATTAAATCATTTTTTAGGCATGGTTATTTGTAAAAATCACAAATCTATTGTTGTATCACAAACACAATATGCTTATAATATTTTTAAAATATTTGACATGATTTATTGTAAGCTAGTCTATATTCCTATGGAAGTTGGAATTAAATTAGATAAAAAAATCAATGTTTGATAAATAGATTGGGTTTATCCGTTCACATAGAAGGTGATTGGTTCTGAGAGGAATCAGATCCACCCTTAATTTTACGAGAATTTTTTGGAACCATACACTTGCTACGTGGAACTTGATAGTTTACATTGGTGTGTGCGTAATATTTTTGATGAGAGTAAAACAAGGGAGCTGAATCAAAATTGTGTAGCCTTTCTATTTTGGTCATGTTTGACCTTAGCTTTGATATTTTTCATTTGGTATCAATAATATCTACAATCAAAAACATCATTCCCCAAAGCCTCGTGTCATGTGCAAAATGGCTATATTATAGATGAATGAGGAGCCATAAGGGAAAGAGGTAGGGAGATGAGTCTAATAGGCTGCAAAAGGATAGTGAGAGTATCTAAAAAATGCACCAATTTAATAGGTGAATATGGTACCGATGGCTAAAAATGTTTCTCATTCATCAAGGTACAACATATGTGATCATTACCCATGAGATCATCGGCTTCATAGTAAAAATTGGTGACCCAATCATATGCTTCTGTAAGGGAAACTGGGTCAGCTAGGTCGATGGTAGTATGTGGAGGTGTAATTGGTGGGGAAATATAAGGCCCAGGAATCAGTTGGGAAGAATTAATAACTATACTTGAAGATTCCTCTTATATGAGTATGACGTTTATGTCGTGAGTGAGCTTAGTGTGGAGAGTCTCTTGGTAACGTAAGACTTCCCTATCACAAATATAGGCATATCTAGACAGATGGGGATTGTTTAAGGTATAACCATATTCATAATCTGGTATGGAGGCATCCATTTCATAAGAATTGACTATGGTCTCTAGTTGGACCACATGCTCTAGTGGGGGCTGGGGTTTACATGAGGTGACTGTGGGAACCGAAGGCTCCTTCTTGTGATAATGAGGCTGTAAGGAAAGAGGGAGCTATTATATAATCATTTCAACAAGATTGGAAGTATTGATTCTAAGTGTGACATCATTGGGATTATTTTCATCTAACTCTAAAAGATTAGGAGGCATGTGTCCCACCAATTTGGGATGACTGGCATTTCCACAGAGATAATTTATACGATAGTTAAAAAGTTTATATTCCCAAAAGGGGATAGGAGATAATTCCTCAAATGTTGGGATCTTTTATGTCCCTTTTTTAGCGTATCATAGCTCCAAGGATTAAAGTTTCACTGAATCTTATAAATAGCTACTTAGTGAGCGAACTTGACACACTGACATGCGGAAGAAGCGACGGTGTGCATGTAATGATTCCACGGTCATCCTAGGATAATATTATAAGATATAGGAAATTTGAATACCATGAATTTAATGAAGAAATTCCTAGGAGGGACGGTGATTGGTAACCAAATATACCCCATAGGAGGAATCTCTTGGTGATCGTATCCTTGACAAGTGTTACATGTAGATTTCAAGTTATCTATAGAGTAACTAAGAGCCTTAATAAAGTTTAATGAGGCCACACATGTATCATCTCCTTCATCAATGAGAGAATGCTTCACTGTAGTGTGAATAAACTAAATTTAAATGAAAAGGGGTGGATCATCTGCGTGGAGCAAGAGATCATTCAGGATCATATAGGCTATAGGAAAATGAATCCAAGAGTGATCATCCATGGTGAGTTCAGTATGAATGGAGAGTTCCTCACATTTCAGTGGATGCTTTCCTTGGAGCCATATAATGCAGGAACCTGCCCTAAAGAGGGTAAAAAGGGAATGTTCATGTCAAACAATACTATCATGAGATGATCATGATGGTGAGGTGATGTACACATAATTTCTAATAAGGGAACTTGGCCAAGAATTTTCACAAGTACTTCAATAGGATCCCACTCATAATGACTAAGTTGTGGAGTATGCTGAGAGTATTGGGAGTCCTCAGAAGAAAATCCAAAATAAGTAGGTGTGATCAAGGATAATTTTGAAAAAAAAAAATCTTAGTTCTTATTCCATAATCCCTAAAAAAATTATTTTCATAGGGGGTGATGGTTTCTATGGTTAGAAAATAGGTCTAAACACCGTCGTCCTTATAGAATAATTTTCACAGGGGCCGATGGCATCTGGAGGAAGAAATTTTTTATTTTGGGAATCCTAGTTTTGAGGTACATAGGGGTATATAACCATGTGAATCTGACGTTGTAATGATGTGGGATATTCAGGTTCTACATAAGTTATGACATGCTTCACATCATTAATTTCAGTCATATTTTTAGGAGGATAATATGTGTCAACTACACTACTCATAGCATGATCTTGCTTCTTAGAACTCTCAAAAACATTATGATTAGGCATGGGATTAGAAAATATATGTATCTTCTCATTATATTACTTGATATCTTTTTATGATATTTTTATTGAGTTGCATCATGGGCTTTGATCACTTTGGTCAAATTCTCTTGATTGATAGTATCATGGTCAAATTGGGGACCTAGGAAAAAATTGATGGAAACTATCCATAGCACATGACATTTTTCATGAGAGTGACCCCAACTAGTATGCCACCAAAAAAAATTTATTTTCGTCATTTCATTGAGCAACAAGTCAAGGAGAATCTAATATCACAGTGAATGGCTAAAGCAAGTGACATTTCAATTCTTCCTTACTCAATGGTTGATGATAAGTATAATTTTTGTTGTTATTAGTTTGTTGATCAATGTTCAAAATAGTGTTATTTGAAGAAGTTATGAGAGGAAGAGTATCAGAGTCTCCATCATCTGTCACATTCTTATTTTTATAAAATTATAGGGTTTGAATTTGTTTATTAGATTGCATCTTAGGAGGCTCTTTTTTAAAATCTCGCATGAGATATTCCTTCCTTTTAGCATGTTCAAAGGCTTCTTCTAAAGAGGTTGGATAAAATGACATCACCTTGTACTGAAGGCGAGGTTTAAGAGATCCGTATGAAAATTTGGAAGAGGCTATCATTAGGCATATTATGTTCTGCCCATGTGGATAGGGTCTTCCAAAACTTGATGAAATCTTGTGCTAATTCATTTTTATATTGTTGATAGTTAATGAAAGAATTAATATTTTTCTTAGGTAAATCATGCTATTGAAATTTATTCACTAAGAAATTTAGCTACGAGTTTTTTATTAGTGTATGAATTGGTTATGATCCATTCATTGTAAGGGTTACTAAAATAATTTATGTGAAGGATGGGGTGAGTGGACCCATAGTAGGAGATAGAAGGAACAATGCCACCAATATCCATACTAGCAATGTAAGGATCTAGAGTCTCTTGTTGGACTGATCTTAAGACTTTGTTTTGGATAGGGTTTGGGTAATGGGAAACCCATTAAGCCCATTCAGAAAATGAGAGTGTGTGGCACCTAAAGAGCCTGATGTAGGGTGATTAAATAATTGAGCCATGTTGGTCTGCATTTGAAGGAATTGAGTCCTAGTAGAATATTTTTGTTGGCTCATCCTATCAATAAGTTAGAGAATGAGATGTGTAGGGTCAAAACTACAGGCATTCTAATATTAACCTACTTCGGGACCTTTCCCTTTTCTGATCTACTATCAAGTTGTTTGAAGACAAATTCAAGGATACGTTTACCAATAATTTCTTCTTCTTCATCCTTGTATTGAGGAAATTGAGTGAGTAAATTCTAAATCTCAGGAGGATGATCAAAGGTATTGTCATTTTGATTTTATTCTTCTTCCTCCTTAGGTGAGACATTGCAAAGGGTAGAAGGATTGTTTTTAGGTGCTTCTACGACACAACATTCCATGTAAAAGGGGAATTCCACTTCAATATGATATGTCTCAAGAAATGTTTACACAATAGAATTAGAAGATCCCAAACCCAGATACTGATTTGGATGATACAGGTCCTGGGATGGAGCTTGTAGACGTAATTGGGAATGCAGAATATTTTACTCAGGGGTCGATGGCATTTGGAAACGTATTTGAAGGAACATAAGAGATCATCCATGCAAACAGGTTTGCATGGGGGCAATGGAATTTGGAAACAAGTATACTGGAATATAAAGGATTTCCCTTGGGCTATGATGTCTTTTTTAAACTAGTTTTTGATATTTTTATCATTTTTAGAGGTTTGGATTTGGATCAAGATTGAATATGGATGATTTTAATGATTTTTTCTCAATCAATAAATGTGTAGGATTCATATCATTTTCACCATAAATGTATGGCGGGAAAAAAATGTGTCTCAAGAGCTTGCACTAATAATTATTCCATTCTACAAGGTTATTGAGGAAATGAATAGGAGACATACATGAACTGACATATAGTGGGTTTCTTTAAAGGGGCTATGGTGATTGGAAATGTCACATATCCATAGGGTATTAATTCATACACTAGGTCAACCTAGGGTTTCCAAGGCCGGCGGTCAAGATAGAGGAGAGTAACCTTCTAGGATATAGGTAAATGGGTGAGAAGAGGTATAGATCGATGATAGATAAGACAAACATATACAATATAACTAAAATGTAAATAAAGGAAAGTTAAGGAGATGATCAAATAAGAGAACTATGATAACTAGTATCAATTTACAAATAAAAATAAGCTAACATAGAGCAATGGGGAAGGGAAATGAACTCATCCATGCAAAATGAAAAATATATTTAGAGAACTTATCTGTGGGGTGGTCGCTAATGCATCTATTTCTCTAGAGAAGTAACACACAAAGAGAATCACTATTGGGTGGATAAGGGGAACATAATTCCTATCCTAAAATCACTATAGGTGACCCAGTAGTGCAAGAAATCCAACCAAGAAGAAGGGTTTCTAATTTAATACAATTCAAGTGCAATATGAACCCGGGGCTAAGCGATTAGATACAAAGTTGGTGCAAGAGAGTAGATCGAATGAAAATTCCTATGATTCTAGATTCCCTCCTTTTTGAATGTCAAGCTGTGGTTTGTATATATATTATGCCATCGTCTGTAGCTAATGGTGTCGACTAGGGAAACACCTAACATAGAGACCATTTACCATGGGATATGACATCAACCAAGGATGTTAAATTTCATACAAAGTGAAAAAGAGGTGTCATGGATCAAGAAAATGGATGAACAAAGTGAAAAATAGTGAAAGGAAAGTAAGGAATTGGGAGTGCAATGTATATGAGACATAAAGGGAAAAGGATAACTAATGCAAGGAAAACTAAGGCTTGGACCACATATCGATAATATATGTGTGCACTTTCTCTAACCTATAATGATTATGTGAATAATTATACCCCATTCCCGAAAGGCCCCTTAAGGCACCTACTCAAGAAATATATGTATTTGTGACCCTTATCTACACAAAGGAAATTGTTAGTAATAGGTATGAAAGATACAAAGTGAAAAATTAGGTGTATACATCATCTTATTCTCGTATAACCAAGATCCGTCAGAGCTATCAATGTGTTCAAACTTTAAGAATTTGTACCATCTCCAAAGAGTATTTCCAAGCTTGTAAACAATAGCTTTTTTAAATGGGGTGTGTTGGGTCTTTCATAACTACATAGAGAAAAATATAGCTTACCAACATGAAAATAATTCTCAAGATTGTATTCACCAATACTTTTATGAGAAAAAATTAATATATGTGTTGATTTGGATGTATATGGTTTTGAATTTGATCTAGAAGGTTGGGATTGGAAAAGAGTATTATGATGTACACAATTATCATCTTTTACTAGTATAATGCATGGAAAATGGATATTTTGGTAGATGGTAAATATTTTGCATTTGTATACCTACCTTCTAGGATATTACATTGTTTGAAAGGTTTAGCATCCGCGAATAAGGTAAACTATTTTTTGTTATAGGGGAACTTAATACATTGATGGGGGTGGAAGGTAAAATTGTATTGCATGGATCCATTTCCAACCCAAAAGGATATTGTATGAGGTCTCAACATCAACAACATGGAATAGAGTATCCAACATGCACGGGCCAACTTGTATGGCTAAGGTGATGGTTCCAAAGGATTTTCGTTCACTATTGTCATCTCAACATTCTTATAGAATAAATGTTTAATGTAAATCCATTTTCAATAAGGACACATGTTATATTATGATAAATAATGTAGGATTCAATGTGAAACAAGTTATTATTATTAATATTGGGATTTAATAGGTAGTGAGGACCGAATGATAATATAGGGCTATTTTGTGAGAGATGGGAAATGAGTGCCTGAAATTATTGTGTGTTGAGATTCTCAGGAACACATGCCTCATGGAGAGCATGAATTAGAGTCTCTTTGAAGGAAGGGGATGCTTTTAATAACTCTATTAGGGAGATATGTGTGGGTGTCTTTGCTAGCTATTTTACTAGATCATAGGGAGTAGATGAAGATTTAGTTTTGGTTATAGGTTTTGGATTGTTTGGATCCATAGGACTTAACGCTTGAGGCTCAATGGAAATGGCTTGTTTCTTCTCTATGGGAACCCAAACCTTCTTTTGTCACATGGCCATTGAATTTTTATAATATTTAAATTTGATGATGGTAATGGAATTAGGTAGTTCTTCAAAAAATGATGTGATCAAGTTAAAGTTGACAATATTTGAGGATTAGCATTTATCCTAAGTTTTACCATTATTACCATGCTTGAGAAAAGGATTTGATAACACCTTCAAATTATCATTTGGTGTCTTATTATATGATGGGTCTTTGACTAAAATTTTTCTACTATCAATAAGATCCTCAATATAGTGGCAAAGTTTCATACGCCAATCTATTTAGTGGTCGTCAATGCGATGAAAATCACAATACAAACCCGATTTATGCCAAGTTGGTTTTGGTTATCCTTCTATGAAAGGTTTTGTAATGGGGTAAGTGACTATATTGGAACTCACCAGTTATCATAAGATACTTGAAAGGATCTCTCCTAAAAGTGTAAAGTTTCTTCACTTATTATCACGGGGAGTAGTAGCTTTTTTAACTTAGCACCATGATGAATTGTTTTGATTTAGATTATTTTTCTTGATTTTTATGAACATTGTGTACATTACAGTTATTAGTTACACCATTGTTAACAAAAAATTTATTCTAATTAATAAAATTGGGTTTTTCATGTGAATAATTGTTGTTACTATTGTTAATTTTGTCCATGGAATGAATTTTAATAAGCCCTTTTATAATAAGATCCTTTTCTATTTGGATTCCCTTCTCAATGAATTCTTCAAAGAAATTAGACAATGCATCTACATTTGAAAAGATAATTTGTTTCTTAGGTTAGGTATGAAGATACTAACTAGTTGTTTCTCTAGAATTGAAAAAGGAAACTAACTTACGATCCCTCTCCATAGTTGTAAGAATTGTGCATTTTTTTATTTTTTCATTTCTTGGTATCGCACAAATATATCATTGTAATCTCTAAATCAAGGTTAAAGGATAAGTGTTTAACAAAATTCTCATACAAGTCAACAAATGTTGTGATCATTCTCCTTTCATTGAGATGTAAAAACTCAAATCCTACACGCTCTTGTCCTCATTGAATTGATGTAGCTTGTTTGGATATCAAGTTTCATCAACTCCCAGGTATGAAATCCATGGGTTTTAGCTACTTGTTACAAACATTGCTATTATACCAGATATTCTGTTGAAATGTTCCTGAGGCTCATTTGTTCATTGTATTTTTGTCAAGAATTTTGCAACACCTTCTCCTCGATAGCCTCCTCCCTAGGAAAATGCATACAGCATCTAAAATATAAGTCATCTGGAGATGATATAAAAATGTTGCAGTAGATCCTTGAAGTTTATATACATTGCTTACTGATCTTCTTCACAATCTTACCGAAGATGCCCAATCCTTCATCATATTTAAGATTGTTGTATGTTCATTTGGTGAAATATGATCCTTCGTTGGAATATTTGAAGCATCACCATAGTATCCTTGTTGTTGATAAGATTTAACCTTCTAGTGAAATTTTCTACCATCTGTATATTTGTGTCATTACTTCCCTTTAACTTCTGCCATTATGGTTTCAATATGCTAAGTTTTGAATGTGCTCTGCAGAACATTGATTTGCATCATCACTGCACCATTTCTTACACAGTCGTGGTAGTAGCACAAGAATTACCTTTAACACCATAAAGAGATTTTCCATAAATAATTGAAAATTGTGCCATTACCCGTTGATTTGATTCTAGGTTGAAATATTTTTAAAATATTCTACTTCTGGTAATGCCAAGTCCCACTCTTTGGGTTTCTTCATGAATTCAACTTCAACTCAATGAATTTCTTAAGCTCATGTTCATATCCAATTTTTTTTCGCATCCAATTAAGGATGATTGATCTCGTAATAAACCATAAACTTACTGCTTAAATGTTTCCTAAATGTCCTCCTGCAAAATGGTTCAAAATTTTGGTGTCTCTATCTCAAATGATACATTTATTATTAAAAAAGATTAACCATGTAGCCTAATACAATTCCCAATTAGAAATAAATATTCCATCCTAATATAAGAATTAACCTTATGTAATTTAAGTGACACTGCTAATTAAATCAGTGCACTATATCATAAAATCTAATCTCACAAAAAAATGGAGTTGTTTCGCTAACCATAACCAAAATGTTATTGCCTCTCCAAGACAAGTCAAACATAATGCGAATCATTCTCATTTTGGTTGAAAAAACTCAAATCCTACACGCGTATTGTTATTGAATTCCCTGTAGCTTGTTTATATACAAGTTTCATCAACTCCCGTTATGAAATCCATGGAGCTTTTCCTCTTGTTAAAGAACCTTGCTATTGTACACATCTATCATTTGTTTGCAAATTTAACTCTATGCTTTGTATTGAAGATTATAGTCTATATTTTTTCAAAATATCAAAAATTATATAAAATAATCAGTTTACTATATTTTATTCTCTATGAGGTTTACAATTTATGTTTACTCATGGTAACAAATTTAGGCCCGATATTTGGTAGTGACTTAGGGAAAAATTTAAAAATGCTTTAAAACTAATTCTCATGCCCTAGGGATGTGTATAGAGGGTATGCCCTTAAGCCAATGTCGAGAATGGGGCAGTGTATGCTATGGATTGTGTCATGGCTTAACACAGGGACATAGAGGGATTATGAAAGATATTTCTTTTCAAAAAATCCCAGTTGTTTTGGTTCCTTTA
The DNA here is from genome assembly GCA_019776745.2 of Taxus chinensis. Lineage (NCBI taxonomy): Eukaryota > Viridiplantae > Streptophyta > Pinopsida > Cupressales > Taxaceae > Taxus > Taxus chinensis. The sequence continues at coordinate 377,918,419 of CM034149.1, forward strand.
TATCATAAATTTATATGCCTCTACATAGACATAGTCATACAAATATATATATATATATATATATATATGTGATTATCAGGGATCCTTTCATTGACAAAAAACTCACCCTCCTACACGCTCTTGTTATATGATATATGATGTAGCTATGAGGGATAGGCGGGACAAAAGTTTCATCAACTCCCCCACCCTTTATATATATATATATATATATATATATGATATATCCATGGGTATTTACTCTATGTATACAAACATATGCTATATATAACCAGATCCCCATTTCAGTTGAAATCTGATCCTTGCTAAAAATGTTCATTGTTTTTTGTCAAGAATCATTGCAACCACCTACTGGCCAAAGATGTGAAGCCTCCTCCCTAGGAAATTTGGCATACGGTGTGATTGCATAACATTGGATCATCTCTAAGTATGTGGAGAGATATAAAAATGTTGCAGTATGATCCTCTAGTTTATATACAGTTGGTTACTGATCTTCTTCACAATCTTACAAGGCCCATGATCTTCTCATATTTAAGATTGTTGCATGTTCATTTGGGAAATACTATCCTATCGTTGAATCTAAGCATCACCATAGGATCCTTCAGAGAGATAGAGAGGGTGAAATAAAAGCCTTCTAGTGAAAGTGGTGATTCTACCAGATCTTGAAATTTTTCATTACTTCCCTTTGAGGAAGGATGAAACAGGGGAGAAAGGAAGATGGGAAGGTCAGACAAAAGTGACACAAACCCATATCCTAATCCATGATCAAAACTCCATGGAACACAATGCCCTACACCTACAAATGTGAAATACATGCATAGAAAATAGATTTGAAAGGGAGAGGCATGGAGAGACAACAAAACAATGCAAAGGGTTGAAGAAACACCACAAAAACATGTTTTATTGCTCTATATGGGTGCACAGACCATTATGTTTCTACTCATAGGCACAAAAATTTTTGCCAAGTGTAGGAGAAGGTTTTCAACTCAAAATGGAGTCAAGAAACAAATTTGAAAGAGTTTCCTTATACCTAGAATAATCTCCCTTCTCAAACTAGAAGTGTTACAATATATAGAAAGAATAAGAGAGAGAAAAGGGAAAATTCGAATCCTACTTCAACTACCACGGGACATGAATTGAATCCTGCCTTGAAGACTCAACCACTATCAATCAATGCCCCTTTCAAATCCACCCCAAATCTGTTGATTCTAGATCCCTCTATTTGTTCGGCATATTGAAAAATAATGGAAGATTGAATCAAATCAGATCTGGTAGTTGGAGAAATTAGGCTCCATATTAATGGCATGGAAGATGTTTTTCCAATTTTCACCCACTAATTCCTACAAAAAATGATATTCTATGTTTTCAAGGCATAGAGGGCATTGAGATGTTTCTGAAAAAAAAATATCCCGCCTAAATCTGAGTTCTCAGTTAAAAGATATGGCCATTTAAATTTTTGGGTCGCGGGCGTGTAATATTTAAATGAGTCTGTATGTACTGGGTCCACATGGCAGATTTGCACTCATTTGAGATTTCACTCCTTCCTTTTCTCTTAGAATAGCACCCATATGACACATGGTGGCATCTATAGGTTTCCTTATTTCCTTTGTATTCTTCCTGAGTCTTTTCTGCAGGCGAAGGCACTATATCCGACCCAAGACACGTGGAGGCTTTGTGCATGTTTAGTTTTGGTTCCATAATCAAAACTTATTGCCTCTGCAAGACAAGTCAACAAATCCGAATCATTCTCCTTTCGTTGAAAAAAACTCAAATCCTACACGCTCTTGGTATTGAATTGATGTAGCTTGTTTATTCAAGTTTCATCAACTCCCATTATGAAATCCATGGGTTTTCCTCTTGTTACAAACTTGGCTATTGTACCAGATATTTGTTGAAATTTCCTTTCTTTTTGTTCATTGTTTTTTGTCAAGAACTTGCAACACCTTCTCCTCGATAGCCTCCTCCCTTGGGATCCCATTTTGGATTTTCATTGAGCCAACACCTGGCACCTTCCTACCTAGTTGAAGAATTTTCAACAACTGTGTAAATTTTTGGGACTCTGGACGTGTGGAAGCCTGGCACTTGTTTGAGCTTCCCTTTTTGGATTCAACTTTGGAGAAGCGTCATGCCAACATGTGGCTCTCTCTACTGTCTCCTCCATACTTAGTCATTTTTTGGACTTGTTCTGAAATTTATTGAGCCCGAAGACTTTAGATCTTTTCCGTTTCTTATTTTTATTGCTCCTGGCTTCTTTGTGACATTGCTCCTCCTCTTGTCCCTGCTATTCTATTTCTGATCCCACCTATAATCCGTTAAATATATTTAAGACATGAATTCACTTGACATATCCATTCTATAAATTTCTCCTGCACAGGGGTCATTTGATCTTTTGTAGGCCCTGCCACTCCATTGTAATGTCCCTCTGCAACCTTATTTGTCATCCTAGAACGTGAGCTCATGGGATTGAGTCACTTCCTTCATAATTTCCTTAAGTGCAGGACTTGTCTTGACCAAATTTTCCATGGGATGAATTTGGAATAACAATTTGGTGACTCATGGGGACATCTACCTACTAGATAAAAAGAACAGTAGCCTTGAAGCATCCATTAGGCATGGAGTCACAATTAATGGCCTAGTACTAACCCTTCCTTCAAAATGGAATCCCTGACTGCCTACACTTTCTATGTTTTGGGGGGGGCTTGTCCCTGAGTCTGCCCACATGTTTGCACTCTCAATTTTCATAAGAAAATATTGAAATGGAGTTTCTAAGAGTAGAAAATTGTATAGACTTGGGGCTTTCATTTGTCCCTCAATGGATTGACTTAAAAATGTCATTTGGTTTCTCTACAACTGTTTCATTTTTTGGAACTAGAAATTGCGACAAATAACTATGGATCTTTCTACCATGAATACTAAAGAGCTTGGCCTTGGTCTATCTAGATAATGGAGTGTTACAATGTTTACCCCAGGGCACATTGAACTTCGCAATGACATAACCTTAGAGAAACATAACACAACAATAATGTTATGTACAAAGAATCAAATCATACATGCCTCAAATGAGACATGCAGAGTGTGCACAAGCACTTCTTATGATAAAAAATGAAAATCTATTCCTACTCATATACTAACCAAAAAGAAAGAAAAGATTAAACAAATCCTGCTACATGTAGGGAGAAATAGCTTCTCTTTCTCAAAAGGGGAAGCCATGTAATTGTTTTTACACTGAATATGGCTGCCTGAATGAATAAAAACTAATTTTAAGCCTTTCCTCCACCCAAATCATCAAGGTATCTAAATTAACCGTAAATACCTCATCAAGCTGATTGGCATTGGGCTCTTGGAGGTGTTAATGATGACCCTTGGTACTTTGATGCTCATCCTCATGCCTTGAAGTTGGCATGACTGGTTTTGGCTTCTCCCTTGGCTCCAATGAAGCCAAGTATCTTATTGGGCATGGTCTAATCCTTTGAATCTGCCCCCATGGTTATGAAACTTTAACTCCAAAAATGGAGTCTTTCTTGTAGACCCTCTTGGATGGATGGTGTGAGAGAGATGATGATATCTCCTTGCTTTTTCTCTTCCTTCTCTTGTGAAGAACATGGAAGACCATGATCTTCCAACCTTGATTCTAAAGGGATGTTGTGAGACACATGTTGTTGCACTTTGAGTGCCCTCCTTTATGGCAGCAGGTTCATGTGCTTGGAAGGTGGAAGATGGAGGATAAAATGATGTGATCTCCATGGGATCCTCTCCATCAAAGCAATCTTCCAAGTCTGATAGATAATCTGCCTCATTCCTTGTTGTCATGTTGTATGTGGTATACCTCCTCCATAGTGTCGTCCTGATCTGTAACTTGATCACCATGGCTACCTTCATCCTCAGACATGAAGTTTGAAAGTTCAAACTCTTCTTCAACATCAGAGCTTGAAGGGGATGAAGTCGAAGAAAGAACTGAAGGTTCTCTCGTAGCTTACTCCACACTTGGAACCTCTGAAACTATATGGTCCTCCTCCATCATGGGTTCATCAATCAAATTAGGCCCTTGAAATGAAAGCAAAAAATATTCAATGATGCCTTCTTCATTGAGTGGCCTCAACTTTGATTCGATCTCTCCCAGCTTCTCCTCTTCAATGGGACTTGGATGGTTATTCTTCCTCTTCAACTGGTTGTGCAATCTTGGATCAGACTCAGCATCCTCTTCAGACAAAGTGCCATCATGGACATTACATTCTGGAGTAGCCATACTTTTGATCTTCTTCTTCTTGCTTTTCGTTCCTTCTCTGCTGCAAACTCAGTCTCAGCCACCACTGGCTATTCAAATTTGACCTCCTCTATTGGCTTGACCATTAAGGGGATCTTTATAAACCCAAATTTGGCAGCCCAACTCTTCTATTTTTTTGTCATTTCTTCTCTGTTGGGCTCCCCTTCTTGTTGTTTTCCTTGACTGGATTCTTGAGTCTCTTCCCAACATGGACTTGGGAAAGCAAGAGGAGTGACAGGTTGGGGTTCAACCAGCTTTGAAATTGTTTTTGGTGGGGAGGGAGGTGGAACTTCTTGTTTTTTTGGAGGGGATGAATTGTTTGGAAGGGAAAGGGGGAGAGGAACTAAAATGGGGTGGAAGACTAGGGAATGGAGAAATGGAATCAACACTTGGGGCAGTAACTGGGAAGCTTGGAAATTAGAGCTTGGGTTGAGATGGTGCTACTTGAGAAAGAGAAAAAGAAAAGCTATGAGATGGTGGACTTACCCATTGACAAGGTTTTCTTGACTCCAACTCATAAGCCTCAATCTCCTCAGTCCATTGTGCAAGTTGGGGCAACATTTCAACCATGAAGTCTAGCTTCTCTTGAGGGTTGTAATGTCTTGGAAAAGGGCCTTCCCATGGACAAGGTGCCCTACAACCAATCTTGAATGCCTTCATTTGTGTTATGCCCCTTGAATGAACCATGCCAGCCTCCATTTTTTGAATTTTCTCCAATAAACCAACATTCTCCACATAGTTATCACCATTGTATGCATCCCCTTGTTCTTGATAAGCTCCATGGCCAAACTAACTTTGACCCTACTCATATGGGTAAGCATAATGGTCCTAGATCTGATTATAATGTTGATTTGGAGGAGTTGGGAAATGCATTGGAGGTGGATTGCATTGTTGTAAGTGTGAGTTCCATGAAGGGAATGAAGTCATGATTGCACAACCTCATGGAAAGGGATAAAATGAAAGAGATGGAAGAAGAAAATGGATGAAAATGAGTGGAAATGGATGGAAAAGGTCTGCAACTCAGAGAATGGATTTTTGACCAGATGGAGTTGCCAGATGTGCTTGCATATACCTCAAATGGATAAATCCCACCAAGAATTCACCACATGAAACTATGAGTGGATGAAATAAAGTGAAGACCTCTTGTCCCAGGTCCCACCAGCATGCCAAAATTGTTAGTGCAAAATCACAGCACCCGCGAATGGCCAAAGATATGAAGTGGTTAAAATGGCAGCATTCATTTGTGATTTGCATAACATTGAGATCATCTCTCAAGTTGTGGGACTTACAAAACTTGAGATGGACCTCCAGAGAAAGTTGGTTCTTGCTTCCTAATCTACATACCATGCAGCTACTCCAATGCAGGCAAAGGAATACAAGAAATAATCTAATTCTAATATAACCATCCAAGGAGATAGGGAAAGAAAGAAAACAAGAAAAAATAGAGCCTACACTAAAATGGTGATACACCAGAGAAGGAATGACTGAACTGATCATCTTTTGCTGATAGCCATGAAACAAAATGGGATAATAAAGCAAATGGAGAGAAGATCAACTACATGATAGACCAGATGAGATCAAAAGGAAACATAGAAACGATATAGAAAACCCACAAACATGTTTTATTTCTCTGTAGATCAGCATACAATGCATTCCAAACAACATGCACAAGAAATGTATTGCAATGAAAGAGGAAGGTCTGAAACAACCAAATTCCTTTTCTAGAAGCAAAGGGGATGGAAAATGCACAAAAACATGTTTTTTATTGCTTTATAATGAGTGCATACCCTACTTTTATAGATTCATGACAAAGGGCAAAGCTCAATTTATAGAGCAGCAGGAGGAAGGTTCCAACTCATTTTTGACCTCGAGGAATGCCTCCTAAAGAGGGGGAGGCAGAGAGGAAAATCTTTCAACTGCACCAACGATAGGTTTGGTGCCCTGAAGGAGGAGGATTCAGACAGAGCAGATCGAAAAGATCTAGTTGTTGGGGAAGAAATGGGATCCTACATTAATGTCCTTGAAGCTCAACCACTTCATCAATTCTCCCTTAAAAAATCTACTAACCCCAAATCTATCTTGATCTTCATTGTAGATGAGGCCAAAATCTTGCGCCAGTGTCATAGGGGGAGGATTTCAAGGTGGATTGAATCGAATCTTTGAAGATCTAGACAAATTGGGGAAAAAAATTAGATCTTCGCATTAATGGCCCAGAATTTACCTTTTCCTCATTTTTTCCCAAAAACCTTTCCAAAATCTAGAATTCTCAGATTCCATGGCGTAGATGCCCCCGGCGCTCCGAGATCTTTCCAATCTGGTTCTGATTTGGCCGAATTTTAAGTTTCAGTCTAAAAGATATGTGAAAATTTTGAAATTTTCCATCGGCTCACTCCGGGCATGACGTGTCCTTGAAATGACACGTGGCACTTTTGATTGGCCACCAGGCTCAAAATGTTGGTTTTGTGCCTTTTTGACAAAAAGATAAATCCCAATTTTCCCTCGGTGGCTCACGTTAGTGCTGGCGCATAGGCTCTACCACGTGGCGCTTCCTCCACCAGCCTGCCTAATTTCTATGTTTTCTTGGGATTTCTTTTGGCAGTGGGGTCATATTGTAACTGGGGACAAGCAGCGGGCTTGCTTCCTGGAAACCCCATCAATTCGACCTTTGAGTTAGCATCATTAAGACACTTAGCACTCTCCACCGGTCTACCACCAAGTCATTTATATTCAACTCGACCGGGTCCCCATTTTTAGACTAGGCATGGAGGCCGCAGTGCTCATTTGAAACTCCTTTTCAGATTTACCTTTGAACTAGCGTCAGTTTGGACACTTGGCAGCCTCTCCAGCCTGCCATCATACATTGGAATTTTCAACTTGAATCTGTCCTCTTACCTTTTTGACCTTGGGCTACGTGTGGAGGCTCCACGTGCTTATTTGAAATCTCCGACTTTGGGCTCTACATTTTGGAAGGAGCATCGAGTCGACACTTGACACCTTCCACCTAGGTTGGACTTTTCAATGACCTCCGTGCAACTTTTTCGGACCTCTGGACTACGTGGCGAGTTGGCACTTGTTTGAGCCTCCCTTTTTGGATTCAACTTTGGAGAAGCATCGTGCTGACACATGGCTATCTCCGTTGTCTCCTCCATACTTAGTCGATATTTGGACTCATTCTGAACTGTTTTGAGCCCGAAGACTTCAGATCTTTGTCGTTTCTTCTTTTTCTTGCTTCCTGGCTTCTCTGTGACGCTCCTCCTCCTATCTTTCCTTGTTATTTTATTTCCAAGCCCACCTATAACCTGTTAAATAGATTTAAGACACGAATTCACTTGACAGAGTCGTTTCTTAAATTTCTTCTTGCACATAGGTTCGTTTGATCTTTCGCAGGCCCCGCCACTCCATTGTAAAGTCCCTCTGCAACCTTGTTTGTCATCTTGGAATGTGATCTCACGGGTCTGAGTTGTTTCCTTCATAATTTCCTTAAGTGCAGGACTTGTCTTGACCAAATTTACTAGGGGGCAAATTTGGGATAACAGTTCCCATTTTTTTCTCAAGTAATTTTACTATCTTTTGATTTTAATACACTTATGTTGTGTGTGTGTGTGCGTGTGTGTGTGTGTGTGTGTGTGTGTGTGTGTGTGTGTGTGTGATATATATATATATGTGTGTGTGTGTGTGTGTGTGTGTGTGTGTGTGTGTGTGTGTGTGTGTGTGTGTGTGTGTGTGTGTGTGTGTGTGTGTGTGTGTGTGTGTGTGTGTGTGTGTGTGTTTAACTTAATCCCCTCACAAAGGGAAAGGCTACAACCAAGCTATACTAGTTTATTTTATATCTTTTTTTTCTTAAATTTAATTCCTTTATATATATATATATATATATATATATATATTGAAGTGAAATTACAATTTAACAATTTATTCTAATATCAGGAATTATATTTCTATTTACCAATTCATATTTTTATGAATAGACATGTAGATATAGATATATATATTTATATTTATATTTATAAATATATTTATATATTTTATTTATATAGATATATAATATATAAATATATAATACAGATGTAGATATTATATATATATATATATATATATCAGAAAGTGAGTTGTTTACTAAATACGATGCGTTATCTCAAGAAAATAGAAGTAACATTATGTCATTTTGTTCAGATATAGAAGGAATAATTCAGATTTCAAACCCATAAATATAATGCAATAATTAAGTAATATACATATTTTTTTATTTTCATCAAGTTTTAAGGATAAAATACTACAACTTCGAATTGAACAATTATTTTCATTCCATAGTGGGATACGTCATGCAACGGGGTAGCCAAACAACTTGTGGGGATGACTATAGGGGTGAGAGATGGGTATATTGAATAATATGTGAGGATGAGGTTTGGACAAAGGGGATGTGGATGTGGGAAATTATGCAAGGTGAGATAGGTGTGTGGGGCGAGCTAGTGAGGCAAGCTAATGGGAGAGGTTATGGAAGGATGAGTCAACTACAAGACGTGGTAAGTGGGATAATGTGAATGGAGAATGGCAATGTGTAGAAAAATGAACATAATGTAAATGATATTAAAAGTAAAAATTTTGCAATGCAAATTATGTGAAAATTGATGATGATTCAAAATGTGTGAAGAGGGTAGCGGGTACCCGTGGATGCTCATTCCAAATGAAATGAAGCGTAACTATGAGAGTAACATGATTGCAATGATGGAGTTAAAGGGGTGTGTATTTGAAAATGTGGTTTGAAACAAGAGCGTATGGTAAACACATGATGATCTATACACCATGATACATGAGACCAAAAGATGAGCTAAAAAGAGATCTTGAACAAGGTCTAAACTATACAAAACAACATACTAGCCCTATGACTCATCAAGATCCTATATTTGCACGTGAAATTTAATTACTACTTGAATTGGATACCCATAAGACAATAAGTGAAAACACAATCCAATATATAGGTGTGAGTGAAACATGTGACCAGTGATAGATGGAATGGAGGTAATTATAATTTGTTCATTGATCGACTGTCAATCAAGTGTCTATAGCCTCAAAAAACTGAACCGACCCACAACCCTGAGTGGAAAGAGAACACGGAGCTATGGGAATACCTGCAAATTGGGGGCCTGTCTAATTTCATCGAAAGGATCCAAGGCTTCGACCAGGACATCTCTATCAAGTTCATCCGGGGTTGGAAGAACAGAACAGTCAAATATAATAACATGAAAATGGAAATCACAGAAGAACTCATAGCTCAGATCACGGGCCTCAGCCTGGAAGGCACAAAATTCTTCAATAAAAAGGTAGACAGGGAGGTTGAAACCAAGAAATTTCTGGAAGAGGGAGAGAATCTTGAGTTCATGACTGCTGGCCTCAAGGTGGAGTCGATCCCTGTACCGTTTGCAAAACTAGCCAAAATGGTGGTCAGGTATGTTACCCTTGAAGGAAGATATGTGACTATACCTCAAAAACATCTGATTTTTCTGAATCATTTTCATAGAAATAACATTATCAGCTTTCCTCATTATCTGATTAACTCCTTGGAGAAATCCATAAGAGAAGTTCAAAGCCACTCTAGGGATATCCCTTTACACCAAGGCCTTATCCTTTTGATTCACCGCCATTTCTCCAACTGCCCTCCGGTGAATCCTATCCCACCTCCCTCCTCCATACCTACTCCTACCCACACTGCTCCCACTACCCCCTGCTAAAAAGAAAGAATGAAGATGCGACCTCCAGCAAGAAAAGCAAGAGCCTCAAAGCCAAAATCCCTGCTTCCCAATGTGTCCTGAGGAGCCACAAGGATTTAGAACTAGTTGAAAGCCTTCTGCATATCAGCAGGCCGGTGGAGGAACCTAAAGAGGAGGATTTGTTGGTTAGGGTGGACAGATTAGAAAAGGAGCTTCAAGAGCTCAAAAGAGCTATAAAAAACATGGAAAGAGCTAAGGGTAAAAGGATCCTTCAAAGTGAGGAGGATGAGGGGGTTATTGGTGAGATTTTCAAGAAAGTACAGTCCCTGGATGGTAGATTGGGGAATGCTAAAAGCTGAAATGACTACATATTGTCTGCCCTCAAAAGCATTTACAACTTCATTGAGCAACATGTCCACAGTGTTTGCAGTTTAAGCGGGATCAATGAGGATATATGGGGCCCTAAAGAGAAAAGGGACATTGCAATTGCCCAAGTTGATCTTCAAGACCCCTCTCAGGCCACTATCATTTCCTTCTTCATGTCTCTGCTGGCTATCAAAACCAAAATTGACAGAGCCATCAAGTAAAGGGTTGTAATGTTGTTGTTTTTTAGCTGCGATGTGGCTATCTTCGGGTGGTTCTAGAGCTGTTTTGCGGCGGGGCTCCTTTTGTTGTTTCTTTTTTGGTTCCTTTTTGTTCTTGCCTTCTTTTCTCTGGATCTTTGTACATTTAGATCCTGTTTTCTCCTTTATTGTAATATTTGGCTGTTGAGCCTTCCTTAGTTGACTATTCTGCCTATCTCTACACTGCTTCTTTAATCTTTTCTATATGGCTTTTGAGCCCTTTTGTATTCAGGGTATAGTCCATTCAAAACTATTTGCCCTTAATAAAACAAAACATTGCCCCATTTCCAGCTAGGCATCCATAGCTTACGCAGAGATATTAGAAAGAACCATGAGAGAGAGTGTTTGATATAGCTCATTTTCATTTATTTTTGCTTCTAAATTTTGACTTTTCCTTTTGGATTTTTTCAAAAAAAATTTGACATGATATTCACCTCTCTCAGTTTGCCAAGGGGTTTACAACCACTAGTGTCTTGATGGAGGGAGTTGAAGTGATAATGGATATGAAAGTTGGCAAGTGTCAACAAATAATGTCATAGGGTCTTCAAGATAATTTTTTAAGTGTGTAAGGGTGTGTGGATATCAAAGAGGAAAGACGTTTTTAATTCACCAAGGATAGACCAAGTTTAAGAAATTGTAGTGGGGGTTTTTTGCTAACAAAATGTGACAACAAGATGATCAAGAGTTCGCCAAAATTTGTGAAACAAACAAATATGTGGAATGTGAACGAGATGTAAATAAAAATATGTGGAAGTGAATTAAGGAGTGGAATGAAGTATGAATGGATGAAGAAAATGTGGAAGAACATCCATGGTCAAGTTTTGTTTATTGTAATTTTTGAAATATATTGATTTTTTTATTTTGAAATATGTTTAGTTATGTATATTTGTGTGTGTGTGTTTGTGTTTATGTCAATGGTGATAGAAAAAAATGTGCAGAGAATCTGGGTGTGTTTTGAATATAGGCTTGATGAAGAGAAGTGTAGTGTAAGGAGAATGTAGAAATAAGTAGTGAAGACAAATGAAAGTCCCCTCAATCCATATTGGGACTAGGTGAGTGGGATACGTGATGCACAAAATCAAGTGATAGATGACAATAATAATGGGATTGGATTGAAGGATGTGAATTATGAGTGAATATATGATTCCAAATAAAAACCATAGAATAGTGGTGTATAACAGGTGGGATTGCAGAGGTGATATGAACAATAAGTATGTTGAGTGTGGAGAATGTGCAAGAACGTCAGGTGGACAAGGACATGAAAATAGATCATTATGAGAATCTAAGATGATACTAGGTATGGTAGAAGTGATGATTCTAGGTGTATGAGGAGTATAGAACATAGTGATGTCTAGAAGAAGTGTGAGATCCAAGGGTGTGGGATTTTGATGAATGGGTGTGATTGTAAGATGATTATATGGAATAGTGAGAGGTATGGATGAAGGAATGTAAAACATATGATGGTGTGGAATAAAATGGAAGTGATGTGAAGGTGTAATCAGATGTGAGGGAGGCTTGTGATGGAAATTTGTAAGAAACAATGGTTATGTGATCATGATATGTGATTTGAACAAAGGAGGAGAATTTCATAATAAAAATGGTTCCTGAATGAGTGATGTTGGATGCAAGAAGGTAGATGTGGGAGAATGCTCCAAAAGAGGTGAGGGAATGGATGCACATAGAATTAACTTGTGAGAAGAAGATAAAATAACATGTAGATATGTATGATGGGGAATAGATGCAAGAGGAGTGTAAACAAACTTAATATATGGTATAGGATTAAATGAAGGTGCCACAAGCAAGAAAGGTTCTTGAATGAGTGGTGATGAAGGGGGTAAGATGAATGTGGAAGTGGGCTCTAAAATAAATGAAGCGATGAGTGGAATCATATGTGATGAAGAGTGCAATGAAGGTGTGATAAATGAATTTTATATGATCGAACCAAGTGATGAATGATATGAAGTGATGGATAAGATAGCATTGTGTGCAGATAGTTATAAGCGGGATGGACATGGAAATGTGAGGTACTTTGGAGGGAATAAGGATGAGACCACGTCTAAAGTGGAAGCACATGATGATGGAGAGTGAGAAGAGGATGATGATGTATATGATGAAGATCATGAGGGTGTTGAGTCCCAAGTGGAAACATGTGATTATGTGGATTGAGAAATGTTTGATTTAGATGATGAGACAGTAGGTGTACATGATGATTGTAAGGTAGTGGAAAATGATGAGTCGAATGATGGAGACACATCACATGGAGAAGAAGTGGTAATAGCAGTAGTGTGAGAAGTGATTAGATTCTTGTTAGTAGGGAAAATTGGTAGAGATGGAGGCTCCACCACAATTTCCCCCTTGTCGAGAAGGTCTTGAATGATATTGCAAAGTTTGGGACATGAGATAGTGGGATGAGCGGTAGTATGATGATAGGCACATGTTTCATGTGAGTGTAGTCTCTTATTTCAGCTAACTACTATGCATGTTGACACCTCATTCAAATATATATAAATGCTCACCCAAAGCACACGAAGCTACCAGGTCCCTCCTTTGTGAGGCTTGTCAATATTTTAGCATGCAGATACATGATTATATATAACCAATTGCTCATTCAATCACACTAGCCATTGCATACATTCAATTAGAAATACATGTAATAAGGAAACATACATAACATATAACTATTAAGATCATTAGACCATGTAATCACCATATTCAAATACATCAATAACCATAATCCAACCACAATGATCCATTCATAACAAAAGATCAATATATAATAGTTACTACCACAGAGTCATGCGTGTTAGTTCATCAGAGCAATATAACCCTAACACATCACAAATCTATTCTCACATACACAGTACCCAAAACAAAGAAATACTATAGATATATATATATATATATATATATATATATATATAGGGGTGGGGACTTTCCCTTCACCACCCATGCATTTTCAAAATAGGCTACATTCCCAAAATAGCCATGTGTTAACAGTTGCATTCTTTTTCAATGGATCTAATAATAGATTATCCTATAAATAGAACTTTCTTTAATCTTAATAATATGTTGATCTGTGCATGACCTTTCATTTTTTCTTTTCATGTGCTTTATCCAAAAAATAGACTTTCCTTGGCCCTCATGTCATCCTATTTTTATTCTTTTCATGATCCACACTCCAACGTGTTTTTCCTATGTTTATCTGGTAACTTCAAAATTGGCTAAGTCTAGGGTTTTTTCCTTCTTGGGCATGATCCTTCCATGTGCCACTTAACTACCCCTTTTGAATGTATATGCATCCCACTTGTGCACCCCATTCCTTCAAGTGCTCTTTTGATACTTATTCAATTTTTATATTCCAATAGAGAGGAACCCCATAAGGGTAGGGTTTGTTTGGGTGGGAGAGTGATGAGATGGGCATCAAGCAACTTGTGGAGAATAAAATAAATTGGCTTGGTCATAGGAGTGAATTTGTGATGGGATTAGATAAAGTGGTGATCTTTAAAAAACATAATGAATGTGAACATTTGGGTGTAGAAGGAGATGAATTATAATGAGGATTCAATTGGATGACATTGTGAACATGGAAGTGTAATGGTGGAATAAGTGAAGGAGAAACTGAAATTTATGGCAAGGCAGGATGACAACCAAGATGGGAATCCTTGAGGTGGTGTTCCATGTGCACAACCTCATCAAATGTGTGTAGTGGATGAATTTATAAGTGGTGTGGGATGTGGGAAACACAAATTTTTACAAAGAGTTCAATAAGTTTGGATTGTGGGAATAGAAACGAGAGGCGGTGAACAAGTACATGATAACATGAAACAAATCTAATGATATAATCATTATGGGATTGGTGAAGTATGTGAAGGTCAAGTAGTGTTGCTTTAGGTGAAATATGGATGGAGAAGTGAGATAATAATGTGTTCGTGAGTTGTGTGAATGTGTAAATTTTATGTTGTGGGAGGCTTTAATACTAGTCAAGTGTCTGGATAGCGAATGAAAGTGGGAAAGTTCATAGAAGGAGAGCATCATCATGTTGAATAAGGTGAAATGTGTAGTGGAATGGATGTAAGTGATGTTGGGGATCTTTGGTGTCATAAAAATTTTCAAAAGTGGGAAATTTAAAATGAGGTGGATAGAAGTGGCATGGTACCATAGGGTGAATAGGCTCAATGCAAATTGTGTGATAAGTCAGTGTGGGTGAAAGTCCCCCCAAGTGTTGGAACTCAAGATTTGCAATGTAGCCAAGAAGATGTTAGAGAAAGTTAGAGTGACAATGAGCATGAAGGTGAGTAGAGGAAATGAGGAATGACAGTCGTACCCATGATTAGGACTGTGAAATATGAGTGGAAAAAGTGAGCAAGATGATATGACCAAAAAATTGTAGGCCAGTCGCAGTTAAGACTTAATTTGAGAAACTATGAGGTGAAGAACAAAAAATAGAAATGGGTGAACAATGGATTAGGAAGGTTACAGACCAGTCATAATTTCAATTGGCTCTGGGAGAAATATGGGATGGAAAATTTTAGTGCATTCACAGTTGCAACGAAGACTGGGAAAATCAAAACTCATAATTATTGTCAAAAACATGTATAACAATGTGGGGAGGGTCTGTGAAGATCAAAAACTATCACAGGTGTGACTCAGAAATAGTGTAAGTTGAAACAAAATGTTTTGATGAATGTGGTGATGTTGTTTTGTCTTAAGATGGAATATGGGCCCAATTTGTTTAGCTTCCTATAAAATCATCTCTCACTAAATGTTAAGGGTTACCCAAACGATCTTCATACACTAGAACATTTATAGCCATGGGCTTTACTTTACCCCATTGATTAACCAAGTTGAGTTTTACCCCTCTCAATCAATCAAGTTCAATCCATCATTGAGGTTAACCTTGGCTCTACCTCATGGGTGAACTAGTCAATCATGTTTGGTCATTGACCCTTTTCAACAGAAATTCCTCTTAATGTTCCAGCTACTTTGAGGTTCATGTGATACTCCTCACAATGAGTTTTAGTACTTATGCCAAAGAACTTCCCATAGTTATATAGATGGGTATTTACCCTTAGCTAGACTTGTATTTAGTTTGTGTTAATTCCTGATTCATTCCCTTAAAAATAAAGTTTTTTTAATGTTTTTTTATAGAAATAAAGTTACAACACAGTCTCAATTGTTACTCCCCTACAACCAAATTGTTATTTTTTTGTATAAAATCGTAACCCAGTCGTAGTTGTGACTGTCATACAACGTTTTTTAACAGACCTAAATAACTAGATGTTATATCTATAACATAAACGTTATATAAAGGGTAAAAAGAAACCTAAAATAAAACATTGTTAGATTTAGAAAATGAAAATAAGTTACCCAAAACCAAAATAGTCCCGTCGTGGTCACCAAAATTTCCAACTAGATTTGAATGACCTTAAGATTTATTTGATATGAAATCTCCAAATCAATTCTATTTAAAATAGAATGGAATTATGCTTCCATTATGAAGAGAAGGTTAATTGTGGTTTCTTTTATTGAATAAAGTGGGTAAAACTCTTCCAAATCTGAATCTAAACCTACACACAAGCACACTTGAAAAATATTATTTCCCTAACCCTTTTAAGGATACAAAATACATTTTATTGATTAAAATGAAAAAACAATGAATGAAAATGATAAATATACCTAACTCAGTTTGTAAGATAATCGCAGTTTTGATTCATCAAAAATTACACAGAGATTGCAAGACAATCACAGTTGTGATTCCTGCCTGTGTTGGAATTTTATTAAAACAATGTTGTAACCAATTGTATCTATCTTTTATGCTTCACTTTCACTTCTTCAAGACCTACAAAACCGAGATATATGAGCGAGAGAGCAATAAAACTAGGTATAGCCTTAGTGAAAAAAGAGTTAGGGTTATTAAGAGTTATGTGAGAGGATGAAATGATGTGAAAGAGGGTGATTTTGTAGATTTTGAGTGCATTGGGGAATGGCAAACATATGGATGCAATGATAAGGTCCATAATGCATTGGGCATGTGTATGGGTAGGTAAGATGGATAAGATTATATATGAGTGGGTGAAGGTTAGTAAATGAGTAGTGAGGTGTCATTTATCTCCACTTTGTGGGATTTTTTATTTTTTATTTGATTTTGTGGGATTATTTTATTTTTTGGAATTTTTATGTTTTATGATTTTTTTTGGTATTTTTGAATAAGAGACCTTATGCGCAAGGTGCATTTTCTAGTGTCTATTTTCATGCTCACAATTTTGGAACCCAAATAGAATAGTAAAAAAATACCAAAATATTTATTTTCTATTACTTGTTACATGACAACATTAGGGCTCAAATAGAGTAACTCAACATCACATTAAACACTTACATAAGCATGGGCCCTCATAGACAACATGATAACACAAGATGCACATTGATGCCACAATTCCCCCAAATGAACAAATACAAATAATGACCTAATCATAAAATAACCCAAGGGTAGGCATGTTTCATAACACATCATTATCAAGTTTACATATTATTTACAATTAAAATTCCAAGAGCATTTATCGCATGAGAATAAATTCTCATTCTTATGTTAAAGTTATGTTTTTCAAAATATGATTATTCTACATTTAAATTTTTACCCTCATTATGAAAGGGAACTAACGTGAAGTCAAGGGGAAGAACCTTGAAATGTAAATTAGATTAAGATTTAAGTTATCTCTTCCTATAAACTTCCCTCCATTAGAGTACCTTTATTTTCCTATTATAGTTGTTATAGTTCAATAGTTAGTTTGAGTCAATTCAACATTTTTACGTCATATATATATATATATATATATATATATATGATTTTATGTTTTCTCGAATACTTGATCTCACTAAAGATAAATTCATATTAATTTTTAACAACATGAGAATTCCTAATTACGTTATAAGGACTTCAATATAAGTTAATATTCTAAAACCAATATTTCCTTTACTCTTGTACTCGTTACACTTACGGTGTTACTTCGGTCTCACTATAGGCATCATTTTAGAACAATTATAATTCATATAACACTTAATTTACACAAAGGAATTCAAGACTATAAGGAGTGTGACCTCGCATAAGACAACTCATTTCATTTCTCATAAACACTATAGTATTGAATGCATATTACAAGTGAGACATTCACTAAAATTTAATACATTTAAAATGCTTTCTAAGGAACTATTTCAATTTTTGGGTAAATATGCATCATAGTTCTTTCACCAGTAACCTTATGAGAGGTCCCATGATCTATTATTTTTAAGGCATTCAAGGGGGGGACTAAACCCTACTCCAAGACAAAGCAAGAGAGTTAAAAAAATCAATATCTCAAAAAACCTTCGAGAAACCCAAATCATTATGGTATTACTCGCTAAGGAAACACTTTTATTTATGAGGGACAAAAGGGCTCAAATACAAAATTTTAATGCATAGGTAAATTGGAACATAGACTCCTCTTGTGTCATTTAGATCTCTCAATGAGATCAATTGTAGGTGATTTAACAAAAATATAAATTTTGTAAAACTCTTTTATATTGCAGAGTCATATAAAATAAATAATCAACAAAGTGCAGATTTGATGCAAGCAGGAAGCTAAAGGAAATTGAAACCCTAAGTGAAACAGAGAAAATAGGAGACTTAGTTGATTTTGCAATAAATCCTGAAGTGCTCTGGATTTGAGAACTAATGAAAAAAAGGAGGAAACTGATGCAATCGTGTCTGATAAACTCTATAACTTTCATATGTGATGGGAATAGGGCACCTAGACAAGGTAAGGGGCAAGTAGGTGCTAGAGTCTACTTCTGGGTGTTATGTCTACACAGAACCTCAAAAAATATTTTTTCTTATGTCCCTAACATTTTTTGTTTGTCACTTATATGTCATTGGATGATACATATTTCACCTGTAACTTGAAAAATAAATCATATCCTGCAAAACCCCAAAACACATCAAATCCTAAAAATAAAAATATACAAATGGGGAGTCGAACTAACCTCGACAGTCACCTAACATAGTGAACTTATGACCGAGATTTACACTACATCTCAGAAACCATGTAGTTTTTGTGAATGTGTGTAGAATCATGCCCTAGGAAGCTATTGTGCAAGATGCACCAAATAGTGATAAATAACTAGATGTGGCAATGTAGATATATGTATGTATGGAAAAATGAACTTCCCTCCTATACATGTATGTTGAAAATATAGTCCCTTGTCCCTTTAATGAAGCTAGATGAATGTCTTGATGCTCTCAGAATGCCTTTGGATACAACCTTAGGTGGTGATAATAGATGCTTAGAGCTTGGTCCTATATTATGTTCATATTTCTTTGTATTTATATTATTCCCTTGTTTCAATTCTATAATTGACAACTAAAATTCCTACCCATAAGAAAACAACAAGCCCAAAAGAGGTGAGTAACATATAAAGAGGTCGGGGCACCCAGAGGGGACAAAGGTGCCCTGGCGCTGGCATCCCAGCTGGGTGCTGGTGTCCAGAATCAAGAAAGATAAATAAATGAAGATCGGACTAGGTCATAGGGTGTAGAAGGCCGAATAGAAAATTAAAAACATAGAAAAAATGCCAAAGATAGTTGTCAATTATGTTACACCCTTAATTTATTGCTTGTATTAGGATATGAGTAGTTGACTTGTGGCTTACCATATCATTTTACTATATCGTTTATAATTTCTCATGCTTAGTAGGTCGGCCTTAGTGATGCCCATAATATATGAATAGTATATATAGGGGATTGTAGGTGGTAGTTCATGATCATTCAAGCATTTGAGTCTTATTGTATGGTTTGGAGGTTGCTCCCTTGAAGTGGTGAAGCTATTTTAATTACATATTGAGATATTTTATCTGCAATATTGTGATCTTTGGTGTTCTATTTATGCTCATAATCTGAATTATATAAGTAATTTCATTACAAGTGGTATCAGAGCTGCGATCCAGGCCAAAATTAGGGCAAAAACCCTAATTTTTTGTTTCCAATATATCTTGCTAAAAAGAGATAATTTGTCATATAGTTTTTTACCAGACTTGTAAATAATTCCAAGTACAATTCTCGAAAAATTTTATACTTTTATTTATTTATTTTGCAAACGTTATTGCAATTTTAGGTTTTTTCATAAAATCTCTCCCTAGGCTGAAATTTGTGGAATTTTTCCAATTTCTTTACATTTTCAGAAATCCCTCAAAACAATATTGGTACTATCTTCTTTGTGTTTTTTCTTATTCAGTCTAATGTGTATCGAAATCCTAAACCCTAGGGTTTTACATCATGGCGGGGCCTTCCACAAGAGCCAAAAAGAATCTGGTCACTCTAGATAAAACCCTAGATAAAGATGGGGTAGTGATATAAGAGTTGGAGTCAAAAGGGGTAAATATAGATTCCTCAGTACTAGGATTTACCTAATTTGATCATAAGGTGAGCCAACTCGAGTATGAACTATGAAATGTACAATCTGAGATGGCCTGTAAAGGAGACAAACCAAATCAATCAGTAGTTGGATGATATCATACAAAATATAAAGGGTAAACAATATCTCCCAAATCAGTCCCTAATCAACCAAGGAGGATCTTTACTTCAGAATAATGGGTAAAATAACCATGTTGGATCAATTTTTCAGCCCAATCAAAATCCAACTTATTCACAACCATGGAACATGATTTCAAAAGTGGAGATGCAAAAATTTCATGGGAAGGATCCACTGAATTGGATAAATCAAATGGAGAAATTCTTTGAGTTACATCAAACCCCATCAAGAAAAAAGGTGACCTTGGCATCCTTCTATCTTGAATCAGACCAATTAATCTGGTATCAATGGTTATGTGCTCAGAGGTAGAAGAGTGGTCTCGGTGTCACTTGGAAAATATTTAGTGAGGAGTTGCAATTGCACTATAGTTCTATTGTTTCAGATAACTACTTTAGTCAATTGGAAAAGTTAAGACAAATAAGATCAGTCAAATATTATGTGCATCAATTCTATAACCTATCCTTAAGGGTGGAGAATATTACAAAAGATAACCTGAATGATCTATTTCTTAGGGGTCTTAAGGACCACATTGAGCATGAGGTACATATGTTTAATCCACTCAAGCTTTCTGATTCTATTATCATGGCACGTAGAGTAGAGAAAAAAATTATTTGTATTAGGAGGCATCCTTTAACTAACACCAAAGACCGTAGTACCCCTTCCCCATCATTCACTTGGTCAATTAGAATGACTTCTCAAAAAATTGAAGAAAAAAGAGAAAAAGGATTATGTTTTAATTGCGATAACAAATATGTACCGGGACACAAATGTGTTGAGAGTAATTTGTTCTATATTGAAGGAGGAAATGAGGATGAAGAGGAAGCTGAAATTATAGGAGAAGTTGAGGAACCAGTAGAAGATGAAGAAGAGGATCACCAACATAAAATTTCTTGCCATGTGTTGTCAGGTATTAGTACTCCTCAAACACTCAAGGTTATTGGCTATCTCAAAAAATAGAAGGTGACAGTGTTTATTGATCTAGGGAGTACTCATAACTTCATAAATAGTAAGTTATTTACCCACCTCAATTGTTTTATTTACCCAGCTTCAAAAATGTAAGTTATGATTGCGGATGGTGGGATAGTCAAGTGCATAGGAAAGTGCCATAGTATCAAGATTTCCATGGGAGACTACATGTTAGACTCGCCTATGTTTTTTATTTCTATGGGAGGGGTGGATATTGTTTTGGGTGTTCAATGGCTCAAAACCTTGCGTACTATAGAAATGAATTTCCAAGGATTTTTCATGTGATTTAATTCAAAAGAAAGAACAATACAATTAAAAGGGATGGTAGCTAAGTATCCACGGGTTATTAGCTCTCATTAGATGCAGAAGGTTCTTAGAAAAAAAGTAGATGTATTTGTAGAAAATTTATTTTCCATAGAGGTACAAAATACAAAGTCTTCAATGCCACCTAATCTTCAAAAGATTCTTGATGTTCACTCATCTATTTTTGATGCAATTCCAAAGGGACTACCACCACTTAGGGATCATGATCATGCCATTCAGTTGATTCTAGGGAGCCAACCACCTAACATCAAACCATATAGATACCCATATTCCTAGAAATGTGAGATCAAGAAAATGGTGCAGGAAATGTTGAAGGCAGATATCATCAG
Organism: Taxus chinensis; assembly: GCA_019776745.2. Taxonomy (NCBI): domain Eukaryota; kingdom Viridiplantae; phylum Streptophyta; class Pinopsida; order Cupressales; family Taxaceae; genus Taxus; species Taxus chinensis. Next base: position 377,940,190 of record CM034149.1, read on the forward strand.
GCATAGGAAAAGCACATATTCTTCACCAGTGGTCATGGTACGTAAGAAGGATGAAACATGGAGGATGTGTCTAGATTACTGAGAAATCAACAAGTACACTATCAAAGATAAGTTTCCTATTCTAGTAATTGATGATTTACTCGATAAATTCCATGGTGCTATTTATTTCACAAAATTAGATCTTCATTTGGGGTACCATCAAATTAGAGTAAGAGAGGAAGATGTTCATAAAATAGCTTTCAAGACTCATGCGGGCCATTATTAGTTTTTGGTAATACCTTTTGGTCTTACAAACGCTCCCTCAACGTTTCAAAGCTTGATGAACATTGTTTTTAGGCCTTTTTAAGGAAAATTGTATTAGTTTTTTTTATGACATATTGATTTACAGTAAGACATGGGAAGAACACTTGGAACATGTAAATAAAGTGTTGGAAGTTTTGGAGAAACATATGCTTTATGAAAATCCATCCAAATGTTCTTTTGGTGTACAAGAGGTAGAGTACTTGGGTCACATTGTATCCCATGAAGGTGTGAAGTTTGATCCTCAGAAGATCAAAGCTATGGTGGAATGGCCAAGGCCCAAAACTCTCAAAAATATCTGAGGGTTCCTAGGACTAACAAGGTACTACAAAATGTTTGTGAGGGGATATGGTAGAATCAAGGCTCTACTCACTTCATTGCTAAAAAAGGATGTCCTCCATTGGATAGACACATACACTAAATCCTTTGAGAATTTGAAGGAAGCCATGTGCACCACCCCAGTTTTGGCTACTCCCAACTTCTCAAAAACATTCATTGTTGAATGTGATGCTTCAGGATCGAGATTGGGAGCAGTTTTAATGTAAGAAGGAAGACCAATTGCATTTGAGATTCGCTAATGAAAAGGAAAACATCTTCTCAAACATTTATATGAGAAAGAAATGATGGTTATTCTTCATGTAGTAAAGTAATGGAGGCCCTATCTAATGGGTAGACACTTCAAGGTAAAAAAAAATGATCATGATAGTCTCAAATACTTTTTGGATCAAAGGTTATCATGTGAGGAACAAAAAAAATGGGTAAAAAAAATGTAGTAGCCGATGTGTTATCCAGAAGGGATGAATCCACATATGTCTTACTATGGAAAATGTTCATATTGAAGGCCAATTGGGTGGATGAAGCAAGATTGGAATGGGAGAAGGACAAGGATACACAATATCTAATACAGAATATTAATAAATGCTCTATAACATATAACAAATTTGAGTGGAAAGGTAATGCCCTATGGTACAAGGAAATGTTATTCTTGTGTAAATATTCTAATTTGAAGCATAAGATTCTTGCAGAGCTACATGTATCACCTGTTGGAGGAAACTCTGGGTTTTTGAAGACATATCTTAGAATAAAAATATAATTCTTTTGGGAAGGACTTAAGGGGGATATACAAAATTTTGTATCAGACTGTTTCGTGTGCCAACATAACAAAGGTGAAACCATTAAGATACCATGTCTATTGTAACCATTACCAAATCATATCTAGAGATGGGAGGATTTATCCATGGATTTCATCATAGGATTACCTTTTTTAGAGTGTAAGAATGTTATTTTGGTGATTGTGGATAATATCATAAAATATGCCCATTTTTTTCCTTGTCACATCCTTTTGCAGCAACTATAATCACAACTATTTTTTTAGAGATAGTTCAAAGGCTACATGGAACCCCAAAGATAATTGTAAGTGATCGTGATCTTATTTTCACAAGAAAATTTTGGACAGAATTATTTGCATGTTTGGGTACTCAACTAGCTCATAGTTCATCTTACCATCCTCAAACTGATGGGAAAACGGAAGTGGTCAACAAATGCTTAGAGGGGTATCTACATTGTTTTGTATCAGATAAGAAGGAATGGTGGGTTAAATGGATACCACTTGCAGAATGGTGGTATAACACATATTTTCATACCTCTTCTCAAATAACCCAATTTTAAGCATTATATGTTTACCATCCACCATCTATCGATTCTTCCTTAAGGGTACAAGCTAAGGTCAGAGATGTTGAGGAACATATTTAGCATCAACAACAAATTTTGGTTGGTTTGAAGGATAATTTGGCATTGGCACAAAACAAAATGAAACAAGTAGTAGATCAACACCATAGTGAAAGACATTTTGAAATTGGTGACTAGGTTTTTGTACATCTACAACCTTACAAGATGATGTCCTTGAAGCAGCAAAAAAAGGACAAAAAAATTTCTCCTAAATATTATGGTCCTTATTAGGTTCTACAGAAAATTGGAAGTGTTTCTTATAAACTAGAGTTACCTCAATCTTCACGCATACACCTAGTATTCCATGTTTCCTGCCTAAAGAAGGTTATTGGATAGAAATTTGCAGCCCAAAAAGAGCTACTAGAACTTGATGAGGAAGGAAGATTCATTTAAGAGCCAGAGAAGATTTTGCAAACATGTACTAAGAGGCTCAGAACCATAGACATTAAGGAATATTTGATTAAATGGAAGAATCTGAGCATAGAATATGTGACCTGGGAGGATGAAGGTTTTCTGCAGCAACATCGAGGATTATTCAACGTTTACGAAAATGTTTTTTTGAAGGGAAAGGGCATGTTACACCCTTAACCTATTGCTTGTATTAGGATATGAGTATCCGACTTGTGTCTTACCATATCATTTATACTTTCTCATGCTTAGTAGGTCGGCCTCGGTGATGGCCCTAACATATGAATATTATATATAGGGGATTTTAGGTAGTAGTTCATGATCATTCGAGCATTTGAGTCTTATTGTATGGTTTGGAGGTTGCCCCCTTGAAGTGGAGAAGCTATTTTAATTGCATATTGATATATTTTATCTACAATATTGTGTTCTTTGGTGTTCTATTTATTCTCATAATCTAAATTATACAAATAATTTCGTTATAAATTACTAGTTTTCTCACTTAGGAATCATATGAATAGTGGTATGTGATTAGGACCCAGAAATGTACCCCAAGTGCGTGATTTTGTGTCTACATTTTCCCCTACTTTATGTGTTGAGTGAATACTCGATAACATAAATTAGATAAGAGATGTGTATTGGATAACCATGTAGATCGATGGTGAAAGCATGCCAAAGAGACAAGAAAAAGTGTAGAATCTGAGGAAGTGGAAGTGACCCTAGTGGTGAAGTGTATGTGTTATGTCGTGTTTGTACTTGTTTTCATTGTCACTTGATGAAGGGTTTTTTCTTGTTGTGTATTAAGGATGGACCTACAAAAGAAGAGTTGAAGAGTAGTCAAACTCATGTATTATTAAAACTCTATAAAATCATGCAAAAGTATGTAAAAATACAAAAAAGTAGTAAAAATAACATGTGTACCTGATCTATGATGAGTGAAAACGATAGAAATTTTCCTAAAATGTTGCAAAAGAGAGAGTTTTCCAGGTGATCTCATGTCAAGAATGAGCTTTTTAGGTGATCTCACACCAAAAATGAGTTTTTTCAGTGATCTCACGCCACAACAGAAGAGTGTTGGGGAGAAAGGTCTAGTCTCATTATCCATCCCGACTACTTCCTGAAATTTATACACCACTACAGATTGTGTGATCCATGTTGTTCTAGTTCAATCCAGTTTGATCCTAGGAAATAGAAGAAAAGGGAAATATAATGCATTCTGAATGTTGGAGGACTATTCCTATGCTGTGAAAACATGCTCTGAGAACTACTAAAAACTACTTTGATCTGATGTTGGTGAGAAAAATTTTCTATATGGAAAATTAGGTGTCTCCACCAACGTTCACGGGGCTATGCCCCTCTGCATTGAATGGTGCAGCTCCCATTATTGAATTTTACTTATCTAATCCTAATCTAAATGGTACAGGTTAGCTGAATAGGTCAGGGATCACATAGGGACGCTCGAGTGAACCTGTGGAAAAGTGTTTCTATGGGTGTACAAGGGAGGATATTTCAGTAATGTAGGGAGAATGAGGGAAATTATGAAAAGAGTGTCACTTCCATGAATAGAATTGTAGATTTCACACCCAGTAACAATAGTAGTCCAACATTCAATATAGAAGAATAGAAATGTTACACACACATCAAGATAAGATGAGACCGTGAACACAAATTTTCAGAAATATCCTTATCAAGAAAAGCAACAAAGTCTTTTCTCTATTGACTAAAATTCATTAAGTTGTATGATAAGATATAAATGGAAGGAAATACAAGAGAAATGGAAAAAGAATAAATGTAGCTCTTTATTCCATGTGTAGTGATAAATACAAAGCTTCAATCAGCTACCACAATTCACAATTGCTACAAAGTAGAAATTCTTCTAAATATTGGATTCTTTGTAATGGAGAGTCCATCCAAATTTATATCAATGTCAATTCATTTTTTCATCTCCCTCACATGACTCTTCTTGTTCCATATTCCACTTGTGATCTTTTGTTTTCCATAAATTAAGTATTTCTTTTATAATTTTGAGAAAAATAATTTTGCAATTTTAAAATAGGGATCAATTAAGTGAATAGGAATAAATAAAATGATGAAGCCCAATGAAAAATTAGAAAGGAGAGAGAAAGAAAAAGGAAAAAAAGAGGAGGGAGAGGATGCTCTAAAGCATGGATGAAGATCACTCCATCTCTGATGAAGATCAGACTCCACTCCACTAATGAATAAGATAAAATTCTCCAATGCATATTGATGAATTTTGAACCTTGAACTGCTTCACACCATGATAATGACTTCTTTGGATGATGCACAAGAACACCTAAAATAAGTGTTTATAAACACTGTTGAATGATTATTTTGGTGACCGCGAGCATCGTTCGTGACCATCCCCTCTGAAGAGATTGAATACTTTGAAACCAATGCTTCCATGAAATCTCTGCAACACTGGTCACACTATTGCACTGATTTGAACATCCTGATGAAATGCACCATGAACATTCAGACAATGTTAATTGTAAATTCCACCTCGCACATATAAATTGAAACATGAAATGAGTGTTGAAAGACACTGCTAAGAACCACGTAAGTTCCACCACCGTCACTTTGATCCTTCGAATTGCACAAATGAGAGGGCAATGACTGTTTTCACCCCCATGAACTTGAACTTCATGCTTTCTTGGATCAGTTTCTGCACTCTTGAAAAAGGGGGATTTACTTATTAATTTTAGTAAATGTCAATATTTCCACCCTTCTCGGCTCCAACCATTTATAGTTATCTTTCTATGATCACCCTCATATGTACTCCTGCTACCCAACTGGACTGCTCTTTAAGATGAATTACTAATGATAGCTAATGGCAATATAGATAACTTACTATTTTTAGTAAGTGGACATTTTCACCTTATTTAAGGCTGTTCCCACTTAGATTTCTCTTCTAGACTACCTTTTTTGCACATCACTTCTATCAAAACCAATTTCTACATAGAATTTCCAAAACTAACATGTACTTGTGTACGAATTTTACTATTTTTGGAAAGTGGGGTTCAGGACCTCAGTTTTCGATGAAACAAAATTTTCCAATATGGGTTTTTTCTCTTCAGTGCACCTTTGAAATTTCACATCAACTTGAGCTCTAGAAATGGAGATTTTAAAATTTAAAATTTCACTACAGGGAAAGTAGGGTTTCTTTGCTGCAAAAAAATTGGGCATGTATGTTAAATCTATTGCTTGGATTATAAATGCCTCTGAAAAACTAGATGATTGCAAAAAATGGCATTTTGATCTGTGCAATGGTTTTTTAGATATGAAGAAATCACCCTTGCGGGTTTCGAAGTCATTTCAAGCAAAAATCTCCATTTTCCTTAGTTTAAAAAATGAAAAAAAAAATGTTCTTTTAGATTATGGAAGACTTCATGAGATTATTCAAGGAAAAAAATGGTAGATTCAAGCTCTAGAAAAAAAATTCAACATTCCGGCAGCATGTGGAGGTGTGGGGGATAAAGAATGCAAAAATGACTAAGTCTCCTTTGGTATATAAAGCTTTGGCAATGTGAAGTGATATTATGTGGGGTGAATTTTTTGAGCACCTCATGTCCCTTTTTTTTTGGTGTAATAGGGACATTAAAATGTCACCTTTTCCATAGCATGACAAATTGCGGGTGTTGGTTTGTTGAGCAAGTTGTAGGAAGGGGCTATAATGGAGCACCCCAGGGGCCAGAAAATGGTCACACGGGGGGTCCTAAAGGCTAAATCAAAGGGTGGGGAACATGTTATTTGTCACCTCAATTTTCCCATTTTTTTGGTGTAATAGGAAAATAAAAAAATTCTCCCTTGCCTCACTGGTTTGACAAGTCACACACATGTAGGAGTTAGGTGGGGGAGCAAGGCAAACCAGTGAATAGGGGGCTAAAAGGTGAGCAAGAGAGTCATACGGGTGAATGACCGAAAGGATATATTAGGCGAGGGGAAAAAAAATTCACACCTCATAATCACTTTGGTAAGATGAAATATGGGTAAGTGAAAATGTTCACCTCAACCTCAGGTTGACACGTGTCTCTTTGGAAAATCGATTAATTATCGAAATAACATACCTTGAGGGCCAGCTTGAAAAGACCATATACTTGAGCTCGCTCTGTGAATGGTTTTTGGGTGCTTCTTTATATTATTTAACATTAAAAATGACCTTTTGAAATGAATGGGAGTAGGTCCCATGACAGTTAATATTCTAACTGAAACACCCTAAAACATATCTTTTTTCTTAGAAATTACCTGTTGTGCGTGGAAAGAATGAGTTGGCCTACAGAAATTCGTGGTGAGTGAAGATGATCTCTTTGTGTACACCATGTAGGGGACTACAATGTGATTTCCAATGATATCTTGTTTGTCTCTTAAATAATTCCAGAGCTCCTAGAATCCTTCCTTGAAGATCAAGGTTTTTTTTGGTGTAAGCTCCTTTAGGCCCAAAAACCCACTTTCGGTGAATTGGCTCCTAAATGCCCCAAACTTCCCATGTTTTTCCTAAATAAGTTCCTTGGTAATATTGGCTACTATATACACCTCCAAGATGAAAATTATCCTCCTGAGCTACTCAAGTGATGATGCACTTGGCTTAGAAAGCCTGATAAAATCCCTTTCTAATTATGCTATTGAAAACGCGCCTTGAAAATTATTGCTCTGAATGTACTTAAATGATGTTACTTTTCTCTACAATCACCGAGGGGGGAATAGATGAAATTCATAGAAGAACCACTAAAGGAAAATAATTTACTTGACACTAAGGGATTAGTTTGATTCTGGGGGTGTCTGGAAAGCTATAACATGAAAATTTTGACACTGGGGTATAGTTGTCCTATTTTCGGGTGAATTTTTCCCATGCAAAAACACAAGACAACAGCTAGCTCTAGTTTGGGTATAGTTTTTAGATCTATCACAACAAGGACATAATGTGAGAATCCCATAATCTTAATTTCTTCGTAGACCAGTGCCTTATCCATTGGTTTTTATGGAGTCATTAGAGAGATATGTTACAGAACTTCCATTATTGAACACACACGCGTGCAAACAAACAGAAGGGAAACACACAAAACAAGGAAAAAAATACAAATAAAAAGGGAAACTATGTTACAGGGTGAGGGACATCTACAAAGGCAGGAAAATAATATACACATACCTAATAACAGGTTGGGAAAATTACATACCATCATGGAATAATGGGTTGAAATGTGATCTTTGGAGTGCAAAAACCAGTATATGGTCAAACCATGCTCTTGTGATGGCTTCGCATGGCTTGAGAAGAAGAATACTAGTCATGATTCCATCCTCATACTCATACTACAGTGAGAACATTCTTGCATCTAATGAAAACTTGGTCACCTTCTTAGAATTATTACATCTTGAGGCTTCCTCTTGATGTCCTACAATCATGAGACTCCATTTCTCCATGTCTTTAGGAGTGGTAAAATTGATCTCTTCATGGGGACATTTTTCATCCTTCGATTGCAGCCTAAAATCATTTCCTATATTAGCAAGGTACTCCAGAGGAGTGGGAATAAACTAATTTTCTTCCTACTCAATAACTTCTCTGAACATCTCACTTCACTTCTCTAAGTGACTATATTCCAAAATAGAGGCCATATCATTGAGATGGAGGCCATCATCAATCTCAAGGAAATATTTTAATATGGGAACATGTTCAAGGAACATTGGAGCTTGAAAAATGGTGAGCATATTCTAAGTTTGAATTTTCTCACAAGAATCATGCACATTCTCAATTTTTGTTCAGAGTAATTTTCATCATTGTTCATCTGCTCAAAGTTCCTTTTGGTATCATTTTCCAAATTGTAACCCTCAATTTATTCATAGAGGAATTATTTACCTTTGATTTTACTTTTCCAAATGAACTCCTTTTCTAAACTGGTGGAGTATTTCGAAGTGGTGAGAACAAGTTGATTTTTAACACACCCCTTATACACTCACAATTTTTCACTTTTTTTGAACAATTTCCTTTAATGAAAATCAGCTCAACATTTTCCTTATTATCATCCTCCATAGTAGAGATGTTGTCTTCAAGATTGAGGAATTCTAAAGTAGATTCAAGAACCTTCCTTATTTTTTACTCAGGAACCTCTTCTTACTATGTGTAAGGAAAATACATGCTTTCACATTCATTCTCATCCACAAAGGCATTAGGAAAGACATCAAGTTCATCCAAAGGCTTCATCTCAGCATCAAACATTATTGTGTCAAAAAGATGAGCACAAATTGATTCATACATGTCTTGTATCTCCATATCCTAAGTCAAGAGTTCAAGACTGATTTGGGGATCTTCAGTTTCTTCCATGGCCTTCAATATATCTTGCACTGATGGCTCTTTTGAGTTCACCATAGGTTCATCTTCCTTCTTATAGGGAGAAATTTTACCATTTTTTTCCATGTGATGGTTGAAAATTTGATCTGTATGCATCCATGATTCATTTGAAACATTCTCATTCACTTCCTACATGATTTTTGTTACCCAAGATTCACTTTATTGCAATCACGGGCATGCTTGATTCTTGAAACCTTCTGATAAGGATAAGAGGTCCATCATTTTTCAGAAGGATACTCCTTCAAGCTCAAAATCCATATCATCCTCTTGATGGGAAGCATATGACCATGTTGAGGCAGCAATATGGGAAGGAATTTCAATTCCATATTTATCATTCATTACTGAATCTTCTTGCTCATATGAAAGATGAAAGGATTTATTTTCACCGTGATGATGATTTTTCTCAGTGAGTGAGAAGAAGTGTTAAGATTGTTTTCTCTCCTTGGCTTTGAAAATGAATTGGTCTTCTTCCATTCGATCATCCATGATTGAATCAGAAAGAGAATTTTATTCTTCAACTTTCTCAATTTCTTCATGCAGCATCTCTACATCACTTGAAGAATCAAAATAGGAGGGAAAATTATCTATGAATATCTTTAACTAATCATCTTCAGTCCATGGTTTTGAGTGGATTTCTTGCACTTCTTCACATATATCCATTTCATCATTAATTGAAAGATCAAAATTTGAAAGGATATTATACATGTTTACTTTGAATTATTCATCTTTTACTTCCCCATTTTTGGTGGAGTCTTCAGAAAACAATGAATCATCCATCATGTAGCAAGAATCTTCCTCTCTTGAATATATTATTCCTCCAATGGGTTTTGCCTTAAGCTAAAAATAATTGATGAATGGTGGTTCTACCTCCATGTATTTTTCATCATCTTCCAAGGTGTTTCTTTAATTTTCGATAGAGGGTTCAAGGAGATGACATTCCTCAAAAGCATCCAAGAATCTTTCGTGGACGAACACCTCGTAGTGTGGACAATTAATGGGATCTTCTTGAGTTTCTTCATTGTTGACAACACTAAGTGCTTCAAGATGTTCATACCTTATTTTAAAATCTAAAGCATACCTCCAAATTTCATGATAGGCTTTGGGGTTATAATTTCCTTCTATTATGCTTTGAAGCTTTCCACATATTCTCTTTTTAGGATGTTAGTTTCTTCATCACCAAATGCAAGGAAAACATCTAGAGAGCAGAATAAGGATAGTGTTCTTAATTTTTTAGTGAAATGTGTGAGGTTGTAGAATTCTTCTTCAGTGGATATTGCACCATCATCCTTCATAGGACAAGTATCCTTTTTTTTTCTTCTCTATGGAGTGCTTCAAGTTTCTTGTACATTTCTTGTAAAGCTTTAGAATATTTCAGAACTTTAGGATAGCTTTGTGAACTAGAATTTACTTGCATAGTTCTTGTGATTCTTTCCATATAATCAATTTTTAAGGTTGTCATTTCATCATTTATATAGGCAAGGAAATCATCCCAAGGGAAGGTGATGAAAGGCATGGCCCTAAGCTTTTCATTCAATTGTGCATAATTGAGATTATTACCTTTGGCATATTCTTGGGCTTCGCACGTTATCTTGTATTTTCTTTGAATATTTTTCAAGAGCTCCCTACTTTCTTCTTCTTCATAGGCAGACTCTTTTTTCTTTCCTTTTTCTACCTACAGATTATTTCTTGAAGTAGGAGACCCATTTACTGTTCTCGAATTTTCCTTTTTACAAGGACTATTTCGGAACCATGGCTGATCAACAATCTTGATTTCCCATAAACCATCTTCTTATTATTCGTTGTCACTCATTATTACTTCACTCCAGTCTATAAATTTCTTCATTGTGATGCAGGAAATGAACATGAAAGGGATTTGTTCCTTGACAGAGTCACCTTCAAGAATGATTTTCTTTTTAAATCTTATTTTTTTTGTTTTTTTAATATGTGTGTGTGTGTGTGTGTGTGTGTGTGTGTGTGTGTGTGTGTATTTTATTTTTTAGGTAGAGATTCTTTTTTAGTGCACTTGGGAAAATATCTCCCCAGTAGAGTCGTCAAAAATTGTTGGTGAGAAAAAATTTGGATATGGAAAATTAGGTTTCTCATATATATATATATATATATTATATATATATATATATATATATATATATATATGTATATGTATATATATGTATATATATGTATATGTATATGTATATGTATATGTATGTATGTATGTATTTTTTATTTTTTAGGTAGAGATTCTTTTTTAGTGCACTTGGGAAAATATCTCCCCAGCAGAGTCGCCAAAAATTGTTGGTGAGAAAAAAATTGGATATGGAAAATTAGGTTTCTCCACCAACGTTCACAAGGCTATGCCCCTCTGCATTGAATGGTACAACTCTCATTATTTAATGTTATTAATCTAATCCTAATATAAATGTTTGGGTTGGCCAAATAGGCCAGGGATCACACAGGGACACTCCACCAAACCTGTGCCAAAGTGCTTGTACAGGGGTATAAGGGAGGAAATTATAGCAATGTAGGGAGGAGGCAAATTAGGAAATGAAAGTTACTGCCATGTGTATAAGTGAATATTTCACACCCAGTAACCAGAGTAGTCCAACATTCAATATAGAATAATAAAAACCTTGTTACACACACATCAAGCCAAGATGATACCATGAACACAAAGTTTCAGAAATATCCTTATCAATAAAAACAACAAAGTATTTTCCTATTCATTGACATTCACAAAGTTGTATAATGAGAGAAGTAGAATAAAACATGAGAAAGGGAAATAGAATAAATGTATCTATTTATTTCATGCGCATTGACAAAAAGTTCAACAACTACAATCCACAATTACTACAGAGTATAAATGCTTCAAAATCTTGAATTCCTTGAAATTGAGACACCATCCCAATTTATAGAAATGTCAATTGACCTTTCACCTCCCTCATATGACTCTTCATTTTCATATTCCACTTGTGACCTTTCATTTTCAATTAATTAAGTAGTTCTCTTATAATTTTGAGAAAATACTTTTACAATTTTAAAATAGATCACTTAAGTGAATAGGACAAAATACAATGTTGAAGCCCAACAAAAAATTAGAAATGAGACAAAAAGAAGATGGAGAAAGAGAGAATGAGGGAGAGGATGCTCTGAATCATGGATGAATAAAACTCCATATCTTATGAATATTAGCTCCACTCCATTGATGAATTGATGAAATTCTTTGATGCAATGGTGAATTGTGAACCTTGAATGCTTCACATCATAAGAAAACTTCTTTGGATGATGCACGGGCACCCAAACTAAGAGTTAAGAAACACTGCTAAATGATTCCTTTTGTGACCATGAGATTCACCCATGAAGATCCCCTCTAAAGATATTAAGACTTTGAAACTAATCCTACCATGATTCTCTGTAACACTACCATACTGCTATGTTGATTTGAACATCTTGCTGAAATGCACCAGAACAGTATGACGACATTAATTGCAAAGTTAAAACTCCACCTCACACATACAAACTGAAACATGAAATCAGTGTCGAAATACACTACTGAGATCCATGTAAATGACATCACCATCATCTACTCCTACATACTCTGACGAGAGGGAAATGACTGTTTTCACCCCTGTGAACTTGAACATCATGCTTTGTGAACACTTTCTACTCTTGAAAAAGGCGATTTATTATTTTTAGTAAGTTTCAAATTTCACCAATTTTGACTTCGACCAGTGAAGTTAGATTATATGATCACCCCTTTGTGCACTACTTCTGCTAAATTTTTTTCTTTTAGATGACTTAATAATTATAGCTAGTGCCCATATAGGTAACTTACTATTTTTAGTAAGTGGTGATTTTCACCTTTTTCAGCTCTACCCATTGATATTTCTCTTCTAGACTACCTTTGTGCACATCGTTTCTGTCAAAACCACTCTCTGCATGGAATTGCCAAAAAGAGTAGGTACCCATGTAGGAAGCTTACTATTTTTAGAAAGTGGGGTTTGGGACCTCAGTTTTTGATGAAATAACTTTTCCAATATGGGTTTTTTCTCTTCAGTGCATCTATGAAATTTCACATCAACCCGAGCTTTGGAAATTGAGATTTTAAAATTTAAAATTTCACTGTGGGGAAATTGAGGTTTCTTCATTGTGAAAAATCTGAGGTGTGTATGTGAAATCTATTACTTGGATTCTAACAGCCTCTGAAGAAATAGATGATTGCAAAAAATGACATGTTGATCTGTGCACTGGTTTTTTAGATATGAAGAAATCTCCCTAAATGGTTTAAAAGTCATTTCAGGAAAAAATCTCCTTTTTCATTCATTTAAAAAATGGATTTATTCATGTTTTTTGTTCTTTTAGATTATGGAATCCTTCATGAGATTATTAAAGGAAAAAATTTATAGATTCAATAACTAGCAAAAAAATTCCAACATTCCAGCAACATCTGGAGATATGGGGGATAAAAAATGCAAAAATGGTTATCTCCTTCTGTATTTATAGATTTGGAAATAGAAGGACAGAAGTGGGGTGAATTTTTTGGAACTTCATCTCCCTTTTTAAAGGTGAAAAAGGGATAGGAAAATTCAACTTTCCCCTACCATGACAAATGGTAAGTGTTGGTTTGTCAAGCAAGTTGAAGGAAGGGGCTAAAATAATCACGTGGGGGGCAGAAAATGGTCGCATGAAGAACCTAGAGGCTAAAAGAGGGTGGGGTGTATTTTATTTTCCCCATTGTCCCCTTGGAAAGGTGAAAAAGGTTCTCAAAAATGTACCCTATCCTCACAGTGACAAGTGGCATGCATGTAGGAGTAGTTGGGAGAGCAAGTCAAACTGGTCAATGGGGGCTAAAAGGTGAGCACCTGGTCATATGGGTGACCAAAAGGCTAAATGGGGGGAGGGAGAAACTTTGTGCACCTAATTTCCCTTTATTAAGGGTAAATAGGGATAAGAAATTTTTCCTTAACGTTAGCTTGACAGGTGTCTAGGTGTGAAAATGGTTAAGTACCGAAGAGCGCACCTTGAGAGTTGATTTGTGAAGGTCATAACTTGAGCTCCTGGATGATTTTTTGGGCACTTAATTATAATATTTTTCATTAAAATTATCTGTTTATATTAATGGTGAGGTTTACAAGACTTTATTCTTACTTAAACACCCTAAAAATATCCTTTTTCTGGGGATTTCTTGTTATGCATGGAAATAATGAGTTGGCCTGAGAAATGCATGGTGGTTGAAGATGATATGTTTTTTCTACCATGTGGGGGACTGAAATATATTTCCAATGATATCTTTTTTATCTATAAACTCATTCCAAAGCTCCTGTAATCCTTCCTTGAATATCAGATGCTTTTTTAGTGTAAGTTCCTTTAGGCCCAAAAACCTGCTTTCGGTGAATTAGCTCCTAAAAACCTAAAACTTCCCATATTTTTCCTAAATTATTTATTTAGTGTTATTGTCTCTTAGATACACCTCCATGATTAAAATGAGCCTCCTGAACTTCCCCAGTGATGATGCATTTGGCTTTGAAAGGCTAATAAAAGCCCTTTCTAAGTCTGTTGAATACTTACTTTAAAAATCGTTGCTCCAACATAATTGAATGATTTTTCGTTTCCTAAATCACCTAGGGGTTACTGATGACATTCACAGATGAACCATTGGAGGATAATAATGTACTTAACAGTGGGTGGTAGGTTGATCTGGGGGTGCCTGGAGAGGCACAACATGAAAATTTTGACACTGGGGTATAGTTGTCATGTTTTTAGGTGAATTTTGCCCATGCAAAAACACAAGACAACATCTAAGAAAATAACTTTAACTACCCCTGGTCATAGGCACCCAAGAAATGTTAGGAGCTCCTAGGTGCTTATGTTTGTATATAGGCGTTGGTGTCTGTGTTATACTGAGAACCTATTATCTATTTTTACCCCCTAGTAAAATAGACAACTTGGGAGGATCGGTTTGAGCATTGGAAAGTGATTCATGGATAAATTTAGAATGATATATCTGATATTTCAATTTTGGGAATAATTTCAAGTGATTCAGGGAAGTTTCAGAGGTCTTGGGGCCATCCATCAGAAGCATGATTTTGGGCCTTAAGGAGTGCGCAACATGAAAGAAGACTTGAGATTCAACAAAATAATTGGATATCCATGTCAGGAATTATAAGTCCAAAAAATTTCCTATGGAATTCATTTTCCATGCCCTACATGGTGGAAAAGACGATACATCTTGAAGCATCATACACTTCCCACGGCAGTTCATTCTTCTAGCATGCAACATGAAATCCTGAGAAATAATGAGAAATTTAGAGGTTATAAATTCAAAATTCAATATTTATACCCCCAAAATTGGATTTACTGGGTTTTTTCCATGTGAAATCATATAAAATTTCACCCCAAAACTCATCCGGGAGCTCAAGATATTACCTTCGGAGGTTGGTCGGGTCATCAGGTTAGTCGGCTGGGTTGGAGGCCCAAGTTGGTCAGGTAGGTTGGTTGGGTCAATTTTTTGATGCATACAAATAGTTTTAGATTCCCGTCACACCTGTCACATTTTCACAACACACAAGTTAGTTGGGTCACCCAGGTTGGATGGTACAAAGAGGTTGGTCGGGTCACATTTTTTGACACGTACAGACAGTTTTAGAAGCCCATTACACCCCTCGCATATGAATGACCATCAAGTTAGTCAGGTATCTCATTATACAGATAGAAATGGATATTTTTCCAAACCCCCTCAGGTTGGATGACCCACGATGTAGATATGGCGATCGGGGTTGGTCAGCGACCACAGTAATGTATGGCCCACATAGTTAGACGGCGTCCAACCTCTGAGTGTTGGACAGTCAAATTCAGATGATGCATGGTCAGATGGATCATGAATTTGGATGCATGGGTGGTGGTAAGGAAAGGATTTATGGGTCACATGGATGGGTAGCTCACAAGTCTCATGCGAGGCGTAAGTAGCTGAATGAATAACAACCCAACAACCATATTTAATGTGGTATGACTCCCATGTCTTTTTTGATAAAAGTACCCTCTGGAAGTGAAATTGTATGGGTTCCCATACCTCTTTAATGTGGGTGGGTAAAAAATGGATATATAATGCAATCGAACCCCTCATTTTTTAAGAGACATTCTTGGAGCTGGGGAAAATCTTGCAAAATGTTCTAATCTAGCCAAATTCTAAACAAACTTGATATGCTGTGAATAATATGAACTCCAAAAGAAAATAGATCTCCTTCGTTATTGAATAATGAATTACAATTTTTCCTAAATAGGAAAACAACTCCCAACTCCAGTTTCCAAGCAAACTCTAACTAACTTTGACTAAATCTACTCTAGGTGGCAGAAATTATTATTTTTAGTAATTTACTAGAACCTGCTATTCTTAGTAAGTTCACATGCTTATTTGTACGGGCACAAAAATTTCCATGCATCTACATTCCTAAATTATAGGAATTTCCAACTTTCTAACTCATAATGCAACTAATAGACTATAATTAACTAATGCCCAAAAGTAGGAAAATACTGAACTACAACTTAAATCCTAATTTTTTGACCTCAAGATGGCGGATTTAGGGCCTAAAAAATGTGCCAACACTTTCTCCAAATGGTAGGGCTGGTTAACTAGTATGTTCCTGTCATTAAAACATGTGGTTTCAAAAAAAAATCAGACTCAAACGGACACACAGAGCTCAAGTTATGACCTTGTCAAGTTCCTACTAATTTTGGCGCATCATTCTCCCATGCTTGAAAAAAACATAGCTCCTGCAAGTTGTCTTCTTCAAACTGCTTCCATTTATCTACATCCAACTTCTTAATCTCCCACTTTGTGACCCAAGTAATTTCCTCTTGTTCCAATCCTTTCCAATGTATCAAATATTTTTTGTATTTCCCATGTCACGTGTCCATTGTTTTCTTATTTAGAATTTGATCCACTTCTTCTTTCTTCTTCACCAGAACCTACTTCCTCCAATAAACTAATTGATCAAGAACATACCCTTCTGCACCATCCCCATGAAAATAATACAAATCTCAAACATTAAACACTGGAGAAATATCAAAATTCCCTGGCAATTCTACCTCATAAGCATTATCATTTACTTTTTTCACGATTTTACAGGGACCAATCTTCTTGTACTTCAGCTTGTTATAGGTTCCTTTTGGAAACCTTTCCTTCCACATATATACCATAACCAACTCACCAACTGTAAATACCTTTCTCTGTTTATGCACATCTACTATTTCCTTATACTTATCATTACAATTTTGTAGCTTCTTCCACACTTCTTCCTATAATTGTTGTATATGTTCGGAAAATACTTCTACAGCATCACTGACTCTGCCATCAACTGGTAGTTGTACCAAATCTAACACCCTATTTGGATTACTCCCATACACAATTGAAAATGGAGACTTTCTTGTGGATCTATTTATGGAAATGTTATATGCAAACTCAGCTTGTGGTAATGCTAAGTCTCATTGTTTCAGATTTTCCCCATTGATGCACCTTAACAGGTTTCCCAAACTCTGATTTACCACCTCTATTTTCCCATCAATCTTAGGATGATAGGCACTATTGAACTATAGATGAGGTCCCAATTTCTTCCATAAATTCCACTAGAAGTGACTTAATAACCTTGTGTCCCTATCTAAAGTAATGGTTTTTGGAACATCGTGCAAACGAACGTCTCTGAAAAACAAATCTACTACGCTTGTTTTCTTACAAGCAATAAAATTAACCATCTTGGAAAACCTATCAACAACCAAAAAAATTGAGTCATTACCTCGTTTTGCTTTTGGTAATCCCAAAACAAAATCCATACTCATATTTTTCCACGACCCTTTAGGAACATGCAACGACATATACAACTCTGTATTTTGTGCATGGCCTTTCGAGACTTGGAAATTTTGACACCTCTCCACATATCTTACCACATCTCTTTTCATATTTGGCCAATAGTATTTCTCTACTACCAAGGCTATCATCTTATCTTTACCAAAATTCCCATCCAATCCTCTACTATGTAAATCTTTCACTATATTCTTTGTCATAGACCCAACTGGAATACATAGTTGGCATCCCTTGAATAGGTATCCATCATGTAAAATGTACTCATCTTGGACATCTCTTACATTGTTTGAAAATGGACGAATTAACCTTTCAACAATATCCTTGAAATTAGAATCAGAAGAATAAAAACCCTTTATTACTTCAAAACCCACCACCTCATTTTCCATAGTGGTAAACAAAGTCACACGCCTACTCAATGCATCTGCAACTTGATTCTATTTTCCTTATTTATGTTTTAGACAAAAATTATAACCCTGTAAAAATGATACCCACTTTGCATGCCTACTATTCAAATTCTTTTGTGTATTCACATACTTCAAGGCTATGTGGTCTATAAATAATACAAACTCCTTAGGCACTAAGTAATGCCTCCAATTCCTTAATGCTTGTACAATTGCATAAAATTCTACATCATAAGTAGAGTAGTTTTCTATTACCTCATTTAGTTTCTCACTAAAGAAAGCTACTGGCTTTCCACCTTGACTTAGAACAGCACCAATACCCACATGTGAGGCATCACAATCAACCTCAAACACTTTATCAAAAATTGGTAGTGCTAAGATGGGTTCCTCTGTCACATTCTTCTTCAAGAACTGAAAACTATCCTCAACTACCTTTTTCCACAAAAACTCCCTTTCTTTTGTGTAATTTGTTATAGGTGCTACAATACTACTGAAATTTTTAATGAACTTTCTATAAAATGTTTCTAGACCATGAAATATTCTTACCTATGTTATACTCTGTGGAGTAGGCCATTCAATAATTCCCCTTTATATTTTTTGAGTCCATCTGTACCCCATCTACTGAAATAACAAAGCCCAAGAATACCAAACTCTCTTGCATAAATGTGCACTTCTTCATATTTGCATAGAGTTTCTCTTTCCTTAACACTTAAAATATCACCCTTAGATGCCTCAAATGTTCTTCTTTAGTTTTACTAAAGATCAAGATATCATCAAAATAAGCCACAACAAACTTAACATTATACTACCGCAACAGGATGTTCATCAGTCTCATAAAAGTACTAGGTGCATTGGATAATCCGAATGGCATCACCAACCACTCATATAATCCATTTCTTTTCTTTAATTTTGTTTTCCACTCATCTACTTCTCTGATCCAAATCTGATGGTAACCACTTTGAAGATAAATCTTTGTGAAATACCTAGATCTAACAAGCACATCCATCATATCATCAAGGTGAGGTATTGGGAACCTATACTTGATTGTAATTTTATTGATTACTCTTCTATCCATGCACATTCTCCATGTTCAATCCTTCTTTGGTGTTATTAAATTTTGGGTTTCACACAGACTCATGCTCTCCCTTATGACCCCCTTTCTCACGAGCTCTTCCACTTTCATATTCAACTCTGCATGCAATGTCGAGCTCATCCTATAAGCCGCTTGATTTGGGAGTGAAGACCCTGGAATAAAATCAATATGGTGTTGAATATCTCTTTTGGGTGGTAATCCATCTAGTAGCTCATCAGGAATAACATCAGAAAATTATTCTATTAATTATGATGTTTCTAATGGTATTTTTGCACTTACAAGTTCATCCTTATTTGCAACTAGTGCATAACAAAATCCGGTTATCTTTGCCTCCTTCACAAATTACTTCGCATAAATCATATTTTCAGCCTTCCCCTCTTCCTTAAGAGGTAGCAAAACTATTTTTGTACCATCCTTCCAGACAGTATAAGTATTGTTTCCCCTGTCATGAATAAATTTTCTATCGAATTGTCATGGTCTTCCTAGCAGCATATGACATGCATCCATAGGAATAACATCACACCAAATCTCATCCTTGTAATTGTTCCCAATAGAAAGACTTATTAAACATCTCTTATCAATAGTAACTTCATTACCCTTCTTAAACCATGCAATATGGTAAGGCTTAGGATTCTTCCCACAATGCAGACCCAATTTCTCAACCAGCTCATTTGAAACCATGTTCTCACAACTACCACCATCAATAATAGCATTACATACCTTTCGTCCTGAAGTGCATCTTGCTTTAAAAATATTTGTACATAGCCATGCATTCCCCTTGATATCCTTTCTTGGAGCAATCATCATCCTCTTAATCATCATATTTTCTTCAACATCTAGTGGAGTTTCTAGGTCCTATTCATCTTCTACTTATTCAGCTTCAACAATATTTAATCTTGGAGCATCTCCTTGCCTCTTATCATGTGTATAAGAATTCAGGCATTCAAAATCCTGATGCCCCTCTTCACCACATATGTAACAAAAAAATACTCTTTGTGGAGCCTCCCATCCTCTATTGCCAGCATATCCTCTGCCCCTAGAAAATCCTCTACCTCTTTGTTGATTCTGGAAATCTTGTCTCGTATCTTCTTTCTTTTCCAACCCATGAGATGATTCTCCCCTACCTTGGGTGAAACCAGCTCATCCTTTAAAAGAAGATGAGGCCCCCTATTCATTCCAGATGATCTCCTAAAACTTTGATGATTTTTTTTCCTTGGCCTTTAAGGATAATTTATAGGAATCCTCCATGCTCTTAATCCTATGCATAATTATCTCATCTTGAATGGAAAATTTTAATCCATTTACATACCTTGTAGCCATTTGTTCCTCATTTTCTTCATGCTCTACATGAATGGACAACTTGTAGAACTCATCTCTGTATTTTTACATGGTTTATAAGTTCTGTCTGAGATTCTGAAACCTCCTATAAAGGGTTTGTGCATAATCCACAGGGAGAAATTTATCTTTCAGCTTCTTCTCCATCTTACTCCACGTCCTAATTATTTCTTTCCCCTTTCTTGACTGCGCTTTTTATAGGTGATCCCACCATAACATAGTATGACCTTTCAATTTTGTGCATTCAAATTTTACCTTCTTTTCTTCTGACATAGCCTTTCACTCAAAAAAAATCCCCATGTTATTCAACCTTTCTATTAGCTCCTCTGGTTTTAGACTACCACCATACTCTGAAACATCAACTCTTATCCCATCATTCTTTCCTTCTAATGCTCGAAGCATCCTTTCTTCAAAAGCTAATGGTGGAATTTGTGTTTCCTCTCTGGGTTATCATTGCAGCAAGTGCAGAAAATTGCCTCTACAGATCTTACATATTTCTATTCATCTAGGAAATACCACCTCCTCTTCCTCTTCCTTTTCTTGCCATTTTTTTTAAAGACTCAAACCTCGCTCTGATACCAGATAATGTAGCCAAATTCTAAACAAACTCGATATGCTGCAAATAATATGAACTCTAAAAGAAAATAGATCTCCTTCTTCATTCTTGAATAATGAATTACAATGTTTCCTAAATAGGAAAACAACTCCCAACTCAATTTTCTAATAAAACTCTAACTAACTTTAACTAAATCTACTCTAGGTGGCGGAAATTACTATTTTTAGCAGTTTACTAGAACCTGCTATTCTTAGTAAGTTCACATGCTTATTCATACGGGCAAAGAAATTTCCACTCATCTTCCACATTCCTAAATTAGAGAAATTTCCAACTTTCTAACTCATAATGCAACTAATATACTACAATTAACTAATGCCCAAAAATAGGAAAAAACTGAACTACAACTTAAATCCTAATTTTCAGACTCAAGATGGCAGATTTAGGGCCTGAAAATGTGCCAAAACTTACTCCAAATGGTAGGATTGGTTGACTAGTGTATTCTTCTCATTGAAACATGTGGTTTCAAAAAAAATGAACTCAAATGGACACCCAGAGCTCAACTTATGACCTTGTCAAGTTGTTGCTAATTTTGGTGCATCATTTTCCCTCGACTCCATTTGAGTTGTAAGCCTTATCCTACACCTAGCAAGCATATTTATGCCTCTGAGCATTTATGTAATGGTATGTGCACCTTATAGAACCAAAAAATCATGTTTTGTGGTGTTTCTCAACCATTTCTCATGTTTTTTTATTTCTCTTTGCCTCTCCATTTCGTGTTTTTTTTATGTGCATGTATTTCGCATTTGGAGGTATAAAATGTTGTGTTTCATAGAGTACAGATGGAATATGGAGTTTGGGTCTATGTCACTATTGTTCTAACATTTTCCAAATCTATTTTTTCCTCCCTCAATAGAGTATCTCACCCCTTTTTCTAGTGCTATCACCCCCTTTTAGTGTAGGATTTCCCTTTTCATGCACTTTCTCTCTTCTTGTATCCTTAGCATTGTTAGGTTAGGTGTAGTTAGGCATCTTTTCTGCATCAAGACTATTTTAGCATTAGGATTAGGTAGAGGAATTTGGCCTTCTCCACAGGTCCATCTCAGGTTTGCAAGTCCCACAACTTGAGAGATGGACCCATATTAGTAAAATTACACTGATTGCCCCAAACTACAAAGAGAAAATCGAGGGGTGCTATAATTTTGACATAACATGAACCAAGTCATATTTTGGGTCAGTTGGTGTCTATAACTCTATTATGTTCCTATGTTGTGTAGGCATGTACTAAAGATTTGATCTACTGTATGAGGTGACTGATTCACCCAATGTATTCCCCCTCATTTGGGGTGTAAGTGACATTGCTAGGAGGATGCATCCCAAAGGAGAGGATTGGATGCTGATCTAAAATTGTAACCTTGTAGGGGGAGGGAATATGCATGGTGGAAACCAACACACATGCAAAAAAAGTGGTTGGAAACATGTGTTAATGTAAATAAGACAAGTATAAATATAGAAGACAAAGTGTAATCAACTAAGCAAGAAGATAATGTAGACCATGAAAAATGGGTTTCAAACATGGGACATCACTCACAATGGTGAACATAATCAGGGCCGAAGTGGAAAAAATCATACAATAAATAAACAATCAATACATAGGGCATAGCCCAAAACCAAAGAAAAAAAGTGACAAGAAAAGCATTAGACAACCATGGTGGCAAATAATTCTTACAAATAAAATGTTGCACATGAAGCACCCATTAGAATTTTATTAAGATAAAAGTATGTCGAGACATGTATATATCACTAGAGTAGTGTGCTAGTAATAATAGGAAGTAGTATAAAATGAAACAATAGCACTTGTAGTGTGTACAAAAGTAGATGCCCCCAGGAGCCTCATTGGGATTGGTAAAAGGTATAGTGCTAAGCATCCATAGTGCAAGTAAAGATCTATAGAAATTCTACATTCACAACTAAAGATCAATTAAATGTGCATGTGTATATAGAAAATATAATGACATACAAAGTATCTATCTAGTATTGTAAACAAAGTGTACATGTAACAAGTATAAGCAAGCAAGAATATGTACAACCAAGATATACAATATGTTGTGAGATGGAATGATATGCAATGCAAATTTGATAAGATCAGCTTACTTCCCGAGCGAATGTGTATGAGATGAGGTTAATTTATAAAATACCCCTTGACATTCAAGAATGAACCATAGAACAAGAGTGTGTCGTCAAGAAATGGTTTGAAATTATGCACTAGAAATATAGAGAAATGAAGTATAGAGTGTGAGAGTGAATTTGGTGAGGTTTATTTATAAAGGAACCCTCTCAACCGTCAAGAATGAACCATAGAACAAGAGTGCATCATCGAGAAATGGTTTGAAATTTTGCACTAGAAAGATAGATAAATTAAGTATAGATCGTGAGAAGTGAATTTAGTGAGGTTATTTTCAGATTTAGATCGTCAACAGTTGAATATGAACCGTGAAACTAGAGTGTGTCATTAAAGTGGACACCGCGTTCATATGATAATGTGATGCTACAAATATTCTTGTTTGTGAACAATGACATATGACCTGTGCACGTGCCGTCGATCTTTGTCATGCATGTTAGAGGGACGAGGTCTTGCCCGCCTTTAGAAAACACCTTTCGACAATCAAGTGTGAACCTATTTATGATTTTTTTAGAAACACCTGTGTCCCAATCCCCCCAAGAAAGAAAAGTGACATATACACAAATAAATTATACACTCTAAGATGTGTCACTGATGCTATAGAAATAGGACAGTATGATGGAATGGTCCTATAATTAATCCTAAATAGAAATGATAATGATGACCTAATAATGATCTAGGAGAGGGGAAGTCATGCACTTATATCCCGCATTAGTGTATGAAATAGAGCTAATCCTAGAATGATAGAGAAAGCATTCCAATGGTAGGTGAGTTGACTCGCAATTTTTTTGGCAGTAGTCCCTTTACATCTTTTGGTTCATGTCATTGAGAGAACTTGGAAATTATATGTGATTTCATGAATTGATAAAAATTGATGAAATTTTAGATTTGTAAACCTCTTTCTGAAATTTGGTTAAGGAAGTCTTAAGTCGCACAGCATAGGTTGATTATTTCTATTGTTAGACCTCATTTAAGGATAGCCAATGTGTCAGAATCGGTGAAAGAGGTTATTAGTGACTACTTTGGGCAAATGTTCCTAAGGTGGTAGATGTCATCTAGAGACCGTGATATGAGCATATATTCTATACCCAAGATCCAAGAATTTTGTAACCTTGGAAGAAGGGCTGGCCTTGAGTGGGGGATTCAAACTGGAATGATCATGACTTGTGTGTGAAATAGGGACATGGAGAGGGATCTTCCAAGGCTTAATGGATATTGGAAAGTTCTTGGTATTGGGAATTATATACATTCATGAAGAATTCCAGTGGCCAAATGAATCTGTCAAGGATCCAAGGTCTGTCAAACCTGCATGCTCAATCAGGTTCTGAGTCCAAGATTATTAGGCATGACATGGAATGGGATGCCAAAATGCATGCATGGCCAGATAGTCTTGGGAAGTGTGATTGTACAAATAGACTTGATTTGAGACAGGTATAGCTATCATAGATCCACGAATGCTCTATCAGATTATCCACTTAAGGAGGTTTTGGTTGTTTCCAATTCTCTCCTTGTAGGAATGTGCCTTTTGCAAATGGTAATCTTGGATCCATTAAAGCTTCAAATCTCATTTAGAAGAGGCATCAAAGTCACTATAGATACATTTTTGTAATGTTTCCAAGGATTTAATTCCATGGCCTAAAATTTAGTGAGAAGGGATTTCATCATATGTTGCAGTCCCATATGATCTTCGAGTTAATTATTGATAATTTTGGAATGCCATACTATGACCACTATCTTCCACAGGAGAATTGTGCAAGAATCCCATGAATACGGTGGAAGGACTTGAAATAGATTGAATTTGAGTGGAAGACTCAGGATTGGCCTGCAACAAGGCATTAAGGGAGAAACTTTGCTTAGAGTTTTGAAGTCCTCTCCCCATAATAACAGTGTTCAAATGTGGAAGCACCTCAACACTCATTTTTAAAAAATGTAATTTCAATGAATACCCTATGGATATTCAGGATGTCACATATAATAGAATAATTGACGAAGTGCATTATTCAACCCAAGTAGAAAGACTTCCTCTGGAAATTGTATTCTTCAGTGCAAGTTCTAGGGAATCAGCTCATGACTTATGGTGTATTTTGGAATAAATCTCAAATTTCTCTAGACTAGAGAACTAATGAACAAGAGGAGGAATCTATCGTAACCATTCCTAATAAATTTTAGAACTATCGGATGTGTCGGGACTAGGGCGCCTAGACTGGGTCAGGGCCACCTATGCCCCAGAGTCTACTTTTGATCGCTTATGTATATGTAGAACCTCATAAACTTATTTTTCTTATGTCACACCAATGTCTCTAACCTTCGTTGTTTATCACCTATATGTCACTGGATGATCACAGAGTTTTCTTGTAGCTTGATAAACAAACTAAATCCTGGAAATTCCCAAAACAAATCAAATCCTAAAAATAAAAAGATGCAAATGGGGAGTCGAACTAACCTCGATGGTCACCTAACAGAGTGAACTTATGACCAATATTTACACTACATCTTAGACTCTATGTAGTTCTTATGTGTGTGTTTAGAATCGTACCCTAGGAAGCTCTTGTGAAAGATACACCGGATATCAAGCAATATATATACGTAGCAATGTAAATAGATGTGTGTATGGAAAAATGAACTTCCATCCTATGTAAATATGTAGAAAATGCAGTCTCTTATCCCTTTAATGAATCTTTATGAATTCCTTGATGTTCTTATAATGCCTTTGGATGCAACCTTAGGTGGTGATAATATATGCTTAGAGTTTGGTTCTTTATTATGGTCACATAGCTTTGTATTTATATAATTCCCTTGTTTGAATTTTGTAATTGACAACTAAAAGGCCAACCTATAAGAAAACAAGATTCCCAAAAGATAAAAGAGGCCCAAAAGAGGTGAGTAAGATACAAAGAGGTCTGGGCATCCAAAGGGGAGGAGGGCACCTAGGCGCTAGTGGCCAAAGTCAAGAAAGATAAAGAAATGAAGATCAGATTGGGCCGTAGGACATGGAAGGCCAAATAGAAAATAAGATACAAAGACAAAATGTCAAATATTGTTGTCAATTACTATTTTTCTCACTTAGGAATCATATGAATAGTGGTATGTGATTATGACCTCGAAATTTACCCAAGTGCGTGATTTTGTGTCAATGGTAGGTGAAAATACCCAACTAGCTTCGCAAGGATTCGGCTACCCTCTAAGGTACAATGATAATTATGTTAATGAGGAATAAACATATTCATGACATGATTATATCAACAACGCTGAGAATTATTAGTCTTACTCGCCCTAAGTATGATAGGGTACACATATTATAGCCATTGCCTCACAAGAAATACTTAAGGAATTGGTCTTTTGTAAGACCCGTCTTAGGTGTAGGACAAGAAGAAAATTTGTGAGGATTAAAGTATTCCTTAGGAAATTATGGTTTTACAAAGATTATACATGATTTTATTGAGATGGATGGTACAACCAAGTTTAAATACTCTCTTCATTTCTATGGTTTAAATATAATAAATTTTATACTAAACATTAAGATTTTATGTATGATCCACAATAATTATCTAACAAGTGATTTTTTAAAACTTCTAAAACATAATGACCACATTTAAATATAAATGTTCAAGACACCCATAAAGTAAGTGGTTCACTTTTTACCCAATTAAATTTTCAGCTATCTTCTTTATTTATCAAGTTAGCATGGTTTCTACATAGCTGGTCCTACATTCATTAGGTTTCACTCCTACTGGTCTTGAAAGGTTAGTTTAAAATAAATAGATATAAACCACATAGTTTTCCATGTACAACACTTGAAATATAAGAGTCCAAGAGAAAAAATAGTTTTTGACACACAAATTTAAATAATGTATTCTCTTTAATTCACTTTCCTTTAACATTTGCAATCTATGTCAATATACAATATTTCAATGTCATCTCACTAATTACAACATATCACACTCTTAATCCTTCTTATTCAGAGTACTTGTAACCACTGTAGGGTCAGACCTAGGATTGGTATGGAAAACCCTTACACTCAAGCATAAACCAATGCATCCATAATTTCAATAAATCAAAAACAAAGTAAAGAGATAGAGATAGGGGAGAGAGAGAGAGAGAGATTGTTTCCTCACACATTCACACTTCCAAATTCATACACATTTTTTTGAAGAAAATTGCAGCAGATGCACATCAACTTTGCTGCAATAAAAATGAGACCTCTAGGTCCCCGGGCGTGCCAAAACTGTTGTTGCAGGACTCACAGCACCCCTGGATGCAGATCAGGCTTCTAGGTTGATCACTCTAGCATCCAGTGTGATTGCACAACATGGAAACCTCTCTCCAAGTGTGGGACTTGTGTGAAACTGAGAGAGGAATCTCCAGATTAGAGGCTGGTTCCTCAAACTCCTCTGATTTAGATCTAATGCTTGCACAACTACAGAGGTTCAGATCCTAATCCTACTCTAACTTGCAAGGAGACAGGGGATAGAAGTGCAAAAAATTGAAACTAACTAAAGATGGTGATGCACCAAAAAGGAGGAGTGGTGAAAACATTTGTCATGCAAATAGACACAGACCAAAATTGCAACATAAAACATACACACAGACTGATAATATAATTAGGATCTGAAATGAAAGCAAAATAATACAAACAAAGGACTGAAACCCATTCACAAGCATTTGCATTATCATTTCCAGTGTCAAAAAATCACTGCATTACAACCTCAGAGAGGTAAAAAAAACTGTTACAATCTTTGGAGAGGTCTGATCTTTGCATCAATCACTTGCTGGAGGTGAAAGAAGAAAGAAGTTGCTATGCCCAAAAAATGTTCCCCCCTTTAGAAATGAGCCAAATCTGGCTTTTACATTGCATGGGTCGAGCCTAGGAGACAGAAAACGTACAAAAAACATGAGAGCCCATCCCTTCTTGACTGCAGGTGCATTAAAATGGCATGGGGGACCTTACAAACCCATACCCTATCATTTTGACTGAATTACAGGAGAATGCGACCCATTCTGCATTAAATCTGGTCGCTGAAATGTCACTTCTGGCCATGAACACGTGTCAGAGCCTGTTTCTCATTTTTTCTCTCTCTAGACTACACCAAAATCAAGATTAACCCCAGAATCATGTAGATAATTTCATAAGCTTTCCGTTGATATAAAGAACGTGCAAATCTGAGCTCTGGATCAAAAGATATGGAGATCTGAAGATTTAGGGCACAAAACAGGTGAAAACGGTTTTTTTTTAAATTTTTCCCGCGCTCTGCCACCTGGATGACACGTGGCATGCATTGATTGGTCGTCAGGGGGCGGGGCAGACCT
Organism: Taxus chinensis; assembly: GCA_019776745.2. Lineage (NCBI taxonomy): Eukaryota > Viridiplantae > Streptophyta > Pinopsida > Cupressales > Taxaceae > Taxus > Taxus chinensis. The sequence goes on from CM034149.1 coordinate 377,968,709, forward strand.
TTACTTTTAGCTTTTTGGGTGAACTTCTTGCCAAATTCTCTAACTCCTCCCCGAGCTCCGCAGCTTCCTTGCTCCATAGGACACGTGTCCTCTTTTGATTGGCTCGGGCAGACCCCTCAAACCTCGCCCTTTGAATTTTGGACTTTTCTCCTTGTGACACGTGTCATGATTTGGTTGGTCCTGGGGGTCTGCTGGCTCTTTCACATCCACCTCGCGTCTTCCATTTGTCCGCACTTTTGTCCTTTGCTTGCGTTGGCGTCCCTTTCCCCGGTCCCACGCGTCCCTTTGTCCCCCAGTGCTCTGTCTGGAACAAAAACTTCCGATCCGCCCGAAATGGGCTTCCCTGTCCCTTTTTTTCTGACACGTGGCGTGATGACTCTCGGCTTTTTGGCGTGATCTGATTGGCTTCTTTTCTTTTTTCGGCCCATTTTCGTCTTGCGTCCCACGTCCCTTTGTCCCCAATGTCCCAGTGTGAAAAGTTCCCCCTGTTTCGGCCGAACCGGCATGGTTCGCGTCTTCGCGTCTCTTCTTGTCCCAAATGTCCCAGAGCAGTTAGTCGATTTTCTTCTCCTTCGGCCGAACCGGCTTTCCGCGTCCCACGCGTCCCGACGGCCTGGATGTTCCTTTGCTCTGCAGACTGCCTGGTGGCCTTTCGGCCGATTCGTGCCCAGATGTCCCTCCCAAATGTCCCGACTGTCGCGAGGACTAGGACTTAGCCATTTTTCATGATTTTTTTTTCCCCAAGCTTGTTTTCTGCAACTTTTTTCACATTTTCTCAGAACTTGCTCTTTTCTTCTTGGCCAGGGGAGTTAGAAAAAATCTGAGGGGACCCTAGAAACATGATTTTTGCCCTGAATCAATCCATTTAAACAAGATTTACTCTTGGAGCATCTCCTTACCTCTTGGCATGTGTATAAGTATGTGGGCATTCAAAATCCTGATGCCCTTCTTCACCACATATGTAACAAACAATGGTCTTCATGGAGCCTCCCATCCTCTATTGCCAGCATATTCTCTACCCCTAGAAAATCCTCTGCCTCTTTGTTGATTTAGGAAATCATGTCTCGTATCCTCTTGCTTTTTCAATCCATAAGATGATGATTCTCCACTACCTTGGCTAAAACCATCTTGTCCCCAAAAGGAAGATGAGGCCCCCCTATTCATCCAGGTGATCTCCTAAAACTTTGATGATTTTTTTTTTTTCCTCGGCCTTTAAGGCTAATTGATAGGCATCCTCCATGCTCTTAATCCTATGCATACTTATCTCATATTGAATGGAAAATTTTAATTCATTTACATACCTTATAGCCATTTGTTCCTCCATTTCTTCATGCTCTACATGAATGGACAACTTGTAGAACTCATCTGTGTATTCTTTCACTATTTGTAAGTTCTTTCTGAGATTTTGAAACCTCCTATAAAGGGTTTGTGCATAATCCCATGGGGATAAATTTATCTTTTAGCTTCTTCTCCATCTTACTACATGTCCTAATTCTTTTATTTCCCCTTTCCTGACCACTCTTTCTGTAGGTGATTCACCATAACATAGCGTGACCTTTTAGGGGTTGGTCAGGCGACCACAGTAATGTATGGCCCACATAGTTAGACGGCGTCCAACCTCTGAGTGTTGGACAGTCAAATTCAGATGATGCATGGTCAGATGGATCATGAATTTGGATGCATGGGTGGGTGGTAAGGAAAGGATTTATGGGTCACATGGATGGGTAGCTCACAAGTCCTCATGCGAGGCGTAAGTAGCTGAATGAATAACAACCCAACAACCATATTAATGTGGTATGACTCCCCATGTCCTTTTTTTGATAAAAGTACCTCTGGAAGTGAAATTGTATGGGTTCCCATACCTCTTTAATGTGGGTGGGTAAAAAATTGGATATATAATGCAATCGAACCCCTCATTTTTAAGAGACATTCTTGGAGCTGGGGAAAATCTTGCAAAATGTTCTAATCTAGCCAAATTCTAAACAACTTGATATGCTGTGAATAATATGAACTCCAAAAGAAAATAGATCTCCTTCGTTATTGAATAATGAATTACAATTTTGCCTAAATAGGAAAAACAACTCCCAACTCCCAGTTTCCAAGCAAACTCTAACTAACTTTGACTAAATCTACTCTAGGTGGCAGAAATTAAATATTTTTAGTAATTTACAGAACCTGCTATTCTTAGTAAGTTTCACATGCTTATTTGTACGGGCACAAAAATTTCCATGCATCTACATTCCTAAATTATAGGAATTTCCAACTTTCTAACTCATAATGCAACTAATAGACTATAATTACTAATGCCCAAAAGTAGGAAAATACTGAACTACAACTTAAATCCTAATTTTTTGACCTCAAGATGGCGGATTTTAGGGCCTAAAAAATGTGCCAACACTTTCTCCAAATGGTAGGGCTGGTTAACTAGTATGTTCCTGTCATTAAAACATGTGGTTTTCCAAAAAAAAATCAGACTCAAACGGACACACAGAGCTTCAAGTTATGACCTTGTCAAGTTCCTACTTAATTTTGGCGCATCATTCTCCCATGCTTGAAAAAAAACATAGCTCCTTGCAAGTTGTCTTCTTCAAACTGCTTCCATTTATCTACATCCAACTTCTTAATCTCCCACTTTGTGACCCAAGTAATTTCCTTCCTTGTTCCAATCCTTTCCAATGTATCAAATATTTTTTGTATTTCCCATGTCACGTGTCCATTGTTTTCTTATTTAGAATTTGATCACTTCTTCTTTCTTCTTCACCAGAACCTACTTCCTCCAATAAACTAATTGATCAAGAACATACCTTCTGCACCATCCCCATGAAAATAATACAAATCTCAAACATTAAACACTGGAGAAATATCAAAATTTCCCTGGCAATTCTAGCCTCAATAAGCATTATCATTTACTTTTTCATCACGATTTTACAGGACCAATCTTCTTGTACTTCAGCTTGTTATAGGTTCCTTTTGGAAACCTTTCCTTCCACATATATACCATAACCAACTCACCACTGTAAATACCTTTCTCTGTTTATGCACATCTACTATTTCCTTATACTTTATCATTACAATTTTGTAGCTTCTTCCACACTTCTTCCTATAATTGTTGTATATGTTCGGAAAATACTTCTACAAAAAGCATCACTGACCTGCCTCAAACTGGTAGTTGACCAAATCTTTAACACCCTATTTGGGATTACTCTCCCATACACAATTGAAAATGCAGACTTCTTGTGGTCTCTTAATGGAATGTTATCAAACTCAGCTTGTGTGGTAATGCTACGTCTCATTGTTTCAGATTTTTCCCCATTGATCACCTTAATGTTTCCCAAACTCTGATTTACCACCCTCTATTTTTCCATCATCTTAGGATGATGGCACTATGAACTATACGATGAGGTCCCAATTTCCTTCCCATAAATTCCACTAGAAGTTACTTAATAACCTTGTGTCCCTATCTAAGTAATGGTTTTTGAACATCGTGCAAACGAAACGTCTCTGAAAAAACAAATCTACTACGCTTGTGTTTCTTCTTCAAGCAATAAATTAACCATCTTGGAAACCTATCAACAACCAAAAAAATTGAGTCAATTAGGACCTTACCCACCACCGAGCAACCAAACCCGCCCCACCACGCCGCGCATCAGAAAAAGCCCACTCGTTTTGCTTTTGGTACTCCGCAAAACAAATCCAACTCATATTTTCCACGACCCTTTATGCAACATGCAACGACATTACAACTCTGTATTTTGTCATGGCCTCTTCGAGACTTTGGAAATTTTTGACACCTCCTCCACATATCCTTACCACTCTCTTTTCATGTTGGCAATAGTATTTTTCCTCTAAACTACCAGGCTATCATCTATCTTTACCAAATTCCCATCCAATCCTCTACTATGTAAATCTTTCACTATATTCTTTGTCATAGACCCAACTGGAATACATAGTTGGCATCCCTTGAATAGGTATCCATCATGTAAAATGTACTCATCTTGGACATCTCTTACATTGTTTGAAAATGGACGAATTAACCTTTCAACAATATCCTTGAAATCAGAATCAGAAGAATAACAAACCCTTTATTGCTTCAAAACCCACCACCTCATTTTCCATAGTGGTAAACAAAGTCACATGCCTACTCAATGCATCTGCAACTTGATTCTTTTTTTCCTAATTTATGTTTTAGAAAAAAAGTATAACCTTGCAAAAATGATACCCACTTTGCATGCCTACTATTCAAACTTCTTTTGTGTTTTCACTTACTCCAGGGCTACGTGGTTTGTAAATAACAAAAAATCCTTATGCACTAAGTAATTCCTCCAATGCCTTAATGCTTGTACGATTGCATAAAATTCCACATCATAAGTAGAGTAGTTTTCTATTACCACCCTACCTCATTTAGTTTCTCACTAAATAAAGCTACTAGATTTTCCACCTTGACTTAGAACAACACCAATACCCACATGCGAGGCATCACAATCAACCTCAAACACTTTATCAAAATTTGGTAGTGCCAAAATGGGTGCCTCTGTCACCTTCTTCTTCAAGAACTGAAAACTATTCTTAGTTACCTGTGTCCACAAGAACTCCATTCCTTTTGTGTAATCTGTTATAGGTGGTACAATACTGCTGAAATTTTTAATAAATTTTCTGTAAAACTGTTGTCTAGACCATGAAATCTTCTTACCTCTATTATACTTCTGTGGAATAGGCCATTCAATAATTCCCCTTTATCTTATTTGAGTACATCAGTACCCCATCTTCTGAAATAATGAAGCCCAAGAATACCAAAATATTTTGCATAAACATGCACTTTTTCATATTCGCATAGAGTTTATCTTTCCTTAACACTTAAAATATCACCCTTAGATGCCTCAAATGTTCTTCTTTAGTTTTACTAAAGATCAAGATATCATCAAAATAAACCACAAAAAACTTACCATTATACTCCCACAACACGGTGTTAATCAGTCTCATAAAAGTACTAGGTTCATTGGATAACCCGAATGGCATCACCAACCACTCATATAATCCATTTCCTATCGTGAATGTTGCTTTTCCACTCGTCTACTTTCTCTGATCTGAATTTGATGGTAACCACTTTCGAAGATCAATCTTGGTGAAATACCTAGATCCAGTAAGCACATCCATCATATCATTAAGGAGAGGTATTGGGAACCTATACTTGATAGTAGTTTTATTGATTTCTATGTCTATCCATGCACTTTATCCATGTTCCATCCTTCTTTGGTGTTAATGAATTTGGGGTTGCACACAGACTCGTGATCTCCCTTATGACCCCCTTTCTCATGAGCATCTGTCCACTTGCCTATTAAAATCAACATGCAATGTTGGGCTCATCTTTTAGGCCACTTGATTTGGGAGTGAAGACCCTGGAATCAAATCAATATGTTGTTGAATATCTCTTTTGGGTGGTAATCCATCTAGTAGCTCATCAAAAATAACATCAAAAAATTCTTCTATTAATTCTGTTGTTTCTGCTAGTATTTGTGCACTTGCAGGTTCATCCTTATTTATGACTAGTGCATAACAAAAATCCGGTTATCTTTTTCCTCCTTCACAAATTCCTTTGTAGAAAGCATATTTTCATCCTTCCCCTCTTCCTTAAGAGGTAGAAAAACTATTTTTATGTCATCCTTCCAAATAGTATAAGTATTCTTTCCCCCGTCATGAATAACTTTTCTAGCAAATTACCATGATCTTCCTAGCAGCATATGACATGCATCCATAGGAATAACATCACACCAAATCTCATCCTTGTTACTCTTCCCATAATAGAAAAAATTCTTAAACATCTCTTATCAATAGTAAGTTCATTACCCTTCTTAAACAATGTAATACGGTAAGGGTTAGGATTCTTCTCACAATGCAGACCCAATTTCTCAACCATCTCAGTTGAAACCATGTTCTCACAACTACCAACATCAATAATAACATTACATACCTTTCCCCCTAAAATGCCATCTTGCTTCTGAAAAATATTTGTACGTAGCCATGCATCCCCCTTGATATCCTTTCTTGGAGCAATCATCATCCTCTTGATCATCAGATTTTCTCCAACATCTGGCGGAATTTCTAGGTCCTTTTCATCTTCTACTTGTTTAGCTTCAAAAACCTTTACTCTTGGAGCATCTCCTCGTCTCTTGTCATGTGTATAAGAAAGCGGGCATTCAAAATCTCGATGCACCTATTCACCACATCTGTAACAAAACAAATGGTCTTTGTGGAGGCTCCCATCCTCTATCACCAACATATCCTCTGCCCCTAGAAAATCCTATGCCTTTTTGTTGATTATTGGAAATCTTATCTCGTATCTTCTTGCTTTTCCACTCCATGAGGATGATTCTCCCCTACCTTGGCTGAAACCAGATCATCACTTGAAAGGAAGATGAGGCCCCCCCCATTCATTCCAAATGATATCCTAAAAATTTGATGACTTTGTTTTTCCTCGGCCTTTAAGGCTAATTAATAGGCATCCTCCATGCTCTTAATCCTAGGCATACTTATCTCATCTTGAATAGAAAATTTTAATCCATTTACATACCTTGTAGCCATTTTTTCCTCAGTTTCTTCATGCTCTACATGAATTGACAGCTTGTAGAACTCATCTGTGTATTCTTGCACTGTTTGTTAGTTCTATCTGATATTTTTAAACCTCCTGTAAAGGGTTTGTGCATAATCCACAGGGAGAAATTTATCTTTCATCCTCTTCTCCATCTTACTCCCCATCCTAATTCTTTCTTTCCCCTATGTTGGCCGCTCTTTCTGTAGGTGATCCCACCATAACATAGCATGACCTTTCAATTTCTTGCATGCAAATTTTTCCTTCTTTTCTTTTGACATACCCCTCCACTCAAAAGCATTTCCCCATGCTAGTCAACCTAGTCTATTAGCTCCTCTGGTTTTAGACTACCTCTATACTCTGGAACATCAACTCTTATCCCATCATTCTTTCCTGCTAATGCTCAAAGGATTATTTCTTCAAAACCTAATGGTGGCACTTACGTTTCCTCCTCTTCACAAACTTCTTCTTCATCTGTGTCATCTCCACCTTGATTTCCTCTCTAGGTTATCATTGTAGAAAGCGCAGACAACTTGCCTCTACAGATCTTGCATATTTATATTCATCTGGGAAATACCGCCTCCTCTTCCTCTTCCTTTTCTTGCCATTTTTTTTAAAGACTCAAACCTCACTCTGATACCAGATCATGTAGCCAAATTCTATACAAACTCGATATACTGCAAATAATATGAACTCTAAAAGAAAATAGATTTCTTTCTTCGTTATTGAATAATGAATTACAATGTTTCCTAAATAGGAAAATAACTCCCAACTCAAGTTTCTACAGCAAACTCTAACTAACTTTGACTAAATCTACTCTAGGTGGTGGAAATTACTATTTTTAGCAGATTACTAGAACCTGCTATTCTTCAGTAAGTTTGTATGCTTATTCATACGGGGAAAGAAATATCTACGCATCTTCTACATTCCTAAATTAGAGGAAATTTCCAACTTTCTCACTCATAATGCAACTAATAGAGTAAAATTACCTAATGCCCAAAAAATAGGAAAAACCCGAACTAGAACTTAAATCCTAATTTTTGGGCTCAAGATGGCAGATTTTAGGGCCCAAAAATGAGCTGAAACTTGCTCCAATTAGTAAGGATTGGTTGACTAGTGTCCGTTCGTCTCATTGAAACATGTGGTTTCAAAAATAAAATCGACTCAAACGGACACCCGGAGCTCAAGTTATGACCTTGTCAAGTTCCTGCTAATTTTGGTGCATCACCTTTTTTCTCGACTCCATTTGAGTTGTATGCACTTATACTACATCCTTTATCTAGAAAATTTCAATGAAACTGAGCATGTTATGTAATGGAATGTTCACCTAATAGAATTTTGAACGGAAAATCATGGGATGAGACTGATAACCTAGCATATTCGGCTATTAATGGTGGACTTTGTATGGGATTCAACTAGTAACTCAATAGATGACATCTCCAAATTCGTGTACATACAAAGTGCCCTGTATTTCCCTATGTTGAAGGATATCCACAAATGTTGTGCTTCATAGACTACAGATGGAATATGCCAGTCCTGTGCGTCTATGTCAACTAATGACTTCTAATGCATTTTCCAACTATATGATCTAATTTCCTCCCTCAATAGAGTATCTAGACCACGACTAAACAAACAAGGGATCTATCACCCCCTATAAGGGTAGTCTATAATTCCCTGTTGTCAATGCACTGTTCTCTCTTCGGGAAACAAGTTTTTGTCATTGTTCAAGGAAAAGTGTAGTAAGGCACCTAAATTCTGCAACAAGACTATTTTAGCATTAGGATTAGGTAGAGGAATGTTGACTATGTCTGTCAAAGTGAAAATATTAGATAGTTGCAAGAAACTTCACAACTATGATAAAATTGGAACTCTTTTCATATTATCGCACAACATTACACTGATTGCCCCAAGACTACAAAGTCCAAAATCGAGGCATGCTATAATTTTGACATAAAATTACAAGCCAAGTACGTATTTTACCTTGCAGTTAGATTGTAGACTATACACTCTATTATGTTCAAATAAAGTGAATAATTCATCAAACCTTATAGATTGGATTCTAATGTATCAAGAGAGACTGGGTCACCCAATGTTATTCCCCCTACATTTGAGTTGTCAGTTAGATTGTCTAGGACTATAAAACCCAAATGGATATAACTCTTCTTAGGGGCATCTAAACTTGTAAACTTGTAGGGCTAGGGAATATGGTATGGTGGAATCCAACTGCACATGCGAATCTAGTGTTTGGAAACATGTTTTCAATGTAAATCAAGACCTAATTTTTTCTATTGCTACAGACAACCCTTGTAATCAACTAAGTCGAGATTAGAGGAATGTCCTGACCATGAATAAATGTATGATGTCTTTCAAACATGGGGCATCACTTTGATTGGGTTGAGATTCTATTATCTAGTCCTCCTTATCTCTTGAGAAATTGACGACATCCATACTGAATAAATTGAACAATAGAGGAGATAGGGCCTAGCCCAATATCTAAGAAAAACGGTGGATCAAGAATAGCATTAGTCATACCATGGTGGCAAATGGTTTCCTACATTAAAAAGAAACTATTGCACATGATCCATCCACATTACATTGGAGATTGAAATAACTTTTAAAAGTACCTTTTTAGATCATGTATATATCATTTAAGAGTAAGCGATGCTAAGCACACTAAATAAGAGTCAAGTATGTATTAAAGGAAAGAATAGCTACTAGGGGATGTAGTACATAAGTAGATGCCCCTAGTTATGCCTCATTGGGATTGGTACCAAAGGTAATTCCAAAGTGACTAACCCATCCATAGCAACAACATCCAACCCCTTCTCTTGGAAGATTGTACTTTCAGGTACCTCACTTTCATCAATCTTCTTAGTGCATGTTTGTGTAGAAAATCTAATGACATCCCCAATGTATCTATCAAACATGGTAAACAAGAGTGATGGACAAGTTCCTAGAAATAAGCACTTGCTGGGAAGGATGTACAACCAAGATCATACAATATGTTATGAGATGCCCATACTAGGGACAAGGAATGGAGAAAAAGATCTAAGAATGGGATATGCATCCCTCAGCATAACTGTGCCAAAGAAATTAGGCCTTACATTCATAAAATACCCCTTGACAATCATGAATTTCACCATAGGATCAAGAGTGTGATCGTAAAGAAATGGTTGTGGCAGTTATGATACATAGGAGTGCTCATGGTGAAACCAAGTATAGCTCATTCTCATATTATTGACCTCATTGGTGATGGTTTAGCCATAACTTTACCCTCTACCAACATTTCAAGAATTTTTGCCTCCATAGTGCAAGAGTGCAACTTCAGTCGATACCATATGGTCTTGAGGAATGGATTTGCACTAGCCAGATAGATAAATTAAGTATAGATCGTGAGAAGTGAATGGTAGTGAGATTAATAAAACAGATTTAGATCGTCAACAGTTGAATATGAACCGTGAAACAAGCAGTGTGTCATTAAAGTGGACACCGCGTTCATATGATAATGTGATGCTACAAATATTCTTGTTTGTGAACAATGACATATGACCTGTGAAACGTGCCGTCGATCTTTGTCATGCATGTTAGAGGGACGAGGTCTTGCCCGCCTTTAGAAAACACCTCAACGATATCAAGTGTGAACCTATTTATGATTTTTTTAGAAACACCTGTGTCCCAATCCCCCCAAGAAAGAAAAGTGACATATACACAAATAAATTATCAAATTGTCTAATGATGCTTAGAACTAGCTAGTAAAAAACATAGATGCAGAATAGTCCTAGAAATGATAGATACCTAAATAAAATATAGGATGAGGGAAAATAAGCATGATTTAGACAAGTGTATGCACTGTATATGCGCATCTATCCAATAATGATAGAGCTAATCTAGAATTGGGTCCAATGGTAGGTGAGTTGACTCGCAATTTTTTTGGCAGTAGTCCCTTTACAATCTTTTGGTTCATGTCATTGAGAGAACTTGGAAATTATATGTGATTTCATGAATTGATAAAAATTGATGAAATTTTAGATTTGTAAACCTCTTTCTGAAATTTGGTTAAGGAAGTCTTAAGTCGCACAGCATAATTATTATTTATATTGTTAGACCTCATTTAAGGATAGCCAATGTGTCAGAATCGGTGAAAGAGGTTATTAGTGACTACTTTGGGCAAATGTTCCTAAGGTGGTAGATGTCATCTAGAGACCGTGATATGAGCATATATTCTATACCCAGGATCCAAGAATTTTGTAACCTTGGAAGAAGGGCTGGCCTTGAGTGGGGGATTCAAACTGGAATGATCATGACTTGTGTGTGAAATAGGGACATGGAGAGGGATCTTCCAAGGCTTAATGGATATTGGAAAGTCTCTGGTTTTGGGAATTATATACATTCATGAAGAATTCCAGTGGCCAAATGAATCTGTCAAGGATCCAAGGTCTGTCAAACCTGCATGCTCAATCAGGTTCTGAGTCCAAGATTATTAGGCATGACATGGAATGGGATGCCAAAATGCATGCATGGCCAGATAGTCTTGGGAAGTGTGATTGTACAAATAGACTTGATTTGAGACAGGTATAGCTATCATAGATCCACGAATCTCAAATCAGATTATCCACTTAAGGAGGTTTTGGTTGTTTCCAATTCTCTCCTTGTAGGAATGTGCCTTTTGCAAATGGTAATCTTGGATCCATTAAAGCTTCAAATCTCATTTAGAAGAGGCATCAAAGTCACTATAGATACATTTTTGTAATGTTTCCAAGGATTTAATTCCATTGGCCTAAAATTTAGTGAGAAAAAAATTCATCATATGTAAAAGTCCCATATGATCTTCGAGTTAATTATTGATAATTTTGGAATGCCATACTATGACCACTATCTTCCACAGGAGAATTGTGCAAGAATCCCATGAATACGGTGGAAGGACTTGAAATAGATTGAATTTGAGTGGAAGACTCAGGATTGGCCTGCAACAAGGCATTAAGGGAGAAACTTTGCTTAGAGTTTTGAAGTCCTCTCCCCATAATAACAGTGTTCAAATGTGGAAGCACCTCAACACTCATTTTGGAAATGTATATTTTCAATGAATACCCTATGGATATTCAGGATGTCACATATAATAGAATAATTGACGAAGTGCATTATTCAACCCAAGTAGAAAGACTTCCTCTGGAAATTGTATTCTTCAGTGCAAGTTCGAGGGAACAGGAGACTTATCTGATTTTGGAATAAATCTCAAATTTCTCTAGACTAGAGAACTAATGAACAAGAGGAGGAATCTATCGTAACCATTCCTAATAAATTTTAGAACTATCGGATGTGTCGGGACTAGGGCGCCTAGACTGGGTCAGGGCCACCTATGCCCCAGAGTCTACTTTTGATCGCTTATGTATATGTAGAACCTCAAAAAGTTATTTTTGTTATGTCACACCAATGTCTCTAACCTTCAGTGTTTGTCACCTATATGTCACTGGATGATCACAGAGTTTTCTTGTAGCTTGATAAACAAACTAAATCCTGGAAATTCCCAAAACAAATCAAATCCTAAAAATAAAAAGATGCAAATGGGGAGTCGAACTAACCTCGATGGTCACCTAACAGAGTGAACTTATGACCAATATTTACACTACATCTTAGACTCTATGTAGTTCTTATGTGTGTGTTTAGAATCGTACCCTAGGAAGCTCTTGTGAAAGATACACCGGATATCAAGCAATATATATACGTAGCAATGTAAATAGATGTGTGTATGGAAAAATGAACTTCCATCCTATGTAAATATGTAGAAAATGCAGTCTCTTATCCCTTTAATGAATCTTTATGAATTCCTTGATGTTCTTATAATGCCTTTGGATGCAACCTTAGGTGGTGATAATATATGCTTAGAGTTTGGTTCTTTATTATGGTCACATAGCTTTGTATTTATATAATTCCCTTGTTTGAATTTTGTAATTGACAACTAAAAGGCCAACCTATAAGAAAACAAGATTCCCAAAAGATAAAAGAGGCCCAAAAGAGGTGAGTAAGATACAAAGAGGTCTGGGCATCCAAAGGGGAGGAGGGCACCTAGGCGCTAGTGGCCAAAGTCAAGAAAGATAAAGAAATGAAGATCAGATTGGGCCGTAGGACATGGAAGGCCAAATAGAAAATAAGATACAAAGACAAAATGTCAAATATTGTTGTCAATTACTATTTTTCTCACTTAGGAATCATATGAATAGTGGTATGTGATTATGACCTCGAAATTTACCCAAGTGCGTGATTTTGTGTCAATGGTAGGTGAAAATACCCAACTAGCTTCGCAAGGATTCGGCTACCCTCTAAGGTACAATGATAATTATGTTAATGAGGAATAAACATATTCATGACATGATTATATCAACAACGCTGAGAATTATTAGTCTTACTCGCCCTAAGTATGATAGGGTACACATATTATAGCCATTGCCTCACAAGAAATACTTAAGGAATTGGTCTTTTGTAAGACCCGTCTTAGGTGCAGGACAAGAAGAAAATTTGTGAGGATTAAAGTATTCCTTAGGAAATTATGGTTTTACAAAGATTATACATGATTTTATTGAGATGGATGGTACAACCAAGTTTAAATACTCTCTTCATTTCTATGGTTTAAATATAATAAATTTTATACTAAACATTAAGATTTTATGTATGATCCACAATAATTATCTAACAAGTGATTTTTTAAAACTTCTAAAACATAATGACCACATTTAAATATAAATGTTCAAGACACCCATAAAGTAAGTGGTTCACTTTTTACCCAATTAAATTTTCAGCTATCTTCTTTATTTATCAAGTTAGCATGGTTTCTACATAGCTGGTCCTACATTCATTAGGTTTCACTCCTACTGGTCTTGAAAGGTTAGTTTAAAATAAATAGATATAAACCACATAGTTTTCCATGTACAACACTTGAAATATAAGAGTCCAAGAGAAAAAATAGTTTTTGACACACAAATTTAAATAATGTATTCTCTTTAATTCACTTTCCTTTAACATTTGCAATCTATGTCAATATACAATATTTCAATGTCATCTCACTAATTACAACATATCACACTCTTAATCCTTCTTATTCAGAGTACTTGTAACCACTGTAGGGTCAGACCTAGGATTGGTATGGAAAACCCTTACACTCAAGCATAAACCAATGCATCCATAATTTCAATAAATCAAAAACAAAGTAAAGAGATAGAGATAGGGGAGAGAGAGAGAGAGAGATTGTTTCCTCACACATTCACACTTCCAAATTCATACACATTTTTTTGTAATTCAAGAGAGAGAGTAGGGAAGAAAGATAAAAAACTAGAATACATTTTATTTTATATTCATAATATCATAACCATTGTAAATTTTATATCCTTTATAACTTTTTCTCAAACTCATCTACATTTTCAATCTATTTACATTTCCAAGACCAACCAAAATTTCATAGTTATTTCTAGAGAGAGGACGAGAGAGAAAACATTATAAATTAAAAATTCCATCCATACAAATTAATTGATTAAAGCATACTCTACACAACACTATAACGATATAAAAAGGGTTCATGAGTAATTACAAGTTCAATGAGAACCTCATAATAAATTTCTAGCTCAAGTTGTGAGTTTGCAAAAATTGGCCAAAATAGTTAAAGTGCTTACAATATGGGTCCCGAAAAACACTCATTTTAATTTCAAGAAAAAAATCATTGATTCCTACTTACTCCCCTAGATACAAACAACTCATCGGATTCGATGGAATTCGATTATGATGAACAGGGCTCAAATTACAAAAGTGACTCTGGGACCAAATATCATAAACACACCAAAAATTATTATTATATAACAATCATTGGGCCCCAAAACACTCTTGAAACTCTAACTTACAAAATCATTTTCATGAAAATGATATTTGGTTTTAATTCTATCATTTGAGGTCTACAGGTAGGTGGATATGGTTTTAAGTTTCACCCAAATGATACGGCATCTGTAAGATAAAAATGATTTCATTTTCTTAAAATGGGAACGTTAACACAAGTGGATTAAATGCTAAAAGGGATTCAAAACTCAACTTGTCAAGTCATCTAATCAATTTTCTCAGCTTGGTTAAGGAACTGCATGGTGCCCTCGGTCAACAGAGATCATATTATAGATTGTATTTTGTGGTACAACTTGGTCTAGCGATCCATGCATGTGGTTTTCGAGGTCAAAATTTTCTATGTTTAAAATGTTTCCAGACAGGGTAAAGTTTGATTACACAATCTAGTTGCATTTCTTATTATTCAAACATATTAAAATCCACAATCAAGAATAATGAATTATGTAATGTAGTACAAGAGGAAGGGAGATCCATACTTATTTTTTATGTTTATTGGAGGCATCTTCTTGGAATTTTCCTCACAAACTTTGACTGGAAAATCGTATTTGCTTGAGATCATTAAAAACATTTTTCCAAAAATCCATTTCGTGCATAGATTAGAATCATTACAGTCCATGAGACCCCATTTCTTTAAGGCATTTTGTCAAAATGTTCACAATATTTTCCTGAGCTTCCACATTTTACATACATGTCTAATAGAGCACTTACAACTACTAAATTTGAAATTTTTCCTCTATTCAAAATGCTTTAAGGGGGTCCAAATGTACAGGAAGACAATATGTTGGCAAATGTAAATTAGTTGGATTTGGACCATAGTTCCTTAATGATTGTACAAAGTTTTAATGCATTTTGAGGATACCCATGTCTTTGAAACTTTACCATGTTAAAACACTTTGGAGAGGAAAAATACCTAAAACAAGGCTCTAATTTGTGGATATATACATGGCAAGTCATAAATTCCACATATACTACATCCAAGTCAATGCTTGCATCAATCGTATTCCAATAAACTTTCAAGTCATGCACAATACCAATAAATGCCAAATTCCATGGTCCTTTAATCTGTTCTAAAGCTCTCATTTTTGCATAGGAAGGGAAGATGTTGGTAATGGTTGTGGAGTTTGGATTTAAACCATCACGTTGCATTTGATTAAATTCCTCCAAGTTAATTTTCAAAATAAATTATTATGAGCATATTTTGTAATAATTCTTATCCACATGAACACAATAATCATTTCCATGCATTAATCAAGGCTACAAAGTAATGCATGATTTGAGGTCAAGAAAGGGGAATGTTTGCAAGGTTTAAGGAGCAACTAGGGTGGATTGTAAGGCATTTTAAGGCTTCCCTCTAACACACGTGTAGTAAAATAAAATCACAACAAGGAAAGAACACAAATACATTTTTGTTTGGGGGCATCCAAACTCACTCCCATCTCTCTTTTCAGCACATACAAACCACTCAGAATGGCCATGTGAAAAAACACTTTTATAGGGAAAAATAACTAAAAGACTCTCTTAACCATCAAATGTTAGCCCAAAACCCCCACCATTACCAAGGTCCATAATAAAAAAGGGAAACGTCTCCCATTTGTGTGCAAGTGGAAAGAGGATGTTGGGAGAGGGTGTAGTACCTGGTTTACACCTATAAATTACATTTACAAAAAAAATTCCAACTCCTATACAAACAAATCCATTTTTTTGAAACCCTACAATCATCATAGTCCATGTTTCTATGCCACACTACTACATTTTATCCCATGTTTCACATGCTAACATGGCACAAGCCTGGTAAATCAATGGCAAGGGTTGTAGAGTTAGGAAAAATGATAGTCATTTTCTTAAAGCTCCATCCCTTATTCCTCCATGGAGGCTGCCAAAAAACAATAAGAGAGGGAACAAGAAACTCCAAGATAAGAAAATTACCATTTTCCCTAAGCCACCCATTAGGGATTTGTCATCATCAATATTTTAATAATCCATGAATAAATTTTATTTTGACTTAATTTTGGCTGATTTGATCTTAGCTCAATTTACTATTTCAATATTTCGAAATTCCATTTTATTTTATTTTATTTATGTATTTTTATTTCTATAAAACATTTATTGTAATAAAATGTATTTAAATGAACTATGTCAATACTTTTCAATTTCAAGGTCCTTATCTTGTATTTTGACATACTGCATCAATCGATAACATCATTAAATCCTATGTTGATTCCCAATTGATGTGTGATAAAAGAAATGAATTAGCTATCGCATTGTGTCAAAGATACCTCGAGGTTCTTTCACAAGAGGTCAGTGAGGTGACACCATGATGGGCACCACGCATTCTAATCAAACACATGTATATATTCATGTGTGGGTGTGTGTTTATTTGATTGTGTTCATTTAAAATAATATATTTATTTCTACTTATATTTAAACATTGTATATGTGTGTGTATGCAAATATAATAGTATTATATTCTATTGAAATCATACGAGAAGCACGAGGACAAGATTTTGTGTCTAAATAAATTAAAATTGAAAACACAAAATGACATCAACACGCCATTTCCAAAAGCAAAAATGGGTCTCATCCATACCATGGCACTAGACAAGAATCCTCGTAGCAGGGTTAATAAGGTAGCAACAGGAGGGGCACCACCTCTACAAAACAATCTATGTGAATTGTTCTTTTGATAAATGCACTAGTAAAGGGATATGAGGTATCAATGGCGTAGGTAAATACCTTATCGACATGATTAGTGTTGGATTTTTTAAACTTAGAAATATCAAGAATGGGTAATTATATATTTTGAGACACTCATTAGCTTGATGAGATAATTCATGCCAATCATGTTATTTGGATGTGTCACATGCCTTGATAGCTTCATATAACATTTCCCGGGTGATAGGTTCAAGATCAAAGTTGTTACCAAGGATAAAGCTATAGGAAAAGTATTAAAGGGTGTGAAAATTATCATATTAATGGCCCTAATTGGCATGCCACTAATAGAATTTACTTTCATCATGTCATTGAGGATAGGGCAAGAGGGGTATACCACCATGGTAAATGGGTGAGGTAGGAATCATAATAGATCTTATTTGGATAAAGGTTGTTTATATTCAACATGGGAGGAAGTATAATGTGATTGGGCTATAGATCGATCGATGTTGCAAATTCTCCTATTAGAAGAGGCATATTGAGGAAGAGTACATGTGTAACTTCTTCATTAATAACATTCTCATTTCTAAGAGACATGAGGAATTGGATGTTCGCAAGGGTCTACTACTTTGGAGAAGGATTTTTGAACTCTATCATGAGATAATCTTGGCACTTGGCTTATTTAAATGCTTCTTGCAAAGAGGTATGGGAAAATTCTCTAGCCGTTTATTAAAGGTGAGGCTCAAGTGCTCTAAGAAATAGTTAGAATAAGCTCCTAATTTGATAAGAACTGAATTAAATCTAATTGCAAAGTAGTTGATATTATAAAATATAATAGATATACAAATGTTAAGCACTCCATTGATACAAAACTATAAGTAAATAGGAGAGATAAATGACTTAGTTAAATCCTGTGGAGTCTGGAACTCATCTAGGAATTGTAAAGTGTTGAACATGATTGAAACAGTGTTGAAACTACTCTCTGTAAAATATAGAATATGAGAATGATATTAGACATGGGTGCCCAGTTTTAGACAAGGGTGACTGGGCACTGCTGATTGTTCCTAGGAACTGGTGACTATGTAAAAGCTCATAATATACTTTCTTTTGTGTCGTTAGGGTTTCACTATCACTTCTTGTCAGTTGACTGATATTCACTCTTTGATCACCAAGGGTACCTATACCCTACAACACAAACCCTAGCTATATGCATAATCTCACAAACACATTAAATGCGAATAAAAAATGCAATATGTGGAGTCAGACTAACCTCGGCAGTCACTAGATGAGTGAGATTATGACCAGACGATGTACTACATTCTAGAGTGCATGTAGTTCTTTTTTCTTGTGTGAAATAGTTTCCTTAGGTTTCCCTCACGCAAATGATGCCATAATAGTGGGCTTGTATCTAGATAATATGTAAATGTGTGGTATTAAATTCAGCACTTCCCCTTCCTATGTAGTGTATGCAGCCCAAAAATGTAGTCCCTTTGATGGTAGTGATAGTATGTAGATGTGATTTCCCCTTAGAATTTCCAGCCATAATAATAGAGTGTATCTTGTGTATATATATGGATATCTTGTTTGAATTTAAACACTAGTGACACAAAATGCTGAATATGAGCTCGGGATAAGGATAAGAAAACTAGAAAGGCTGACTAAAAAAGTCAAAAAGTGTAAAAAGAATAAAGAGGACAGGAGCGGCCAGAATGGACAGGAGCACCCGGGCACTAGTATCCAGAATGGGAACTAGTGTCCTGGGATAAAGGATGACATATTTGAAATCAAAAATAAATAGGGATCCCTATGACCTAACCAGAACTAGGTACAGAAATAACATATGTGAGAGAGAAAGGAAACATAAACAATTAAAACAAGTGTATGGACAAAGAATTGTGTCACCAGTGAATACTTTTTCACTTAAGATCCATGCATATAACAACATACTTGACGGTATATTAACATAGTAATATGTGCATGGTTTTGTGTCTACATTTTCTCCCCCTTTATGTTATTTGAATGAAATTTAAGTAGTGTAAAGGAAGTAAGGAACATACATGTATAGAGTCTGAAGAAGCCATGTTGCAAAGTGTGTGTAGAATGTGGAAGCTTGTAGCATGGTGAATTATGGATCAGCATTTTGAAACATGTAGCATAAGTGGAGATAGCAAACCGTTGTAAGGAGAACTTGGAGAAATAGTTGTGATGATTTGAAGATTTTGGAGATTTTGAATTGTTGCTAAAGGAGATAGAAGACGTAGGGAATGATCAAATCCCAACCCAATTTTATTTGTAAATTGGAGGATTTTTGCATCCTACCAC
The DNA here is from genome assembly GCA_019776745.2 of Taxus chinensis. Lineage (NCBI taxonomy): Eukaryota > Viridiplantae > Streptophyta > Pinopsida > Cupressales > Taxaceae > Taxus > Taxus chinensis. The sequence goes on from CM034149.1 coordinate 377,988,144, forward strand.
CAAAGGAAGAGTGTTAGGGAGAGAGATCTAGTTTTACCCTCCATCCCCAAAAGTTCCAGCCACTGCGGACGGTTAGAGACCAAATTTAGTTCAAATTAGTTCCATTTGAAAAAATGTTTGTTCTGATTGAAGAACCCATATAGGAGTAGTATAGGAAATAAAATGACATCTCATTTCCCCCACTACTATAGTAACAAGTGTTCAATTTGAGTAATAATGGATAGCTTCTTATTTAGTTCATCATGAAGTGATAGTAGTGTAATATAACTCCCAAGTTAGGTCATCTGGGAGAGATAATAAAGTATGTTGATTGCTTGATTTTATTTGAATGGTAGAATATTGCTTTGATATTTTCTAATTAGTAAATTAATCACAAAGAGGTTTTTTTGTGCTTTTCCCCTAGATTAGGTCATTTGGGGGAATATATTTAAAATATTAGAAAGTATTAATTGTAGTATAGAATGATTTTTCCTTTGTTTGAATGCGGTCATAGCAAGTTATAATAATAATATGTTGGGAGTGTTGATTGACTATATTGTAACCTAAGAGGTTTTATGGGATGATCATGATTGTATCCCCCCCTTCAATGAAAGGGTGAAGGGTGGATAAATTATCATTGAGCCGAAAGCAAGACATATAAGATGTTGTAATAGTAAATGAGGAATAGTATTGCATAGTGCAGTCGTAGTGTGAATGGATATTGAATAGTACATGTGCCATATTTGATTATGAGATGTTGAAATTTGTATAGTATGGTGCTAGAGGAAATTTATGATCTGTATTGTGAAAATTGTGAGAAAAATAGAGGTACGAGGCTCAAAATATGAGCGAAATTGTGCAACATGTATTGGTAGTAAGGATGATTGTAAATAGTAACTATGGTATACAAAAAATTGGAAATATTGTATATAGTAATAGTGAAAAAGTGAATGTATTTCATTTGCATTGAGATCATTTACGATTTGGATATCTGAGAGGTGAGGATGCCATGTGTTAGAGCAGCGATCTTGACTAGATTTGAGAGAGTAGCATCGGTCGTGGCTTCATAAATAACCAATGAGTTTTTAAGTTTGATTATTTTTGGAAAAAAATTTTAAATGTCTATTTTTCTCAATTTTAGGAAAATTTAATTTTTGTATTTTTCATCATTTCTGACCTGGGCAGAAGCAATCAGGGTGTTTCTATCCCTGGGGACACTAGCACCTAGTTCTTGGCACTATTGACCTAATTCTGGGCACCATTGACCTGCTCCTAGGCGTTGGTGTCCCAGAGCAAGGATTGGGTAGTGTGTTGTAAAATGTATAGATTTTGAGTGAATTTTGACTATGATGAATTGTATGGTGTGATGATATAAGGTTTTATTTGTTGTTGTGTGTTGTGTATAGGGATATACACTCTAGAGAGTTTCATGTGGGCCGTCACTTGATTACATTGCTTACATATGGCTTGTTAAAGGCAAAGTGGGATATATTGGACCATTTCGACTTATGAAACAATGCTAGATCAAGGGAGGTACCCTATAATATGCATATGTTGATTGCTCTATGTGATAGATGGTGTGCAGATACGTGTACATTCTAGTTACCTACTTGTGAGATGACAATGACCCTGGAGGGTGTATACAGTATATTACATTTTTTGGTTGTAGGAGAAAGAGTACATATGATCACTATAGTGGATTTCCCTAGGCAGATGAGGGAAGGGAGGTGATATTTCATAGGCACGTGAGTATAGGCAGAGACTCATATCAGTTTAGATGCATTATTGAGATCTAGTGTTTAACAGTTACAGAAGTTTATTACATTGATTAGAGCGTCGTCAGTGACAGCAAAAGGTGGCACAATTGGGATATTATACAAGATGCATGATATTTGTCATAGTATAGAGGAGCATGGAACTAGGTATGCATGGGAGCAGTGTGTATTGGCCCACTTGTATATATATTTATATATATTTACTCAAGAGGATCATGGGGGTGGACTAAAATCCATTACTTTGTTACATGTATGGGCATATGAGCATATAGCCATATAGAGGCCACTCACTGGGCCACGAGTTGATTAGGCTTGACCTGGGATAGTTTCAATGGGTAGGAACCCATAGAAAGAGGATGAATACAACCACATATAGGTCGATGCTAAATCATATGGGCCCTGGAGCCATTATATGGAGACCGTACAGAGACTATGGTGTATGAGTAGAGGATGGTGTAGGGTTGCGGTGTATTCAATGCACTATGTGGTTAGAGGATTTCCTCCTAGGGTTGATAGATTTGTTCCCTGGTGAGAAGGTATCAATACAGTTTGGCATGTCCCAAGATGTTCCCTTGGACCTATATATATGGTTGATATATACTAGAGTAGTGAGACAAACAAGAGCGATGTCAGGCCCGAAAGGAGCACAGCTAGTGCATCTTGGTCCATATGAGGAACACGTAGCTATATATCTTATACAAGTTGATGACATGGGGTGCACCTAGGCCTACAATGAGTGGTGTATGACACAGTGATGGGTGTTGTTATTTCCAATACTGGTGGATGTGATCGATGGGCTGACAATTGGAGAAGTAGAGGGGCAGGAACCTACCCCTAATGTATATGGTGTAGCAACATTACATTTTGGGTTGGTAAGATATTTCCTAAGTATTGAAGGCACGGAATTATGGGCGCATAAGTAGGTGTGGAAGATGGACTGATTTGTGCTTCCCAATAGTTTCGACATCCAAGGAACTCAGAGATTAATACTAAGCCATTTTGCATATACGGGTTAAGATGGGATTGAGTGGTGAGAAAATTTTGTTAATAAGACTTGGAAGACACGCCCAGCTATTTTGGAACTTATAGTTTGAACAGGCACAAGGAGATAATAATAGTATTAGAACTAGGGTTATTTATAGATAATCTATTATTAGTGAGATTGCATGCTTTTGTAGTTTTATTATAAGTGGCACATGGATATTGTTATCATGCATCCTATTTTTAAGAGTGTAAGAGTAGTGAAGGGAAAGTCCCTAATACCTATATATATGTATTTATTTACACAGCTTAGGAGAGAGAGAGTATGAGTGTGTGTGTGTGTGTGGTGTGCATGTGCATGTGCGCGTGCGCGCGCGCACTGTGTACTGAGAGAGTGAATGATATTGTAAGGTTATGCTACTAGTGTACCTGCACCCCTGACTTAGTGATGAATATTATGATGCATTCAACTGTATTGTTTTGATATGAATTAATACAATGGATTCGTTGTGGATGGATTATTTTTATTGATGGATCTTACATGGTAAATCTATTACTAGTTCTTGTTTGATTCTTTATGCACTATGGTTGTGATCTATATCTGTTTATGCTTTACCTTTGAATGGTTATAATGGATATGGAGTATATGTTCTTTCATGCTAACACCTTAACAAAGCTTCCATAAAAGAGGGACTCGGGGTACCCTTGCGCACTTTGGGTAAGTGCATTCAGGTATGTCTAAGTGATGTGCCAATGCACCTTGGGCTGTGAATGGTAAAATAAGACTTCATTTTGGTTCCATTACCGAGACCTATTTTCAGAGTTGTTGCAAGGGTGTTTTATGATGAAGACGATATCAATTGAATTTTTATATTATTGATAGTTGGGTAGAGAATTTAGAGGAAGAGTTTGCATCACATATATAATATTGGACCTGATTTTGATGTGCACACGTGGGTTGAAGAACACCTATGTATCATGAACTATATTAGATGTTTTTACTACTATTTTCTTATATGAGTTATATGAGTGGCTGGTAGCATATGCATCAAAGAGTAATTTGGAGGTATAGAACAATTGTTTGGACATAAGAAGACTACCAGAATTTGCATGATTCTAATTTGACTTGGACACGCATTGTAGATCATTAGTGGAGTGGTGCTTTGAATAGTTACATGTTGGAGTATGCTGTTTCTGACTTATTCCTATCTAGAAGTTTTCTGAGTTTCAATTCATGCATGAATCTAGAGGATCTTATTTGCATGTTATCCCTTTAGCTATTAAGATCTTGATCGTGACTCTATATTTGGAAGAGTGACCTATGGCTAGCTAAACCCCACCACGTGTGTGGGGGAAAAAGAAGCTGTGGTGAAATGATGACTAGACCTGGTGGTAGAAAGGAAGAGAGAAGAAATGTTGACTTAATTATAATGAAGTCACGAGAGAGGGAATTGATGAGGATATGTGTCATCGAGGAGTATTTGGAGTTGAGGAGAGAGATGGATCAGGAAGGATTTGGAGCTCACAGTAGAAGACATGGACCTAGAGCATCTAGTTCTCCCATCCTTAATAAATCATGGTATAAGGTACCATTTAGATTCTGATGAGAGAACATATGATGAAGAAATATTAAAGACCATGGGTGTGCATCTGATCCCAACTTAACGACATTTCCCTTGTGCTTGGTGTTCCAGTTCCTGAAACAGTTATTGATACATAAGATAATATTGGTGATATAGTAGTGACAAGTAGCTTTCAATTTCATTTGAATACATAGTAGTTTCTCAGATGGCCACACATTTTTATTTGTTTGGTGGTCCTATTGGTGGTATGTTTTTTGGTGCACGTCCTCACGGCTAGAACGTGGGCATGCATAAAACATTGGTAATACATTTGGAAGTAGTATGAATTCACAGATTGTGGGAGTTGAATTTAGTACAACTATTGGAACACAAGGTAAACACATCCTTTAGTCTAGGTGCTCATTAGATGGGGAGGATAAGGAGGATAAGGTCATTTGGGATCTAGTGGATCTAGAGGTGGAGGGAATATTATAGGTAATATAGGTTCAAGATCTAGTGGGCATGGTCTACACAAACCTCAGAAATTCTATTACGAGATGTCTCTTTGCCTACCGGAGCATAGAGGTATTGAAGATACAGTTGAGCATGTGCATATGTGTGAGATACTATGGTGTGCTTAGGGGATCACAACCCCTGAGCATAAGGCAAGCCATTTTGACTACTAGTTTACAAGGGCGTGCACTTAGCTCGGTATAATGAACTATGATTTGAACCAGATTTATGTAGACTAAAATGCGTTGCATGATGCTTTCTTAGATAAGTTCCATAGACTTGATTTTGAATAGAAGAGCATCAAACGTGCTGAAGGACATTAATCAGGGTATGGTTGAGAGTGTCAGGGGGTATGATGTCCATTTCAAAACCTTGTTATAAAATTTGTCTTATGGTATTCACCCTAGCCAACATGCACAATGGTTTTTTGGAAGTTTGATCATGCACATTTTAGAAGGGTGCTCTCACATAAGAATTTTATAGATCCACATGAGGCATTGGAGGAAGCTCTATGCTTCCTAAGGTAATCTGGAAGTGTAGACACCAGAGTTATCTCGTTCTTGGAGGAACAAATTAGCATATATGGAAAAATAGTCAGCAGAAAATTTCATCCAATTCAGCTCATGAGATGCATGTAGTGGTATTTGGTGTTACGAATATGCAAGGTGGAAGGACATACCAAGGATAGTATTCCCTCATAAATCAGTGTGTGCCATATGTTGCTGGATTATGAGATATATCACTTGGATCATGATTCAAGTTCAATGTCCTATTGTTATAGATTGCATAATCAAGAAGAACGTGTCTTGTTATTGTAAGATTTTAAATTCTACCACTCATGATACCGAGAATTATAGGTTGATTGATGAGATCTCATTAGGCTATTGAAATTGGTGTATGCCAAAATAGTGTTGCAAATAATTCTAAGGAACAAGGTGAACATCATAATTATAACCAAAATGAAGGGTGTTCTGATGGAGGTGGTAAAGGAAGAGGTTACCATGGAGGATTCAAAGGCCGTGATCGTGACGGTGGAAGAGGTGAATTTCCCAGTGGAACTTGTTATACATGTGAATCCCTTGATCATTATAGGCGTGAATTCCCTCAATAAAATATTTCTCTCATGGTGCAGAAAGAATCACAAGTTTGAGGAATATCCATATTTTTATGAGCAATTGAGAAGCGACACAAATAGGATAAGGGTGCATGAATAGTTGGAGTACAACACACTGTGGATGACCATTGGATGCCAAAGTTAACACTTGACCCTGAGATGATACCTATGGTGGTGACTACATGTGCTTAGGTTGTGCATGTTATTGAAGCTATGAAAAAGAAACATGTTATTTCAAAAAATGATTTAATAAATGGGAAGTATCCAGATCCTACCCATCAGAAGGAATTTTATCAAGAGACTATGGAGATTATTAGAAACTTATAGGGTGAGATAAAATTCTTAAAGGAGAAGTTGTGGAAGCTAGAGCAGGTGAAGGAAGTTGAACTTCCTTAGAAAGATGTTGATGAATTGAAGGAGGTTTTTAAGATGGTATGCTAAGAAAAAATCATTCCTTTATTAGGGGAGTGGTTAAGGGAGATGGTACCTCACGCTGGAGTTGAGTGTGAGAGATAGATCCTACATGAAAACTTACCTCCTCACAGTATTGAATATGATAAAGAAATCACTTTAAATTCCATTGTTGATGGCTTACTGCTGAGTAATATACTGATTGATATAGATGCATAAGTGGATGTACTCACTTTGGATGCATGGAATCATATGGGGATACCACCATTACAACCATCTTCAAATGTGTTGTATATGGCAAAGAGGACTAAAGAAACACCCATTGGAGTATTGAAGGATACCACTATTAGTATACAACCAAGTTTAATGGAGACTTTGAGGTCTTGGCACTTGCCAAGGCAGATAACTTCCCTCCATTACTTGGAACCCCTTGGTGTTACATAAATAATTCTGATATGCGCTTTAATAAATGATATATTAGTTTTGAGAAAAATAAAGAGAGCTTGATTATTCCGGTAATAGATGGGAAGGATGCACCATATGTAGAACCTTTGAGTGAAGAAGATCTAAACACGATATATATGTGTATAATTAGAGATCCCGAAGAACTTTATCCATCTAAGGAAGGTGTTATTCAATGGGATGATACTTTTTCCATGAGTAATACAACCAGTGTTTCTTGTGATAACTGGGCATATGGGATGTATTAAATGGTCAGGAGTGAGATCAAGAACACAATTACATGTGTGATCAGTCCACATGTTATTCATCATTTGGGTCATAACCAGGTACCTTGGTATACTGATGAAGGAAATCCTAATGTATTTCTATGCACCATGGAATCTCAGAGGGAAGATCAAGTAGAAAGGAGAAATATCCTAGTTTATACCCATCACAGTAATATTGGGCATTGGTGGACTAAATAAAGAAATAAAATTTTGGAGTGGCGAGAAGTGATAATCACCTTCTCTACTATGTTTCTTAGGAAAAATGTACCTTCACAGATCTGTGAATACCATGGGAATGATTATGCTTCACACCACATTCAGAAGTGTGAGAGACTCTAGATGTAGGGGCAGGAGGCCTTTCCGCCATCACTCTAGGTACATAAGTTCTACACCACTCTAAGTGAGTTGTGTGCGTGTATGGTATGTGCATGTCGAGTTAACAATAGAAATAGTTAATTGGTAGGAGATGATTTCAAGTATGATTCATACCTTTGATTAATTTTCAACTAAACCTCTAGTGAATGAATCATTATAGATTATAAAGTGCCTTATGATGGGGGATAGTGCAAAATCTAAAGAAATCTTGTTAGATATGTTTGGAGAGTTAGACTTGGATGTGCGCTTTGAAGAAGAAGAGACAGATGAGGAACAACTTGTGCGTACCTTCCTAGAAAAAAAAGGGTAAGATGGTCTACATGATTAATGATGAAGAGGTGGAGAATCTAGATTTTGACACATTGTAGGTACGTGCGAGGTCTTGCATATTGTAGATGAGAAAGCGCGTTCTTACCATGAGCCCATAAAAATAAAGAAGGTAAACATTGGAATAGATGCAAAACCTAAAGATGTAATTATTGGTGACTATTGGTCTGAACAAGAGGTGTAAAAAATAATTGAGTTGTTACACGACTTCCAAGACTTATTTCCATGAGGCTATCATGAGTTAAAGCAAGTACACCCCTCTTTGGGCAAGATGAGGATCAAGTTAAAGGAAGGTGTGCACCTGGTTAGGAAAAATCCTTACAGGATGAATCCTAATCTTCACATCAAAGTTAAAGAAGAGATTGATAAGATGTTGAGATCTAGGATCATTGAGCCTATTGAGGAATCATAGTGGGTTAGCCCCATGGTGATAATCATAAAGAAAAATGGTCAGATAAGGATTTGTGTGGACTACAGAGAGTTGAATTCTTATTGTCTTATGGATCCTTTTCCTATACCTTTTACTAAATATATCTTGGAAGGCATTACAAGGTGTGAGATTTACTCTTTCACTGATAGATTTTCTGGTTATCAAGTATGGATTTTTAAAGAAGACCAAGAAAAAAAAACTTTCACCATAAAGTGGGGAATTTTATCATACATGGTAATTCATTTTGGGTTGAAGAATGTGCCTACATTATTTTTACGCATTATTGTACAAGCATTTGAAGACTTTATACACAATTTTTTACAGGTTTACTTGGATGATTGGATTGTCTATGGGATGGTAAAAGATCACTGTGACAACTTGAGACTCATGTTTGAGAGGTGCAGGAAGCTAAGAACCTCTTTAAACATTAAGAAGTGCATATTTTCTACACCCTTTGGAACTTTGTTGGGACATATTATTTGTAAGAAGGCTTGTTGGTAGATCCTTCTAAGGTGGTAATTATCTTGGGTTTAGAGGAGCTTGCCAATCAAAGTGAGGTGCACATGTTCTTAGAACATATAGGTTATTATAGAAAGTTCATTAAGGGATCTACTAAGATTTTCGTGTCCTTGGAATAATTTTTGAAGAGTATAGGAAAGTTTCATTGGGATGAGGCGTAGCAGATAGCATTTGAGACGTTAAAAGAAAGACTTACTTCTACGCCAATTTTGTGTTTTCCTTCCTGGGATGAGTCATTTCATGTACATGTTGATGCCTTTGGCATGACTATTGGCATAGTGTTAGCATATCCTAGAGATGGTATTTTTGATCATCCTATCTATTTTGTGAGCAGTAAGTTGACATCAGTTGAGTAGAACTATATGACTACAAAGCGCAATTCTTTGTCAATGATTTATGCACTGTATAAGTTTAGATAGTATTTGTTCACAACTCCCTTTATATTTTATATAGATCACATGGCACTTAAGTACTTGGTTAATAAGCCTATTTTGTAGGGATGCATATGTTGTTGGATTATCTTGTTTGAGGAGTTTGACTTTACAGTGGTGGTAAATCCAGGAAAGAGTAATTCAGGACCAGATCATTTTGCATGGATTAATAAAGTTGAGGATGCACAGAGAATTGAGGACACAATTTCATATGGACAGCTATTCAGATTGAACCGTGCACCCTCTGACTTAGAATATATTATTGTATTTTTGCATATTGGTGTGGCACCTAAAGGGATGAAGAGTTTAGAGAAGAAACAACTTTCCATATGTGTCGCACCCTATATGTTAATCATTGGATATTTATACAAGCTAGGTCGAGATGAGGTTTTGTTTCGGTGTCTAGTTGAGCATGAGCACAAAGATATGATGGAGGAATCTTATGGCAGAACTCTTAAAGGACATTATGTAGGTAATGTTACCACACGTAAAATTTTACTGGCTGAAATTTGGTGGGAAACAATATACAAGGATTGTAAAGAGTATTTCAGGGCATGTGATCATTGTCAGTGCCTTGGGAAGCCTAGGCATAGAGACCATATGTCATTTAGGACTATTACGAATGCATAACCTTTTGATAAATGGGAAATTGACTTTTTGGGTCATATTTCCCCACTGGTGCATAGGACTGGGTCGCGCTATATTATTACAAGAATATATTATCTAACAAGGTGGTTGGAAGCAATGCCTACAAAGGATTGCACCCAAACTGCAATAACCAGGTTCTTATGGGAAAACATTATCAGCAAGTATGGATGTCTGTTGAGTTTGACAAGTGATAGGGGCACACACTTTTTAAATGAGACTATCATAATACTATTTGCATAATTTATGGTGGTGCATCACAAGACAATGCCCTATCACCCACATGTTAATGGGATTGCTGAGGCTTTTAAAAAAATATTGGGACATACCTTGACAAATATTTTTATGTTTGAAGAAAGGATTGGGATGATAAAGTCTTTGCAGTACTTTGGGCATACATAACAACTTATAAAATATTGAACAAAGCCACACCCTTTCAGTTGGTATTTGGCATAGAGGTTGTTTTACTAGTGGAATTTATGTTATCATTCATGCCTATTGCACACACAGGTGGATTAGATGACGAATAGGAACTTGAAGAACACATAGAAAAAGTATTGCAGTTGGATGAGTGATGCATTAGAGCACGTTCGAGATAGAAGAAAGAGAATGCCAGGAAGAAGGCCATGTAAAAGGCATGGCATGATAGGCATATTAAGAATAAGCAGTTTTAAGGTGGAAAGATGGTTCTTCTTTCTAAATCCCAGTTTACGTGCCACCCTGGGAAATTGAAGGTGCATTGGTTAGGACTATATGTGGTGGCATATATACTTAATACAGGAACTTTTCAATTACAGGCACTGGATGGAACATGTTTTCCTAATTATTTCAACGGGAGTAGGATGAAGCCCTACTGTAAATAATTCTTCTAGGTGTTTGTAATAAGGAAAATTTCTAGTTAGAGTAGGATTTGATTTCATGCATCTCCTTTAAAGTTTTTCCTTTCATCATTGTTATGATTTTTTAATTTAGATCCGTGTTTTGTTATAATAAGTGTGCTTACATGCCTATAGTTGACTACTATCTATATGATTTTATGTATAGAGGACCGCACATTAGAGGACCGCACATACTTTTAGTGTGGGGTGGATTGGAAAGTGACTGGTGCCTTGTTATAGATTGGTGTGCATTGTAAAATTACAGGATCTCAAAGTGAAGATAGTTTGGAGAAGAAATTCTAAGAAATTTTCTCTGATTGAAGACCACACATAGAGGGATGGATGCCCAATGTAGTACAAGGTAGGCTGTATCATTGGAAACTACTTGGTATGAGGCACATTAGATAGGTACTTCAGTGCATGGGAGCGCAGGTAAGGGAATATTTTGCTGAGAAAGTATTGAGTGCACCAGAAGCTTATGACTGAGGCATGGAAGAGTTAGGCATGAAAAGATATGGCACAATGTGTAAAAGAGTGAGGAGATAGAATTAATGTCATGTATGGTGGTGGTTGAGGAGAAATTAATGCGAGGAATTTTTAAAAAGCTATAAAGTTATTGATTGCAATGTTATTGTTACCTTTCATCCTTTAAGCCATCAAGATTGAAAATTGTGACGAAGTTCTTAGTGCAAAGAATGATATATTGACCAATGAACCAAGTAAACTCATGGCACAAATTTGATAGAACTTCGTGTGCATGTGTGTTTGAGTTTTTCAGGTGGGTGAGGAGGAAAGGTTCACATAGTTAGGGTTTCACAAAGGTAGAGTTGTGACTAGGGCACGAGGGATCGAAGGTTTTGATTTGAGTTCGAGGTGTGTAAGGATAAGGAATGGAAAGGTTGCAGTTTGTAGAGCATATATGTTAATTGAGATGAGAAAATGGCACCAAGGTAAGCTCCAGTTGTTGAGAGGGAGACTGAGGAAGCATTGCAGGAGTGGTTAGTTGAGATGTAATATCCAGAAGAGGTGATCGAAGGAAGGTCATGGATGTCGAAGTTAACCCAATGCAAGATTAGTGATTTCAATCACAGGACTGAGAAAACCCTCAATAATATTAATGTAGATACTATTCAAAATACTGATAGGAGGACGACTGATGGGAATAGGGTTTTGGCAAATTTGGTATGAAGATTATTGAAAAGCATCGGAGTTATGCAAATTTATGAGCTATCATTCTTTTTCAAGTCCAACCACTTGTATCAATGGTTGATGTCGAGTGTGCACAAGGATTTCTTCTACTTCATAAGTAGGAGGATGTGGATTACAGCGAATCTCGTTAGCAAAGTCACAAGTTTGTATGACTCTGGTTCAAAAATTACAAGTGACTTTTTAGATGATGAGGGACTAGAGACGATGGACACCATGCACCACTACAAAAAGGAGCGTTGAGATTTCAATGTTACATGGATAGATCTTATAGCTATAAGGGTAGCGATGCAGTTAGTCAGTTTCAAATTGGGTGCCTCAAAGGGATTGTCAGAAGTTAATAAGATTTGGCTACATATAGCACATAAGATGACAAAAAAACTTATTATAATATTGTAGGATACATTACGAAGAGCCTAGTGTCAAAATCATGCACCCAGGATGATAAAGGTGACAAGATAACCTAGGGTGTCATTTTACTCTTGATTGTATTTAGTGTAATCAGTGTGCCCAATGGGCCAAAGGAAAAAGTATGGGAATACCCCATGGAAAATAAATCACCTGCTCTAAATTTTGCCAAGATACCTGCCATGGTTCAATTTCAAACACTTATAAGGAGTTCCAGGAGAAGTAGTTTAGGAGGATGCACCGAGAATTTGAGGGAGAGTTACACATACTGTGTGAACTGCCTAGTGTGTTGGATGGACAAGAAGAGTTTGTGGCATACCAACACTTCTGTCTAGGAAGGTTTTTCATGAAGACAGGTGAGAAGATCCCATGGTGTAAGTTACCATTTGTATTTATTACTTCTCAGTATTTTAAATACTCAGTGAATAGGTTACACAATGTTTGAAAATTATATTTTAATGTTGACAAAGTAGACACAAACACTCATATTTTGTGCAAGACGTATGTATCACCCAATAAGGAGGCATATGTGGAGATGATGGAGTCATACAACATTGATATAACTCTAGAGACTATGTTTGTCAGAAATATTGATCCCACACATGTGTATGTGTACCTCAGGCCATGATTTAATGATGGAAAAGTGGTCACGGGAGAGGACTTGTCTTTACCAAGTCCTACAAAGGAAAAACAAACTGTGGGAACAAGGATGTCGGTGAAATAGACACCCCGCATATAGGAAGAATAAGGACATGTAGTCTTGCAAAATGTCTTGGAATGCAAGGAGGAGGAGCGGGAAGACAACACGACACTTGATCATGAGAGGAGAAAATTTATAGAATGCCTATAGGTGCACATGTTAACATTATCACATCACATTCGGTAAGGAGGTCACCATGCGTAACACTGATGAAGAACGATAATGAAGAAAGAAAGAAAAGGTGAAAATACATATTGGTTAGAGACAATGATAAGGAGAAACTATTGGGTTAGGATGTGCACATGATGAATTTTCCACACATAGCCTTGGACTTGGGGAAGATGAAGGGATTGGTGGTGAGCACCTACAGTTCGACACTGGAGTCCCCAACACAAGCTTACATGAACATGAGGAAGATACCTACACTAGAGGAGATATGGAGATTGAAGAGAATGTTGTGTGCCCAACTAAGGGACCTAAGGAAGAAGAGGAAGTACAACAGAACAGGAGCAAGTAGGTGAGCATGTAAGTGAACCCAAGGAAGAGGAGATGGTGTAGACCCAGAACCTTGGCTTTGTTGATGACACATCAAATATAATTTGTGTAAGGTTCCAGATTACTATTCCAAAGGAACAGTTATATGGGTGGGAGATGATGGATCCCAAGATAGCAACCATGCGCACCTGTAAATAGTTATCATGGAATATGCAGACTCACATGGATGAACCTAATTTTTATGTGCATGAAGAGTCATGTGCCTCCCTAAGGATGAAGAAATATCTACATTCGCAACATATAACCATCAAGCTGACTCATTTCTCTGATGAACAAGTAAGTAATGCTTTGGCAAAGGTATCTGCAAACATTATGCACTGAAATATAGATAAATGCGTAACTATTCATAATCTGTTAGAGGATAGGAATGATAAAGAAATAGATATTAAGCATGTGACAGAGGGAAAAGAGAGAGCTGAGGAAAAGGTGTGTGTAGTACTTGATATGATGGAGAAAATCGGTGATGAAATTGTATAGGCAAGGCTGCAGTATGAAGATAAGGTAGCTGAAATATTCTCATCTACTATGCATTACTTGCGCATATTGGTTCACAAGGTTTTGGATGAGGGTACAATATGGATACCAAAATAGAAGGATGTTGCAACACAGGAGAAAGGAATAAGGAAAAAATAGCACGTTGAATCATTGGGTATGAGTCTTTTCTCCAGACACTAAAAGATGAGATGAAAAAGGTAGACTCAGAGTTGAATATGTGTGTAGATCCTGAGGAAATAATCAAGACAAGGACTCTAGTGGAGGAAAATGAAGTCCTTGCGGGAATGAAGAATGAAACTCTTGGGCACAAGGAGAGGCTATCGTTACTGGAAGAAAAGCGTGATGTACTCACAGCAGCCCGGGACCCTCACAAAGAAAATATAAAGGATATTGGGAAGCTTATATCATGACATATGGATGTGATGGATGGTATGATCTCAATCCTAGTGAACGTTCTTAGAATATTACAGAATGAGGGAAAGAATATTACTTTGGATGATATAGGAGTACTTGCAGACATCCCTAGCAAGACGAATAATGCACTTAGTGATTGGAATGAATTAGAGGCAGAGATCAAGAGTGAGTATCCTGAGTTAATTCTACCTTGAGAGGAGTAGGGCACCCAGATTCTTATTCATATTTTTTGATTCATTATATACAGACATTATTTTGTTCTAAATCTTTATTCTTGGAGAGATAAGGCATGATTACCCATTTCCAGGGTGGCAATGAGCCTAGTGTGGGCTAATTTTGGGTTGGTAATATATTTCCTAAGTATTGAAGGCACGGAAATAGGTAGTGCGTAAGTAGGCATGGAAAATTGATAGATTTACGCCCAATAGTTTCACGCCAGGGAATTCAAAGATTAATACTTAGTCATTTTGCATACATGTGCTAAGATGGGATTGAGTGCTAAGAACATTTTGTCAAGAAGACTTGGAAGAATCACCCAAGTATTTTGGAACTTGCAGTTTGAGAAGGTGCAAGGAGCTAATAATAGGATTAACTAGGGTTATTTATAGATAATCTATTATTAACAAGCTTGCATGATTTTCCAGTTATTTTGTAAGCGATGTATGGCTATTGTTAGCAAGCATCCTATCTTTTGGAGTGTATGAGTAGTGAAGGAAAATTCCCCACTACCTATATATATGTATTGATTTACATGGCTTAGGGAGTGTGTGTATGAATGATTTTTTAAGGTTATGTTGTTGTTGTACTTGCGCACTTGACTTAGTGATGGCTATTATGATGTATTTAGCTATGGGTTTTGTTACGGATTAATATAATGGATCATTGTTGATGGATTCTTATTATTGATGTTGTTGTTGATGGATCTTCCATGGTAAATCTGTTACTTCTTCTTCTTTTTTTATTTGTGTGCTATGGATGAGATCTAGGTCTATTTATGCTTTACCTTGAATGGTTATTATGGATCTGGATTATATGTTCTTTCATGCTAACACCTTGAAAAAGTTTCTAAAAGAGGGACTTGGTACCCTTACATACTTCAAGTGAGCTCTCAAGTCTATCTGACTGATGTTCTAGCATGCCTTGGGCTGTGAATGGTAAAACAAGACTATAGTTCAAGCCGAACATAATTATAGTGCATTTTTATTTGGTATCTTTTTTGTTTTTAGATATTGTGAAGGTGTGCAGTGACTAATGGTGGTATTTGTGATTGCAGGTGATTCCTATTGGTCATTGATTGTAGATTTTTTGATACGCACGTTGATGTAGAATGTGCCTCCAGATGTGCTTGTTAGAGGTGGTATGCTAGAGATAGTTGATGCTATTACAGGAAAGCATGCCCATTTGTTCTAGTTGGTGCCTATAGTAGCAACCACGTGTATTGTGTTATTGAGAAAGTGTGATGATGCTCGAGCAGAGACTGGGTGAATTAGGTGGCCCATAAGAGAAGGATCCCTAGCTTAACATGTGTTTTATAAATATTTTGAGCTACATGTCCAATTTATAGAGCAGATGGTCAAGATTTCTATATTATAGAGTCATATAGAGAGATATAGAGGCCAAGATCAATGATGTAGAGTGAGAAATTAAGCCTCTAGTTCAAAAGCTCCCACAATTTTATATAGTGATAGTGATGATGTGTGTGTGATGTAGTGTATATTTTGTATTGATGTATAGGGTCTTTCCCCCCAGCTATTGTATTTTGCAACTTATGATTTTTGATGAGATATTTATATGTGGATATTGATATCATATGTGTTGTTAATGTACATTAGTATATGATGTGATGATTATTGTATTTACTTTGGGTTGATATGTACTATTGAAATGGTTTCTTTGGTTTGAAATACATGATGATGTAAAAATAAATCGACAAGTAATTATTAGAATAGGATTTTTATTTTAATGAGAGTGAAGAACATTGTATGTGGTGAATAGAAATATATGTGTGTGATGTAAATAATGAATAGTGTAAAAGAGTAATATGAGAGAATAGAATAATGATTTGTTAGATTTTTTTATGATGAGAGAATGTAAAAAAATGGTTGAAATTGTGTGTGATTATGATGAAGAGGGGAGAAAGATGATCGATTCCCCCCCCATTGTGAGAATGAGGTTCATTTATAAATTCCCCCTCAGCAGTCAAGAATGAACCATATAACAAGAGTGTTTCATCATGAAATGGGTTTGTTACTTGCTAGGAGATGCTAGAAAAGATATGACATGAAGCACATCACATGAGTTGTGAAAAGAGAGGTTCATTAATGTATTATTCCCTCAATATTCAAGTGTGAACTGTAGCACGAGAGTGTTTTATAGGGTAATGAAATGGAAAGTGGATGTCATTTTCTAGAGATTAAAAGGCCTGCAAGGAATAGGAGTAGGCGAAGCAGAAATAGTATGAGAATAAGTGCCAAATTGGATGCCAAATGGAATGGAACCACGAATATAAGGTGTGGTGGGAGGAAGTGTGGAAGTAAGTGGCTTAGGAAGCCAATGAGGTATTCTAGCAATGTGCGAAGAGTGAGAAGATGCAATCATAGGTGTATTAGCTGGAGGACGTGGATTGATTATGACCTTAAGAGGTGGGGGGATGACTACTTTAGATGGAGGTGAAGGAGACAAGTGAATAGCAGTGGTAGAATTCTTACTTCGAATAGGAGAGAGAGAGAGAGAGAGAGAGAGAGAGAGAGAAAACGCTCACAAGAATGAGAGCGGAAAGTAATGACACATTTTTCTTCTAATTATTGTAATTGATCATGGAGAGCATTGATCATTC
This sequence comes from Taxus chinensis, assembly GCA_019776745.2. NCBI lineage: Eukaryota > Viridiplantae > Streptophyta > Pinopsida > Cupressales > Taxaceae > Taxus > Taxus chinensis. The sequence continues at coordinate 378,005,426 of CM034149.1, forward strand.
ATTATCATGATGGCCATTGATGTGGTGGAAATTATAGAAAGGGTGGTCACGTTGATGTTGTAAGTGGTGAGGTGAATGATGCTGAGTAGAAGGTAAACAAATGAGCTTCTTATCAAGTAAGGTTCACACAACATCATGTTGTTTTGCATTATGTGATAATTGCAATGGTTCACATGTATAATATGAAGAAGACTTAGGTGATTTCCAATGCAGTGGATGGGAAGGAAGACACTTACGCAGAGGTGGAGATGCGGACCATGGAGGGATCTTAATAGATGTAGGAGGAGAAGAAGTAGTAGACAAAGAAGTAGTAGAAGAAGTAGAAATGGGTGGTATAATATGTGTAGCAAGTAAATATTTTTCTAAATCAATTAATTTGTAGCATAAGAGAGTAAAACATTCATGTGTATCATATAATATTTTTTATTTTAATGCAGGAATTAAGCTATGAAAAAATATAAATTGCTTTTATAAATCAATGGGTTTAAGTAATAATTAATGCATGCAAGAATTAAAGTGTAAAATGTAATCTATAATTGGCACTTTATTACCTTGATGCAATTAAGGCAAGCACTCATATGTAACTTAAGGATCATTGTTAGAAATAAATTTTCTAAGAAAAACATCCTCCATATCATAATAAGTACTAATGGATCCATAAGGAAAATGAGTATACCATTGGAGAGAATAATCAACAAGGCTATGATGAAATGCTTTGAGTTTCAAGTGATCATTAGAATAAGAAGACATGGTTGAATGATAATGCTTGAGATGTGAATAAGGATTTCAATTGCCATCGAAACATGAGAAGTTAGGCATTATGAAGTCCTTTTGGAAAGCAGAATTGTGAATATTTTTAGGAATAGGATTTTCATATAGAGAATTATTGTCTATGGAAGCATAATAGGATTTACTTTTGAGGGTGACTATATGAACTTGATATTGCAAAGTGCCAACAACATGCATGAGGGATATAATATCATGTGATGGGATGGTGGGTCAAGTGAGAGGCATATTGAGAGGTTGGATCTTTCCATTTTGAGTTATCATGGGAATGTGACAAGGAGGATTGGATGTGGAATAAGGAGAAGGAGGTGGAAGAGGAGGAGAAGAACATGGAGGATCTATGGGAATGTTACATGTAGACTTAGGGGATACAATGAGAGGTGTGCTAGTAGAAGCATCATGAGAAACAATTTCAGAAGTAGAAGAAAGAGTAGTAAATTCACTTTCAGCAGTCTGAAGAGAAGTAACATCATCACTAACATGTCCATGATCAGAAGCATAATCAACATCACTAATAATCATATTTTCACAAGTATTTCATCAAGACTGTCATCAACATCTAAAGAGGTGATAGGAGTACTAATATCATATTTATCTTTTCATTCATTAGAAGCACTTTCAGAAGTAGGAATAGTAGGAGATACAACTTTACATTCATCTCGACTAGTAAGAGAAACGACATCATGGACATTTACATTTTTGACATTAGAAGTAGCATTATTAGTATCCATATTGTCACAATCAAGAACATGATCAAGTATAGAATCCACAGTAATATTATCATGTGTTATAATAGAAGTAGAAGAAGGTATAACAACATGGGTGACTATAGAAGATGAAGGAGAACATGAAGCAACTCTTTTCTTATGGGAGACTATATAAATGCTAGGGGTATCATGGCCAATAGGAAGAGTGTCTTTCAAAGAAAAAAAATTGAAGAATGGAAGAATCACATTTAGGATTGTGATAAAGGTCACAAAATTTAGATTTCGCAACAAAATCGTCAAAAAAAGGTTATAGGCATGTATCGTCCATATTATGCTTAGGAGATGTGGAATTATTTTTAACCATGAGGGTTTATGGGATCCTAGGGAAATAATTTGGTCATGAAATTTATATTTCATATAAAAATCGTCAAAAAAGGTTGTAGGCATGTATCGTCCATATTATGCTTGGGAGATGAGGACTTATTTTTAACCATGAAGGTTTATGGGATCCTAGGGAAATAATTTAGAAGAAAAGGGGGTTCACCAAATGATTTAATAATAATGTAATTAAATATAATTGTAGACTAACTAATATGATAGAATACTATAGAAATACAAATGCTAAACACTCAATCAATACAAAACTATAAGTAAATAGGAGAGATAAATGACTTGGTTGAATCCTGCGTAGTCTAGAACTGATTTGGTCAGTGTAAAGTGTTGAACATGATTAAAACATTGTTACAAATTCTCTTTGTAAAATCTAGAATCTGAGAATGATGTTGGACATGGGCTCTTGGTGCTAGATAGGGGTGTTTGGGCACTGGTGACTATTCCTGGGCATCGGTAACTGTGCAGAAGCTCACAATCTACTTTCTTCTGTATCACTATGGTTTCTCTATCACTTCATGTTAGTCACCTAATATTATTTCTTTGATTTCTGAGGGTACTTGTACCCTACAATACAAACCCTATCTACCTACATGAGCTCACAAACACATCAAATTAGAATTAAAAATCCAATATGTGAAGTCAAACTGACCCCAGTAGTCACCCGATGAGTGAACTTATGACCAAGATTTTCACTACATTCCAAAATCCATGTAGTTCTTTGTGTTTGTGTGTGAAATAGTGTCCTTACATTTCCCTCACACCAATGATGCCAAGATAGTGGGCTTGAAGCTAGATAAGATGAAAATGTGTGATATGGAATTGAGCACTTACCCTTCCTATGCAGTGTATGCAGCCCAAAAGTGTATTCCATTTGATGGTAGTGATAGTATGTGGATGTGATTTCCCCTTAGATTTTCTAGTCAAAATAATAGAGTATATTTTGTGTATATATATGCATATATTGCTTGAATTTTGACACTAGTGACCCAAAAGGTAGACTATGAGCTCAAGATAAGGATAAGAAAACTAGAAAGGAAAACCATAAATGTCAAAAAGTGTAAAAAAACAAAGAGGATAGGAGGACCCAGAATGCAAAAGAGCACCTAGGTGCTAGTGTCCAGAATGGGCACTAGTGTCGTGGGATAAATGACGACATATGTGTAAAGATAGATAGACATGGATTCTTGTGACTTGAACAGAACTGCGTAAACAAATTTCATATGTGAGAGAGAAAGAAAACATAAACAATGAAAACAAATGGATGGACAAAGGATTGTGTCATTGTTGAATAATTTTCTCACTTAAGATCCATGTATATAACAACATACTTGACGGCATAGTAATATAGTAATATGTGCATGATTTTGTGTCTACATCGAGCATCGAGCATGTCATGTTCAAACCTAGTAAACAAGGTTTTCCAAAGTTTGATGAAGGCTTGTGCAGATTCATTATCCACTTACTTTCAATTTATGAAGGCATTAATGTTATTTTTAGAAATATCATGATATTGGAATTCATTGACTAAGAAAATTACCAAACTTTATATCTTGACGATAGATTTGGCTAGGAATGTGTGGTATAAATCGAATGCATCTCCTATAAGGTTCTTATATAGGAGCTTAGTGGCAAAATAAGAGTTATTTTTTATCCAATCCTTATAGACATTTCCAAAATCCTTGATATGGAGAGTGGGGTATATATAATCATCGTAAGTGATGGAAGGAGAAACACCTCCAATATCCAAAGTAATTATTGAGGGAGATAATGGTTCTCTTTGAGCAATTTGAAGGGTTTTGTTATGATTGGGAGGTTGTACAATGGGAAGTCCATTGGTCCCAACTCGAAGTGGAGGGGTTAACGTTGATTTTTTGTACCCCAAGAAACCATTTGATGTTGATTAAAAATCTAAGTTAAACAGGTTTAGAACTATAGAAATTGATTGTTAGCCATGATTTTTTGTTGACTTAGACAGTCAATTATTTTCATGATGATTTGGGTAGGATCCATATTAGAAGTGATGGTGGTATTGTTATCTGAGTTATGATTCACTCCATCAGAAGTAGGCTCGTGATGGTTAATATTAACATCTAGTTTCTAAGAAATATATTCCTCAATATGTTTGTATAGAATTACACGTGACTCTGCTAAGTACTCAAGAAATTTTTGCAAAAACTTTTTCATATTGGGGTATGACTAAATTCAAGGACATCCTCATGTTCCCTCTCTTCTTTAGGATCAATGACAGGGTTTCGAATGTTGGATCTAGTATGTATGTTTCTAGGTGGGGGTTTTGAATTCCTAGCATTAGCTCCTATGATAAGGCAATCAAAATAATGTGGAACTAGCTTAGGAAGGCCATGATTTTGATATTTTTTATGATGATAAAAATACGAATCAAATGAATATTTAATAGAATCACTGAGAAAGTATTCCAAGAGGAAGTGGAAATGATCATAGGAGACTTACTAGAGATAATTTTCAGATGGGATTGACTATGTAGTAAACTTGCACAAGGTTCAATGGCATATGGAAAGGAACGTGAAAAAGAAATGGAAATTTCCAAATAGGATTGGCCTTGTAGGAAATCTACATAAGGGTTTATGGCATCTAGAAGGGAATAATTAGGCTAAGAATGGATCAGTCATGCAATAGGATTCTGCACAGGGGTGAAGGAATTTGGAAAAGAATGAAAATTTTAAAAATTGAATCTAGCCTAATTGGATCCAGAGTAAGATTTATGTCAGGTTCACCAAAGTGTATGATGATTAAAATAAAGATTACCAGCTAGGTTATCATATATAGGGATCCAATCTAAAATTGATCACACTGTATATATATAAAGGTACTCAAGGAACTCTAGTGTCTTAATTCTACATGATGGTAACCCTAACCTTAGGATAGTTATATGTTTCTGAGGCCCAAAACTAAGATAAAGATAGGTATCCTAGTAGGATTCAAAAATAAAGAGGGTAGTAACCGAGGGGTGGATAAATCCAAGGTGTACAGTAATAATAAGAAAATTTAATAAACCAAATCAAACATACATCTACTTTAGTCTATAGCAATGAATGAACAATTTCAACAAGAAAATATATACAAAATAACATACTAAATAGGGTTAGCAATACTTACCTATAACATATGTGTGACTAATGATGCATAATTATCCCCAAAGACAACAACACCAAGAGAAAACCGCTACGGGAGAAGAAGGGGAAAGTTGTAATGAAATTACTTAGATTTGAATATCAGCAGCAATAGAACAATAAATAACACCAAAATATAGTGAAATGATCTTAATATGTAAGTAGAATGACTTATCCACTTCAAGGGGAAACCTTGAAACCATACAATAAGACTCAAGTTCTCAATATGATGTTAATAGCCTACTCTCTAACTCCTATATATACCATACTATACCATCCAAAGCCATAAGGCCAACCCACTAAGCATATAAAAGCATAAATAATTATGATATGACAAGATAAGAGATAGTGTTAACCATAAGTTGGCTATCCATATCTTGATATATGAAATAGGGTTAAAGATGTAGCATACCCCTCCCCTTCAAATCAAAATTGTCCCCATTTTTGTTAAGTTCTGGATGCTTCTCCTAGAATGCTTCATCCTCCCATGTTTCATCTTTAATGTCCAAATTCGTCAACTTGATCAGATATTCGGTGATGACCCTTATCCTCAAATTCTTAGTTTGTGTCTTTAGGATTCCTATAGGTTGCAATATTATATGTGCCTCTTCATCAAGCTCTGATTTTGATTGATAAAATACCTTCTACCCAAAGACCTTGTTTAAACAAGAAACATGCAAAACTGGATGTATTTTAATTGACTAAGGAAGCTCCAGTTGATATGCCACACTTCCATTTTTTTGCAACACTAAATAAGAGCCATATTATTTGGGTGAAATTTTATTATATTTTTCTGTTATTTTAAATATGGTTGCAATCGCAAAAAAACCAAGTCTCTAACTTCAAATATTCATTCACTATGGTGTTGATCAACTTGTTTCATGTGTTTTTGTGCCATGAACAAGTTCTCTTTTAGGCTAGAGAGAACATCCTATTGGTGTTGAATGTGATCTTCAATTGGTCTTACTTTAGGTTAGACCCTTAAATTGGAAGTTAGGGATGGTGGATGGTAACCTTATAATATCAAGAATGGGGATATTTCAGATGAAATGTGAAATGAAGTGTTATACCACCATTCTACAAGTGGTATCCACATAACCCATCTCTCTTACGTATTTAAAGTAAAGCATCATAGATACCCCTCTAAATATTTGTTTACTACAGGGTTCATTTTAAGAGACCTCTTAGACATCAAAGGTGGAAAATACCTAGTGAATATCCTCAGAACCGGTTTCACGGGAAGGAAAAAATTTTGGGGGTCTGACAGTAAAATTTTTGCCTGATTTTTAAGTGGTGGGATAGAAGGCTGCAAATGCACAACAGAGATTTGTTGTCACATGTCTACAGCCTCCGCCATCTGGTTGCGTAACAAAAAAATCCCTATGTCATGCATCAAAAAACTCTCTGTTGCGCATCTACTTGCTTCACACTCCTATTGTGCATCAACAAACCCTCACTATCACACATCAACAAACTCTCCCTTTCATGATTCAACAAACTCTTTGTCTTACATCTATAGCCTTTGCCCTCTTGTCATGTGTTTACTGTACTTGATAATACATATGCCCTCGGGTGGTATGAGTGAGCTAGTAGTGTTTTACCTGGTGAATAATATAGGATTATATAGGGGATAGTTTTAAGGGTAGGCGAAGCCGACCCCTAAAAAAATTAAACTGTAATTTATAGGCGAACAGGTCACTGACTCGTGCTAAAAAATTCACATTTTCAAATTTTTCAAAAATGGAATATTCGCCACTAATATTATCTTTGGTTTACTACCTTAGTTTTTTCAATTAGTTTGGGGATGGTGTGATGAACTATGAACCAATTGAGTACCCAAATATGAGAATAAATCAGACCAAAAATTTCTAGTAAATATATGATCACAATCATTGACTATAATATTGGGTGTTCTGTGTAGCTTATGAACTGTATCCATAAAATATATGGTAACTGGAATCACTATAAAGGGATGTGACAAGGCACAAAAATGAGCATATTTGGTGAGTTTATCCACAACTACCATAATTACATTTTTCCTTTCAAACTTTGGTAATCATGTGATGAAATCCATTGAAACCTCTTCCCATCACTCACTAGGAATAGATAGAGGTTGCAAAATTCCCGAAGATTTAATATTTTCTCCCTTTTTACACAAAATCACCAAGATTTATGCCATAAATTTTTGGACATCCCCTTTTAACCCTTATTAGAAGAAATATTGCTTGATTATGTTATAAATGTTTTGGAACTAAGAATTACCCCCCCACCGAAGAAGCATGGAGTTCTGAGTGAACATGAATTTTAAGAGTAGAGTTCTTACATAAGTACAACCATTATTTGTACCATAATGCATCATCCTATGCATTTTTATAAAATTATCAAATCTTGTTGGAGATTCTAAATGAGAGTACAAGTCTCTATGTTATTTTTCCATTCTCATCTTGCTTTATCCACCTAGTTTTCCTATAATATGGACATGGAATATAACAATGCTTATATGGAATCATCTCTCTTAGATAGTGCATCAACTACCACATTTTTTTCCTTTAGTGTAAATGATCTCAAAATCTATGAACCCATCAAGGTCATATTTGATCAAGCTCATTTCTATCATTCTTAAGATGATATTAATTTTTGTAAGAAGTATCTAGTCAAGATATCATAGATCTATCTTTGGAAATGAAGTGTACCAAACCATTGGATAATGGTCTCCACTAATATCTGAATAACATGATGAATAACCATCATTTCCTTCTCATATAAGTTGGCTTTTAAAGGATTCTTACCTTTTATTTAACAATTCTAAAATATGATGGGGGAGCCCTCTTGAACATGAGCTAAGGTGCATACCTACTCTAACACACACCTCAAGTGAAGCATCAGGGGCCAAAAATAAAGGTTTTGTATAACCACAATATGGGTAGCCGGGCAACTGAAGCCTGGTGACACATGGCTCTTTTTCAATGACTGGGAAATGTATGGTTTGTTTCCTTATTCCATGAAAATATACTTTCTTCAATAACTAGTAACAACTAAGTGGGGTTATTGTTTAGCCTTATTTAAATATTAGGTCAAATCAATTAGGTTTTATACTTATATTAGATGTTGATCACAAATATTATAAAGATGTGTACAATTGGTCTAAATCCAATAACTTAATCATGCAACTCAAATAACAATAGACAATGGGCTATCAACATATAATAGCTCAACCTAACATGTAATTGAAATCTCAACAGACTGATGTATGAGAGTGCAATTAGTTGATTACACCATGACCTAATGGAGATCATTTGGGACTATATAATAGTGTGTGCCACAATCCAAGAACAATGTACAAATGTTGAAAGGGGTGAAGGTACATTAAGGGTATGTTGTTGTCGTGATCAATGAAAATCTTCACCTAGATTGGACAAGGATTAAGGACACAAAACATGAAGAAGGGTCTTTAACCTCGATCAACTCTTGTAAACTAGGTGTGCCACGATCCTAGGGGAGATACCCTGGAGTAACCTAAGTGCATGAACCAAATATCTAGAGTATCACGATCCAAGAAAAGTTTAATCTAACATAGGCCAGGACACAAGAAGCTTAGCCAGCTATAAATTCAGCACCACACCCTTCAATGTCTACTAATAGGGTGGAGTGATGCTATAAAGCTACCTAAGAGTTGGGAAAATTTTACTAGTCGAAATAGATGATGATACTAAAATATATACATAATCTATAAGAATAGGTTTCTCTTAAGGCTAGAAAAATGTTTCAACATGCCAAAAGTCTTATAGACATGAATCCACAGATACATAATGGCTGAAACCTTAGAGACATACTCTGCACCTAATACAAGAATGAAATGCTCAAGTAAAGTGTGGAGGTACAATAGTAGATAGGTATACAAAGTGGAAAAAGATTATCAAATGAACTGGATGATTAGTGGATGTATAATCCATCTTAATGAATGCCTATGTTGATACACCAACATTTAGTGATCAAGTTAACTACCCCATAATCAACACGGATGGAAGACAGACAGATGTCTGCACATGAATTTTTGCAAACAAATAACATAATGGGTCCTATGCACATACCATTCATTACCCATCAAAACGAAATACTGTCAGGATGAAAATGCACTGATGATAGCTGAAAATCTATAGGTTTCTCAAGACTAAGTGAAGAAACAGAATCCCTATAAGTGATGTTCATAGGAATACATTCATACAAGTTTACACAGTGACACAAAAATAGGATGCTTCTGATCAATGTGAGAAGACTAAGAAAGTACCTAATCAAACTTAATCAACTTACTTGAATGATAAATTAGGCCTACTAAGCCTAATTATTGGAAACTTGAGATAAAATAATAAGTCTGTGATTGATATACCAAATCCTTACACACAGTGAAACCCATTGAATGTTACTTCATACTCAGAACCGAATTCATCTAGTATGCTTCTTCAAAATAACCATGCATGAAAGTTCAAGTAGGAAACACAAAACATGGGTTTATAGGCCTAGGAATTAGGCATGCGGACTGTGTTTTTGAGATAAATTTACCTAAGGAGGTCTAATAAACTTAGGATTTTTTTTGGAGGACGAGTACAAAAAAAAAACCTCTTTAGCTAGATTTTTAGGTCAATGTGTACATGATTGGATAGCTGACAAGTGGACTAGGAGCATGTTTTTGACCTGTCCTCAACATGATGGCCATGCTGTGAGAATAGATAATTTTTACCTGCAAGGAATTTATTAGTGTCCCCAAACACCTGAATGATTAATTGTAGAAAATTAATTATCAATCTCTTGAGCGACATCCCTCTAAATTTTCAAGTGATTTGCAGCATTCATTTTTAATAGTTATACCTGAAGTTTGCAGTCTTCCCAGAACAAGCATTTTGGGCTTAGAATCCCTGATTTCACTACAAGAATACTAATGTTTTCCTATAAGTTTGAGACTACATACCTCATAAAACCCTAAAATTACATCCACTAAGTAATTCATCAACACCCCTCCATCATTTGGACCTCTATAAAAAATGTTCAACCAATGTTACACAATATAGAACTTTTGAGTAATAGTGTTTTTAGTCCTCTTGAAACTCTAGATTTCAATGAAGAGGCCAAGCAGCTTTTGCAAAAAAATGGGACTCAAAATTGAATTTTTGAGATCAAAAGATCCAAGATTTTTATATTGGATATGCATCTGCCCCATTCATTTTAGTCCTGCCTCTTAAACAACATAAATTTTTACTTGCCAAAAACATCTCAAATAACATGAAAGGGGGTTGGAGTTAGGCACTTTTTTTATCTGTAGCCCTCATATGGCCATTCCTTATGACCATAACCAAATTTTAGACTTGCCAAGAACTCAGATGCTAATTAAACACCACGATTATATAACAATGAATGCAATTGACTAAAATAACGTTTACATATATCTTTGCAATTACACATGAGGATCAATATGATATGATTACTTGATAGAGCTCAACGAAACTACAATGAGAATGGGATATTTCCTTACTTTTAGTACAGAGCATGTATACAATCATGTATAAAACCCTTCAAGTTTTTAGAACTTTTCCTCTTGTTTTTCTCTAGGAAAGAACTTGGAGTCATTAACCTTTCTTCTCATATAACTTATTTCAAGGAAAGAACTTTTCTCTAACAACTAGATAACATGTTCCTAATCCTCTAAATAATTTCAAAGAAATCTTCCATTTCTTCTCATAAGTGGGTCTTTATAGTTACAACTAATTTTGTAAATACCCTAACCTAGGTTTAGATGAGCTAAGGTAAATACCTACTCTAACACTTCCACACAAATTTTTCTGAAGTACTCATTCCGATTGGATACCTTTACAATCTCTACTTCAAAGTTTTATGTGTCATTCTTCCATTCAGATACTACATCATTTATCCAATTTTCTTGTAGTATGGACATGGCATTTCATAATGCCTCTAAGGACTCATCTCTTGTGGATAGTGCATCGGCTACCACATTTTATTTTAATTTTTGTAAATGATCTCAAAGTCATATCCTAACATCTAAATGACCCATTTTTTTGTTCTTCAGATGAGATTTTTTGGTCATCAAACTTGCATCCATGTCTCAGATTTTGAAAAACCGAGTCATTTTTGACAACAATGAAACCGTCCCCAAGTTGTGGGACCTTGCGCAATTGGGACTGATCTCCGGAGAAGGCCGGTTCCTCTATCTATTTCTACTGCTACTACTACTCCTAGTGTTGAAAGGGAAAATTGAACTAATAATACCAAGGGACCAGGGATAGAAGGATAACATGAAAGGAAACTATACTAAATGGTGATAGCACCAGAAAAGAGGGATGAACACTATCTGTTCTAAGTGAAAATGAAGGGAAATGTATGAAAGAAGGCTAGGCATGTGTAGCACAACTTAAAATGTATTTACCAGATTATTTTCATCGAACACAAATAAATAAGGAGTTGTAAGGGATGTGAAATGGCACAACATGCACGCAATGTAAAATAAAAGGAAAGAAGGAATGCAAACACGTTAGGACAGAGAATAGTCACAAAATGATGCTTCTATTACTTCCAGAAATGCATAGATCTGTTACAATGGTGAAAGAGGTTGATATCCACATGTAAGAGCCAAATCTAGAGGTTTGCAGCTCAAAATACAGAAAATATGAAATCCTTAGCAAAGTGCATAAGGATCCAAAATGTCCAACATTAATAATTATCCTAGCTCTTCAATTTATAGATGAATATATGGAATAAGAAGAGAAGGAGGGAAAATCATAATTTTAAATGCAACCACCAATAAGAAGCATTCAATGCCTGCAAATCCACCTTGAGAATATGTCAAATGCACTTCCCCAAGTCTATTTGTCATGTTGAGAAGGATGGAGGGTGGATCATAACAAATCGAGTGGTTGGAGCAATTAGCTCTGCTCATTAATGCTCATAAATATGTTTTTCCATTTCTCACCTACCATGTCTGCCAAGAATTTTAATTTGAATGTCTAGTATTTTAGCCTACATCAACAGCTATTTGACAAGTCCATGTGTGTGTCGATCAGAGCTCTGTAGCAAAATATACAGATGTCAAAAAAATTTAGAGTCATCGGCACATGTAAAACACATGGCACGTGTGGATTGGCTTAAAGGATGGCCAACTGTGCAAATGTTCCTATTGTTTCTACCACATGTCATTCATTGATTTGTTACAAGGATTCGGCACCCTTTTGGCAAGATTTAACTGGTCACATGTGGCACACTCAAGCATGTCAGAGGATGACTAGGCATAGAAAAGTGTAAGGGAGGGCACAAAGATATGCACACAGAAGAAAAAGACATGGGAAGAAGGTAGAAGGGGGGCATGTGCAACACACGTGGGGAAAAGAGGAAATCTAGTGAGGAGAGAACGTATGGTCAAGGTGTAACTATTTTAAGGTAATATCCAGGGGACGCATGAGGGTCAGGGACTTGGCTGATTGAAGAAAGTGTTAGGCATGCACACAGCGTGAACAGCTGCTTAGGAAGAAGGTGAATGTGCGCAAGGGAGCGTGATAAAAAGAGGGGAATGTGGCATGGGAACTTGAGCAAGCGTTACCTTCCAATGAAGAGCTCATAGCCAAAAGATGTATACAAGTTGTCTAAATAACTAGGAGAGTTATTTAGATAACAGTTTTGGTGACTTTTGGGGCCATCTGCTTGCTAGATGAAGGAGATCAGTAGCTTGAAGTATCCATTGGGCATGGAGTCTATTATATAATCATGGAATTCTGATTAGCATATTTGAAGAACTACCCCTAAAGTCACTTGAAGGAACATTTCTTGAATTTATTCTAAATCCTGTAAAACTGCTGAAAATTGTTGGCATCCTAGAAGCAAAAGAAGAGCACACGCAGGAAGCACACGAGAAGAAAGAACTATGTACAAATAAAAAAAGTGTATGCAACACACTTAGAGGAATTGAAACTACTCTAATATATACAAAATGATGCAGTAAACTTAATGGAATGGTTTGAAGTAGATCCCATTTATTGGGATTTGTAGCACTCCTCCATCAAGATGAGTTAACTCAAAAGAGTTAGCCTCTTTGCATGAACTGATGACATAGGGTCCACTCTAAAGTGCATCAAACTTTTAATGGCGCCCTAGTTTAGCTCTGTAAACATCCCTTTTTGTCAAACCATTTTTTTTTCCTTGTTGATGTTGTTCTAGTTTAATGATGGCAAGTTCCTTAACTCTTCAAGATTAATCAGCTATGTCATTCTAATTTCTCTCTGGTCTACACCTTCAAATTCCAAAAATTGGGCAAGCACCAATGAGTTCAAATCTAGTGTCAAAGGAATGGTAGCCTCCTTTCCATAGACAATATTGTAAGGAGAATTTCTTATTGCCTTTTTTACTATGATTCTATCTTCCCAAAGCGCGCACGAGACCTTTTTATGCCACTATATTTAGTTGATATTCATTGTGTGCTTCATGATTCTGATCAGGTTCTTGTTTTTTAACTCTTCCAAACCATTTCCCTAAGGGTAATAGTTGGAATAATTCTTCAGGTAGATGCTCAGATTTAGTGCCCAATCAGTGATTCTGGTCTCAAGGAAGGCTTTTGCATTATCGGAGATAATTGTTTGAGGAACACCAAACATTGTGACTATGCCTTCGAGAAAGTCAAGGATGACTGACTCGGTTGATTCCTTGAGTGTAACAGCTTCTTTCCATCTAGTGAAGTATTCCATAGCTGTCAACACTCATTTGTGTCTAGTGCTTGAAGGTGGATTAATCGTGCATATGAAGTTGAGACCTCTTTGCATAAAATCTTGACCTGTTTGGATTAGTCGTAGGGGAAGCACTGTCAATCTCTTATTTCTTGTAAAGAAAGCACTTTCCTTACATTTTATGACCCACTTGTGTGCATCTACAAATAGGGTAGGCCAAAATATTCCTGCAATTATGATCTTCATTATTGTATTTTTGACAAAGAAGTGTCCACCAAAGAATCCATCGTGAAATTTTGCTGACACTTTTTCAGTCTGTGCATCGTTGATACAGCTTAACAACACACCATCAAGATTCTTTTTGAAGAAAATCCCATCAATCAAAACATAGGGGATATATTGTAACCTCCATGTCTTCTCTTTTCCTTATTCAAACCAGGAGGGCATACGCCCTCGAAAAGGAATGTGATCATGTCCTTCATCCAGTCATGTGCACAAAGGTTTTTATTCTGTTCAATTTTTGTGCACAGGAGATCCTCATCCAAAAATAATGAAGTCTTAGATTCATTTTGCGCATCCTCAACAATCTACTTGCAAAGCATGCTACCTTTTACCAGTTTTGTGGCTTTGATAGCCACATCATATTCCATTATTTTTGTCACCCATCATGCTCTCTTTTCACTGATTTTTTCTCTCATGATGAAGTCTCTAACAGAAGAATGGGAGACCAACACCTTGATATGACTAGTGGTGAGCATACTTGTGAATTTCTTGAGTGCACACATGATGGTGAAGATCTTATTTTCTATGTGACTGTACTTTAGGTCATAATCCTTCAGCATCTGGCTGAAGAAAGCCACTAGTTATTCCAACCCTTATTCATTTTCTTGTGTTAGGACAGCAGTAACACTCGCATCAGTGTCATAAGCATAAAGGATAAAATCCTTGGAATAATTTGGGTTGATGAGTGTTGGTGTACAAGCAATTTATTGCTTGATTTTGTTGAATATTTTTCTTCCTTATTTTCTCCATCTAAAGGTTATGTTCTTCTTGAGCATCAAGGTAATGGGTCGAATCAGTCTTGCAAATTTAGGGATAAAACACCTAACAAAATTGATCTTACTGAGGAAGGATTATAGGGATTTATTGTGTGTTGGTAGGGAAAGAGCCAAGCTGGTTGAAACGTACTCATGATTAATTTTGATGTCATCCTTTGAAACCACATGGCCTAAGATCTTGCCATGCACCATAGCAAAGTTGTACTTTTTGGGGTTAAGAGACACCCCCATACTTTCTGCATCTCTCAAAGACTTTCTCCAGGTGCATGATATGATCTGCGCTCTGCTTTGAAAAGATTATTATGTCATCAAGGTAAACCAATATGAACTCATTGATGTAGCCTTTGAAGGCAATATCCATGGCACGTTTAAATGTAGTGCCTACGTTTGATAGACCAAAGGGCATGTTTTGATATGCATATGTTCCCCACTTGGTTGTAAATGTCATTTTGAATTGATCCTCTTCCTTGAACAGGATCTGATTAAAACCTAAATACCCATCTAGCATTGATAATATTTACGTGCCAGCCATAGTTTGTAGAATCTTCTCTATTGAAGGCAAAGGATAATGATCCTTTAGAGATTCCTTGTTCAAATTTCTAAAATCAACACAGAGTCTGATTTCACCATTCTTCTTGTGCACTGGAACTAGATTCGCGACCCAATTAGAGTACTTGATGTGAAAAATAATTTTTTCCTCAATGAGTTTGGATAACTCCTTTCTCATGAGGGGCTCTATCTTTGGATTGACTTGTCGATGCTTCTATATGATGGGTTTGATACCAGGATCAAGGTCAATGGAGTGTTGAGAAACACTTGGATCAAAGCCTTTGATATTTTCATACTCCCATGAGAAGATATCATTGTATTTCTGACAGAGAGAGATGAAGGCCTGCTTTTCTCTGTGCACACAAGCTTTACTAAGCAGCAACTCTTTCTCATGTGCAATAGTGACTAGGGAGAAGTCTTCTTGCATGGAACACGTGTACCTTTCTTCACCCTTGAATTCATTATCAGGGCTAAACATTTTCTCTAAGGTGACCAATCCTTTAGGCAGCTTATTTGACTTTAGTTGAATCACTTGGTCACCATAGTTGTCATACAAGTCAGCGTGCATGCTTGATGAGAACTCAACTTCATTTTGGATGAACTAGACGATCTTCACATCACTGTCAAACACTTTCCAGCTGGTATTTTTGTCTATAATGGATGGTCTGATCACCATTTTAATGTGTTAAGTGTTTCCTTTGACAAAGTCCTCATCCAAAGAGAACTACAAACTAAGGGCGGTCATTTGATCAGCTTCCTTGTTCATTTTGTGTAGCACTACCTATAGATTTAGAGCATCAAAGCTCTCAAATACATCCCAAACTCTGTGCTTATAAGCTTTGAGGAGCTTATTTTTTTCTTTGAATTTTTTGGTAACATGATGGATAACCAATTCTGTGTCCCCAAAGATCTGTAGTGCTTTAATCTTCTTCTTTTCACAAATAAGCAGACAATGCACCAATACCTCATACTCTACCACATTGTTATAATAGGTGAACTATAACCTGTGCGCGAAGAATAATTTCTCATCCTTGGGATAAATGAGAAAAACTCCTACTCCTGTGTCGTTTTTGCTTCTAGAACCATCAAAGTATAACTTCCATAGGCCAGTGTTCTCTTCATTTTTCTTGAGTGCACGTGGCAGCACAACTTCTTCTTCAAGAATGTATTAAGTACCAAGTTTATTTTTATAGGCTTCCAGTTCTTAACCATATCGATCAAATTTATGGTGCCTCTCTGCCCATTCATCAAGTACCAGATCAGGAATAGAAGATGGAAGAGGTTGTTCTTCAAGAACTGAAACTTGTTCTTCTTGAATTAGACAGTTGGCTTGGAGAGGGGATGAGACATATGACTATACATGATAGGAAAATATAGGCTCGGATTGTATGGTAAACTGGGTACCATACCTTGTCTTGAGTAACATATGAGACTAATCAGAAGACAAGTAAATACCCACTTTAGCAGTAAAGTCTCTTGATAGACATAAGGAAAACAAAGGAGGTGGATCAATGATTGACACATCTTGAGTAATTGTTAAACTTGGACATGCATGAAGGGTCGAATTAAGATTCTTGATGATTCCTAAGGTAGTGATAGTTGAACCATCAAGTTGCAAGACTCCTTTTTTATGGGGGCTATACTTGAGACCTAAGACATCATTTATCGTCTTAGGCATTACATAAGTACTATCACCTGAGTCTATCATGTAATTATGCACTAGGTGTTTACCTATGATCAAAGACATATAGAAGGGCAGGGTTTTAACAACTTTACTCACTTATTTCTCCTCTTCTAGTGCACGGTTTGTGAATAGTTGCATCAACACAGAGCTTCATACAACAGGTTGCGTTGAGATGGAATGGTCAAGGCATCCTACATTGTGACATTTATATTTTTCTTCTTCATCTGGTCCACAATGCTAAATGGAATACCCACTGACTTATGCATTTGGGGCACAACGACATCCTTTCTTGACTACTCAAGGATGGAAATAGAAGCTTTAGCTGAATCTGAGGCTTGACCTATCAAATGAGGGGTGCGCACCACTTCTGGAGAAGTTTTATGTGGGACGTCTTATGGAGGGACCTAAGCAATTTTACTACTAGATTCCTTGGTTGCATCTTTCTACTTTTGCTAGTTCTCTTGTGTTGTTGGGATTGTGGCATGTGCGCCAAACTCTATCATTCTCTTCTTGTACCTTGTGTTGTCCGCAACTTGGGTGCATGGTCTACTTGTATCATCTACAGCTTGGTTTATTTCACAGAAATGCTCAGCACCAAATAACATCAAAGTTTCCTTGGGAGGAGCTTCTGGCCTTCCTTGGTTTTCTACTTCTGGGGCACTTGTTGAAGGCTCACCTGTTGAAGTATTTTGTATCATATAGTCTTGGGAATGCATAGCATTGGCACAGTGATATTGACTATGAGGCATCTTGCAAGGTAAGTACCACTCTAAATCCTGTGCCAAATTATTATAAACTAGAACAAGTGCCTGACTTGCACTGGGTTCTGGAAGAGAGGGTGCGGGAGGAACAACTTGCAAGGGAAGATGTGCACTAGCATGCCATCTATCATTCTACTAGTTGGGCATGTATCTTTGGATTCCATATTGATTCCACCAAGGCTGATTGCTTTGGCTATGCTCCTAATTAGAGGTGCCTTTATAGGCTTGCACCTATTGCTTTTTTAATGATATGACTTTATTTGAAAAATTTCTAATCAAGGACTTCAATTCTTCATCTTCTTTCTGTTGCGCTGGACAATAGGATGTTGATGCACCAAGTTGTGTGCTTTACTCAGGAATATGAATATGGGCCAAAGAAGGATGGGGCGCATGTGAAATTTCTAGGAACAAGGGCATAGGTGGTCTAGGAGCTATCTTTCTCACCTGAATAATACCATTTTCTGCCCTTACTGCAATATTATAAGCAATTGGTAAATTCCTACCTCCCGTGTATTGAATCATGACTAAGATATCATTGTTTAACACCTTTAGATAATACAAAAAATTGTGTTGGGTTATAGGTCTTACCACAAGAGGGATTATGACCCAAGTCCTCTAAAATCTGATGTTAAAATCAGTCATTTGCTCATTGGGTGCCCTCCTTGTTGTTTTCAGTTGCTCAACCAAAGATAGGTGATCTGACTTATCTTCAAAATAATTACAAAGAGTTGTTCCCATCTCATCCTAGGTGGCAATAGATCCAATTCTCAAGCCTTGGTACCATTGAAGAATTTTTCCTTTTAAAGAGGCCACAAGTAGCCTAACTACTACATCATCATGTGTGATCAAATAGAGTGAACATATGTTTGCTACATCCTGAATATGCTCCTGAGGGGTGACTTGATTCTCACCAGTAAAATATGGAATAATTTTGAGCGCGCCATTTGGCATATTATGTGGCACCACCATAACCAAGGGACTTCCTCCGGTGAAGTTAGAAAAATTCCGTAGTGGAGGAGGTGGCTGATGTGCCATTACAAGGTGCTCTGGTTGTTTGTTGTGAGGAGGAGTTGAATGGGTGTGGCGCACTGGAGATGGAGATGTGCACATAGTATTTCTAGAACAAACTCTTCTCGGGGATAGTTGGAGGTATTCAAAATAATATTCAACTGCTACACTTCTCCTTGTATGCACTCTTCTCATGAAAGGCACTCTAGGCTTCTAAAACAGAGATCTGTAAATGTTGGGAGTCACCATATGTGTTGGACTAATCCTCCAATGGCTGGGATACTAAGTCCACACACCAAAACTTAGCGATATGAAATTTAAGCTTTCATTACTTGTCCCACCGGGCGTGCCAAAAACTATTGGTCATCAAACTTGCACCTGTGTCTCAGATGTAGAAGAATTGATTCATTTGTGACAATAATGGAACCATCCTCGAGTTGTGGGACCTTGTGTTTTTGGGACAGATCTCTGGAGAAGGTTGGTTCCTCTATCTATTTCTATTGCAACTGCTACTCCTAGTGCTGAAAGGGAAAACTGAACTAACAATACCAAGGGACTAGGGATAGAAGGATAACATGAAAGGAAAGTGTTGGTCATTCAAAAGTGCACCTGTGTCTTGGATCTAGAAGGCCCAAGTTTTTTGAGATAACAATGGAACCATCCCCAAGTTGTGGGACCTTGCGTGCTTGGGATGGATCTCCGGAGAAGGTCGGTTCATCTACCTACCTCTAATGGTACTGCTACTCCTAGTGTTGAATGTGAATCCTAGACTAAATATGCCAAGGGACCAGGGATAGAAGGATGTGTAGAAAGGGGAAATCCTAAGCTAAGGAAGGTGATAGCACCAGAAGGAAAGGGTCAATCTCTCTCCACAAGTGGCAAAGGAAAAAGAGAGGGAACAGGAGAAGAGGGTAGATGGCGTGTGCCACAGATCAACACGTAGGCTCGGCCTTCCAACACACACAACACATGAACATGGGGACTACAAGCACAGGAGTACAGACAGCATGCCAAAAAATACAAAAAGAGAGGCGAGATGCAAAGAAAACGCAAGAGGGAAGACAAGAGTTCCACAAAACACAATTGTATTACTTAAGGGACACATTCATTTACATTTACGATAGGAGGTGATAATACATTGAAGAGACCATGCCAAGGTCAGAGACCCATGGGAAATTGGCCACCATTTTGGTATGGTGTCGTTACAACAAGGAGAGATCCTTTTTACAAAGAAAAAAATTGTTATTATAGAAGAAGAAGGAGAGAAGAGAAGGATAAAGTGAGGGAAACTCAAATTCAAATCTATAAACACCAACATCAAGTGATAAATTCCTACAAATCTACCTACAAGGTTGTTATATGCGCTTCCTCTATGTTTGTTTGGCATGTAGAAGAAGGAAGAAAGTAAGATCTGATGAAATCTGGTGGTTGAGGTTGATTAGATGTGTGCATTGATGATCAAAAAGATGTTTACCTATTTTCCACCTACCAAATCCCACCCAAATTTGAATTTGAATAGTCCAATGGGTAGCTTATGTCAGCAACTCTCTAATAAGTCTAGGCACATGGTGATCAGAGCTATGTAGCAGAAGATATGGCTGTCGTTAGATGTCAGAGCCGTCTGGGCACGTAAGACATGTGGCGTGCGTGGATTGAATGAGGAAATCAGCCAATTATTCATTTGTTTTGTCTTTTATACCACATGTCATGCACTAGTTGGTTATCAGGATTCAGCCCCCTGTTAGCACACTTTGATAGGCTACGTATTACACACTCAAGTCTGAAAGATGATGTGGCATGATGACATGCACAGAATAAGGCACAAGACCCAGAATCAAAAGGCACAAGACTACAAAAGGTAGGCATGCAAAGGTGAAACAGAGGGAAGGCGTACACATAGCACACATAGTAGAATAAAAAGTGGAACGTAAAGGAGCTTAGTATATGTAAGCACACAAGAGGAATGTCAGGGACTTAGCCATTTTGGTAGGCAAGTCTACAGGGGTGTGCGCAAGGAGTGTGTGATAGGATAGGGGAGAAATTGGGCATACAGGAGGAAGGTGCAAAGCGAAATGGAAAAGGAGATAGAAAAATGTAGAGGGAGAAACATGAAGGTGCATGAGGGTGTGCAGAGGAATTATAGCCAAGAAATTATGCCAAGGGAGCAAGCTGGAGAGCATGCAACCTGAAATGTGAAACATCATAGTCAAAATGAAAATATAAATTATCCAAATAACTAGGAGAGTTATTTGGATAACAGTTTTGGTAACTTTCGGGGGCCATCTTCCTGCTAGATGAAGAGACCAATAGCCTTAGAAGTCCATTGGGCATGGATTCTAGTGCTATACTTGAAGATCTGATCTACAACTTGAAGAATACCCTGGAGTCACTTGAAGCTCTGTCTGAACTCTTAACTGAATTGTTGCTCTCACATGAAGATATTCTAGATTGGTTTGATGAGAGTGAAAGCTATGCACTGACCATTGGAACTGCCTCTTCCAAAATTGAACTTCCATCCCAAGAAGTAACAAAAAGGGGCATGTGGGTGCAACAGGAAAAGAAAGGTGCCAGAGGGAGCATGCCGAAATAGAAGCACAACATTGTGTACAAAACTAAAAATCATACGTTTCCCAAACAAAACATGTAGAGTGTTTGCAAGCACTTATGTTGCTGAAAGAAAACCTGATCTTCCCTACTCTAACCAGAGACAAGGGGCACTCAAGTAAAACCTGTAACAAGTAGGGAAAAGTAACTTCCCTTACTCACAAATTGTGACCATGTAACCGATTTGGCGCTGGACATGGTCTGGAACAAGAGTGAAAAACTATTTTGCAGCTAGTTTCTCACCATTCTCCTCAAAGTATCAACAAACAAAATATACACCTCCTAGATTTGTTCTGTGCTTAGATTCAGTAGGCACTACTATTGACCTTTGGCACATTGAAGCTCTACCTCTTGTTCTGAAATGAGCATGACCGATGGAAACTCTATCTTTGGCTCTAAACTAGTGATATTTTTTATTGGGCACAGTCTGATCCTTGTGATTTTCCCATTGCTTTGAAGCTCAATCCCAAAAATGGTATTTTCTTCTAGACATTCCTCCTAAATGGGGGTGCTTGCAGGCTGAGTTGCACAAATTTGGGGCATGTATGGTTCTACCTCTACAAACAGCTTGGTCTCCTCTAGGAGCGTGCCCTCTGGGACTAATTGCTTTTCTTCTCAAACAGGTGCTTGTCTGATTTACTCTTCCTAGCCAGAGTCGCATGAGTCATTCCAATCGTCAACTATTTTGTTGTCATCAAACATAATGATGTTGGTTGGGAAAGGCACATAGGTAGGGGTTTGTTCATTTATGGTATAGATAGGAAAAGGGGACTCGAAAGAAGGTGGAAGAATGGATGCAAAAGGCGTGGGAGGTGTGTGTGCAAGAGGAGTGAAAGCCTGCACAAGAGGGGTGATGGAAGAAAACTAAAGATGAGAGGATACATGAGGGGAATTCTCAATGGGGGAGTGTGCAAGAATCTGGGAACATGCGCAGTGGGCTGAGATGATGTAAGTTGGCATGGAGGAGTGGAAGGGTTGTAAGATGGTAGTGCATGGTTTCCCCATTGACAAGGTTTCCGTGCGCTAGATTTTTGAGCCTCTATTTCTTCCACCCAATCTGTAACTTGAGATAGTATCTCAATGATAAAGTGTAGCTTTTATTGGGTGTGAAACCAACCTGGTATAGGGTTGACCCATGGACAAGGGACCTTGTAGCAAACTTTATCTACCTTTATGGAGCACTTGACTTTGAGTTGCATCATGTCCATCTCCATCTTTTTCACTTGCCTCTCAAAATCAAATTTGGCTAAGGAGTTTCCACCATCATCTTCATAAACATTTTGGTTAGAAAAAGGTGGTTTGTATGCATTTTTAGGATAATGGGGCTTATAAAACTAATTTGGGGGGGATTTTTAAACTATGTGGATGGATAGAAATAGTTCTGCTACTGCAAATGATAATTCTATGAAGGTAAAGAAGTTATGATTGCACAACTTGAAAAGAGGAAGGTGGAACAATGGAAGAATGAAAATTGAATGAAAGGAGGAGCGGGGACTAGTCTATGAATCAGAAAATGGGTGTGTTCTGATTAGTGGAGTCGCCAAATGCATTAAAAGATACCTCAAATAGGTTGGATATCAACAATAATAGATTGAACTTGTTAAGATGAATATGCATAGCTCTTCAAACTCGTCCCACCGGGTATGCCAGAAACTATTGGTCATTCAAACATACACCCACGTCTCAGATCCGGAAGGGTCAAGTTGTTTGAGACAATAATGGGACTGTCCCCAAGTTGTGTGACCTTATGTGATTAGGACAGATCTTTGGAGAAGGTTGGTTCCTCTATATACCTCTAACACTATTGCTACTCCTAGTGTTGAATGTGAATTCTAAACTAAACATGCCAAGGGAATAGGGATAGAAGAATGTGTAGAAATGGGAAATCCTAAGCTAATGAAGGCAATAGTACCATAAGGAAATGGTTGATCTCTCTCCACAAGTGGCAAAGGAAACAAAGAGGGCATGGGAGAAGAGGACAGTTGGTGTGCACCACATATCAACATGTAGGCTTGGCCTTCCAGTGTGCACAACACATGAACATGGGGACTACAAGCACAGGAGTGTGCACAGCATGCCAGAAAATGTAAATAGAGAGGCGAGTTGCAAAGAAAATAGGAGAGGGAAGACAAGAGTTCCACAAAACATGTTTTTATTGCTTAAGGGATGCACAGTCATTTACATTCATGACAGGAGGCGATAATACTTTGCAAAGACCATGCCAAGGTCTGAGACCTATAGGAATTCAGCCATCATTTTGGCATGGTGCCATTACGATAAGGAGATATCCTTTTTACAAATCAGAACTCTTCTATTTATAGGAGGAGAGAAGAGAAGGATAAAGTAAGGGAAACTTGGATTCAAATCTGTAACCACAAATATCAAGTGATAAATTCTTGCAAGGATATCAGATACACTTTCCCATGTCTATTTGGCATGTAGAAGAAGAGAGGAAGCAAGATCTGATGAAATATGGTGGTTGAGGTTGATTAGATGTGTCCATTGATGATCAGAAAGATGTTTCCCTATTTTGCACCTACCAAATTGTACCCAAATTTGAATTTGAATAGTCCAGCATGTAATTTTTGTCATCAGTTCTCTAACAAGTCTAGGAAAGAACCGATCAGAGCTCTGTATCAGAAGATATGATTGTCGGAAGATGTCAGGGTCATCTAGGCACGTAAGACACATGGCACATGCAGATTGACTAAGGAAATCAGTCAATTGTTCATTTTTTTGTCTTTTCTAGCACGTGTCATGTAGTGGTTGGTTGTCAGGATTCGGTGCCCTGTTGGTACACTTTGATAGGCTGCATATTGCACACTCAAGTCTGAAAGATGATGTGGCATGATGAAAGGTGCAGAAGAAGGAGCAAGGCATGGAAGCAAAAGGTGCAAGACTACAAAATACATGCACGCAGAGGGGAAAAAAAGGGAATGCACACATGTAGTGCACGTAGTTTATGCAAGTGCACAAGAAGAATGATAGGGACTTAGCCATTTTGGCAGGAAAGTCTGCAAGGGTGCGCGCAAGGAGTGCCTGACATGATAGGAGAGAAAGCGGCCGCACAGGAGGAAGGTGCAAAGGGAAAAGGAGATAGAAGAATATGGAGGGAGAAATAAGAAGGCATGCGATGGCACACAGAGGAATTACATCAAATAAATTATGCCAAGGGAGCAACCTTGAGAGAGAACAACCTGAAATGTGAAACATCAATGTCAGAATGAAAATATAAGTTATCCAGATAATTTAGAGAGTTATTTAGATAACAAAAACTACACTAAAAGGCAATAGCACCATAAAAGAGGGATGAACACTATCTGTTCTAAGTGAAAATGAATGGAAATGTGTGAAAGAAGGCTAGACACGTGTAGCATAACTTAAAACGTATTTACTAGATCAGCTTCATGGAACACAACTAAATAAGGAGTTGCAAGGGACGTGAAATGGCACAACAAGCATGCAATGCAAAAGAAAAGGCAAGAAGAAGGAATGCAAACACATTAGGATAGAGAATAGTCACAAAATGATGTTTTTTTTACTTCTCAATATGCACAGAGCTATTACAATTGTGAAAGAGGCTGACATCCACATGTAAGAGCTAGATCTAGAGGTCTGCAACTCAAAATACATAAAATATGAAGTCCTTAGCAAAGTGCGTAAGGATCCAAAATGTCCAACATTAATAATGAACCCATCTCTTACATTTATAGATGAATTCATGAAAGAAGAAGAGAATGAGGGAAAATCTAAATTTGAAATTCAACCACCAACAAAGAGCATTTAATGCCTGTAAATCTGTCAAACGCACCTCCCTGGGAGAAGGAAGGAGGGCGGATCATATCAAATCGGGCGGTTGGGGTAATTAGATCTTCTCATTAATTCTCAAAAAGACATTTTCCCATTTCTCACCTACTAGGTCCACTAAGAATTTGAATTTGAATGTCTAGCACTGTAGCATACATCAACAGCTATCTGACAAGTCCAGGCATGCATCGATTGGAGCTCTGTAGAAAAATATATGACTATCAAAAAATTTCCAGATTCGTCGGCATAGGAAAAACACGTGGCATGTGCAGGTTGACTAAAAGGATGGCTAATTGTGAAAATGTTCTTGTCATTTCTACCACATGTCATTCATTTATTTGTTACAAGGATTCAGAGTCCTATTGGTGCACTTTTACTGGTTGCGTGTGGCACACTCAAGCATGTCATAGGATGACTTGGCATAAAAAAGTGCAAGGGAGGACACAAAGATATGCACGTGGAATAAAATGGTGTGGGAAGAAGGCAGAAGGGAGGCACACATGACATGCGTAGGGAAAAGAGGCAATCTGGTGAGTAGAGAATGTATGGTCAAGGTGCAACTATTATAAGGTAATATGTGGGTCATGCGCGAGGGTCAGGTACTTGGCTGATTAAAGCAAGTGCTAGGTGTGCACGTAGGGTGAACAGTTTCTTAGGAAGAATGTGAATGTGCACAAGGGGAAGATGGAATAAAGAGGAAAAGGAAAGGAATAGAAGAAGGGGAAGTGTGCAAGGGTGTGTGAGGAAAAGAGGGGAATGTGCCAAGGGAACTTGAGTGTGTGTAACCTTGAAATGAAGAGCTCAAAGCCAAACGATGTATACAAGTTTTCCAAATAACTAGGAGATTTGTTTGGATAACAAGATTCTTCACTCTAAGAAGTATTTAAAGTTTTCATGATTTGTCTTTACCTTGAAGTGATGACTCATGAGATATGGTCTCCATTGTTTGATTGCATGAAGAATAGCCATCATTTCCTTCTCATAAGCTTATTTTGATAGGTTCTTACCTTTTATTTGATGACTCTCAAATGGAATGGGTTGGATCTCTTGCATAAGTACTACACCTATAGCACACATTGAAGCATCATATTCACCAATGAATTTTCTGGAGAATTCAGGGGTATCCAGAACTTGGGTGGTATACATGGCCTTATTTAGAGTTTCAAATGCTTGTATTACTACCTCATTCCAATAAAAAGAGTTTTTCTTCAATAAGGATGTGAGTGGTGTTGTAATTCTACCATAATGCTTAACAAACCAGCAATAATAACCTATAATCCCTAAGAATCCCCTTAGTTTTTTTATGGTTTTAGGAACTAGCCAATATACCATATCTTGGATATTATGAGGATCCACTTTTAAACCTTCATAAGATATGATATGTCCCTAGTATTCTACCTCTCTTACCCAAAAATCACATTTGGAAGGCTTGGCATAAAGGTGGTGTTGTTCAATATTGTCTAATACTTTATTGACATTTTGTAAATGTTCCTCTCAAGTCTTAATGGAGATTAATATATCATCAAAAAATACCAAGACAAACTTCCAAAAAAATGGTCGTAAGATTTAATTCATCAAACTTTGGAAATTAGATGGTTCATTTGTAAGGCCAAATGGCATTATAATAAATTCATAGTGGAACTCATGTGTTCTAAATGTTCTTTTATGAATATCTTCATCACAAATTCTTATTTGATGGTATCTTGATCGAAGATCTAATTTTGTAAAATAAACAACACTGTGTAATTCATCTAAAAAAAATTCAATGACATGAATAGGATACCTTTCTTTCATTCTGTATTTTTTAGCTCCTTGTAGTATAGACACATGTGCTAACCTTCATCCTTTTTTTAACCATCACCACTAGAGAAGAGTAAGCACTTTGACTATGGAAAATAATACCTGCTTCCAAAATATCTTGGAACATCTTCTCAATCTCACTCTTTTGGAGATAAGGATTCCTATAAGGTTGAATGATAGGTGGTTAGCTTCCTAGTAATAGTTGAATAACATGATTATGATATCTTTTAAGTGGTAACCCTTTTGGCATATCCCCAAACACAACAGTGAGCTCCTTAATAGTGACATGTAGATCTAATGGTATAAGTCTTTTAATGGTTGAACTTACATTGAGAATAATGGTGCCATGAACCCATCTACACCCTTCCTCATAATTTTATGCATTTGATGAGAACTTACCAACTATGTATCTTTAGTCTTCATCCCATGCAACTCAAAATTCCTTCCTTCATAATGGAACCATGTGAACAAATCCTAGAATTTTATCTCCATTGTTCCCAAAGTAGTAATCCATTAGAACCCCAACACAATGTATACTCCTCCCATTGAAATGGCATATGTGGAGCCCTCTATAAGCTAATATCCCATAGATAGCTTAATCTTATGGAATTTTCCTGAATATCTAACTTTACCTCTATTTACAACCATGACCTAAAGTTATGATTACTTCATGAGTCAATTAATATTGTCACCCTTTATTTCTTGATGAACCCAACAACCTTGAGTGTTTTTCGGGTGTTGATTCCTGAAATGGCATGGTAAAAAATAGTTGGTTGACATTCTTCAACCTCAATATTGGGAACCTCTTCATCTACATCAGCTACTTCCTCCTCATCTTATTCCTCATTAGGACCCTCAATGTTTAATAACTTCTTCTAGAGACATTTATGTCATTTTCTCCACTTGCTATCACAAATGTAACATAGGCATTTTACTTATTTCTCTTTGATTTTTTGGGGATTCAATCATATTAGTTGGGGAAAAGATGGTGTTAGATTTGTGTGTTCCTTGTGATTAGTGAAGCTCCTTCGTTTTACCATATCACTTTTGATATCAAACCTAGATTAAGAAGGAAAACATTGTGTTGGATTTTATCCTCGAGTCCACCCAGGAAGAGATCATTTTGATGATCTAATGATATGTCATTCACTCGTAATGATGGATTTTGTAATTGTTAGATATAATCCTTGAATGAAATTTTCTTTCATAGCTTTATGATCTAGCTAAAATAGTTATTTGTAACACTATTACTATAGTGTTTTTGGAGATAATCGATGAACATAGACCAGGTAATATGGAGACCCTTATTTTCATTTTTCTCACACATCCATCTATACTAAATGAATTGTTCTAGTTCTAGGTAGAATGATGTCATTTCCACCTTTTGTCTATTTGGCACTTGATGTAGATCAAATAAACTCTCCATTTGGTTGATCTAAGTGCTCAGAGCATTTCCATTGAACTTGTGCATCTCCACTTTAGGAATAATGTTACGCCATTGGTTATAAGATCCAGTGGTGTGTGCAAAGGATCTACCATGGTTGGTGTGGTTTGAATCTAAATGTGCATTACTTTACAAACCCATGTAGCTTGAATAGAAATTATTGCTAGACTTTAGGTATGAGATTAGTTGTATAACTCCTTCAATGACTCAAATTCAATTTTCATGTCACCCTTCACTATTTTCAATCCATTGTCTAATTTTGACATCAATTCACCCTTCATTGTGTTCAAGCTATGACCAAACTCTGTTTGCACATTGTTCTTCTAAATTTTCACCAATTCCTTAAGTTGGGAGACTATATTTTATTCCCTCAAAGCTGAATATTCAAAATTGACATCTTATTTACTGGGAGTTTGACCCTTCCCTTGGCCTCTAGTTGATCTTTCTCATGATGTAGGGTTTTTGTCTTGGGATACTAAGGTTATGGTAGAAATTTAAGGCTTAGGATTTTCCAAGCTTTTTTTCCAAATAGAAAGAAACTTAGAGAACAAAACCTAGATAATTTTTGGCAAGATTTTCGAAAATATAAGAAACTTAGAAAAAATCCCAAAATTACAGCGTAGGTAGTGAATTTATGAAAATCCCTAAAACTAATATAATTTTGCAAAACAAGTCAAAAAATCTTCAAATTTGGAGAGGATATTAATTGAAATATTTTGCAACACCAAGAAAAAATATAGAAAAAATCGTTACTATTTTTGAGATATAGTTGAACCTTCATAGTTAGAGTTTTAATGCAGTTCTGGCCGAGATAAAGCTCTCATACCACTTGTAATGAAATTAGTTAGTTATATATAAATATCAATAACAATATAACATCAAAATATAGTTAAATGATCTCAATATGCAAGTAGAATGACTTATCCACTTCGAGGGAGCAACCTCAAAACATACAATAAGACTTAAGTGCTCAATATGATGATAATATCCTACTCTTTAACTCCTATATATACCATAATATAACTATCCAAAACCCCAAGTTTGACCCATTAAGCATATGAAATTATTAATAATTATGATATGACAAGATAATATATTATGTTAGCCACATGTCGGCTATCCATATCCTGATATATGAACTAGGGTTAAAGGTGTAACAAAATACCTATAATAAGATCTCCATTCCTAACTCACTATGGTGACCCAAATGTAAAAGAGGTATTCTCCAAGACTCCAAATTCAACTAATAAGTGTGAAATAGTGTGAGTAAGAGA
The DNA here is from genome assembly GCA_019776745.2 of Taxus chinensis. Lineage (NCBI taxonomy): Eukaryota > Viridiplantae > Streptophyta > Pinopsida > Cupressales > Taxaceae > Taxus > Taxus chinensis. Next base: position 378,035,170 of record CM034149.1, read on the forward strand.
AAATAAGCAAGTGATAGTAAAGTAATTATTGTAAAAGTGGTGTTGTGGTTATATATACCCAATGTCATTACCCATGGACGATGGTGTTTTCTATGGAAAATTCAAAACATATGCCATCGTCTAAGGGCAATGGTGTCATACCTAGGGGAATACCTAAGGTCAGGATGAAAAACATGGGGAACGGAAGCTAGAAGATAAATGGGGATAAATGACGAAGCTCCAGAGTGACCAAAAGCAAGGATAATGTTATGCAATAAGAGGAAATGGGTAGATATAATGGGACAAGTGAACATAATTATTTTAAGGTGTGAACAAAGGGAGGAAATGAGGCAAGTATAGTGTGACTAAGGCTAATAGTGACATCTCTAAAAAATTTTGGTCTATCCCACATGGCTAAGTCTGATCATACCCCAATCCCGACAAGCCCCTTAAGGAACCCGCTCAGGAGGAGAATACATCAATATCCCCTACACAAAAGAGATGGATAGAAAGCATAAAAAAATATGGTGTAAATTTATTTGTGTCATCTCTTAGCCACACTCTTAACCGTATTATTTTTTTCTCTTCACTATCCAGATCTGACTTGGCTCACATTTTCCAACTTGATCTGCCCCTCTTTGGAGACTCTATCTCCTACATAAATCAGAGATGCATCTTGACTTGAACAAATATTGTGGTGATATACAATCAAATATGGCATGCAACATCTCGTTAAATTTCCATGTTTATTCTATTATATCACCATCTGTTATGAAAACAACCCATGGTTTCAAAAATAATAAATCACAAGAATCGATAATCTCTTAAAGCCATAATTTGGTAGATTACTATTTGATTGACACTATTACTTTTCAATGGTCAAGGGTTCAAAACCTCAAGTGGTAAATATGTTAATTGGGTAATGAAATTTTTTACATGGGAAGTTGGAATAGTGAGATTTTATTGTCAATAGTCATATTTTTTATGTCATTCATTTAGTTGTAATTATATGGTCAAGAGTTCGTGTTTTCAATATATTGTATTGAGTTAGTTGTTCAAAAAGTTGTCTAATTTTCATTTTAGTTTATGGGAAGTTAATAATTTATTTAGTAGATAACTTTATTTCAAATATTGTCTTAGTATATGTAAATGGATGCATTATTAGTTGAAACCAACATCCATGATGTTTCACATTATGGGGGTAAGTTATAAAAATAAACACAATATGAAAACCATTAAGAATAAAATTTCAATCCACTAAGTAATTAAAAACACAAATGATGATGAAGGCATTAGAGGTTGTAGGATAATTAATGTCCTCTAGCTAGCCACTAATGATGGGGCAATGTTTTCCTATATTGGCATTATTTTTCCCAATTTGTTTTGTGTGGTGTGATTAAAAATAAGAACATAAGTGTATTCCTATTCACATATGTAATGAGTGAGAAATTTCTACTTAATATCTTGATGTAAAAATGTAGTGGAAAACTAAAATCACAGTGTATTAAAGCATCGTGATAGTTTTGAAGGGTGAACATATGTGTGAGTCCAATTTCATGCTTAGGTTAGTGGTCATCCTAATTAAATCCATTTTTTAAGGTTGAACATATGTAGAATTCATGTTCATAGTTCTCAAACTGGTTTTGTTGATGGGTTACCAACAGAGCATGGTTGACAAGTTCCTTCTCTACCTTCAGTTTGAGTTATGTATCAATATCATGAGTTATGTACCATGTTTACACTGGGGAGATGTTAGAAAATATGTGTTAGTATTCACATGGTTGTTAATGTGGGTTAATATATTTAATAAATGAGTTGTTTTAACTCATATTTGTTAGGAGTTTGGATAATAATGTTATGAGATATTTGTACATGAGTTTTGGGTTGTTCAGCAAACTCACAAATTTAGGAGAGAGAAAATAAGATTGTTATAGGGGTGTTAGATAGAGAATATAGATTGTTAAGTAGGCGTGTCTTCTTATTTTAAGTATATTTAATTATAGTATGATCAATTGTTGAATTAATTCATGAAATGTATGGTGTAAAACTCCATTCAAATAATCATTCTTTCAATGATGAATTGATGTTGACAAACATCCATGCAATATATGAACTTGTACAAATCCATTGTGTTAAACTATATAAACCTTAATTGTTAGCTTTACCAAAATCATGAACAAACATTGTTTTATTTCAAATTATTGTTAGAGTCTCATAATTTTATTTTGTTTATTATTTTTTATGATTATGTGATGTAAAAAAAAAATTATTTTTAGATTCATTTGCATGTTCTCATTTGGTTGTATAAATTTATTCCTAATTCCTGGATTTTATTTTATTGCAATTTAATATTGATGGACTCATTTTTTACAAGACATATCTATTGCTTGCAAGTACACTTTTTGAGACAATTTTTGAGGTTTGTGCAAAAATTTGATTTCCTCACACTATGTTATGGATTTATAGCTTTATGTCTCCTCAGTATGCCAATAATTTTATCCTAATGTTTTGAAACGGTAGATTGAATTATAATTTGTGTTTTTATTTTGAATGTAAAATTCCTTCTTTTTATTATTGTAGGCCCACTTTTCTCCGCAATGAATATTCAACATTCAAAAATATATAAAGATATCATTGGAAGATGGATTCTATGTTGTGGTCTCCATAAGGTATTCTAATGAATATTAGTTTTATTTAAGTAAATCAGTTTGTTTATCTTACTAGGTACATATAATTTGTGTGTAATCCTTTGTTATGGTTTTGTAATGTCCTCTAAATGGGGACATAATGAGAATTGCATTCATATTTCTTATAGTTGTCATTGTGTCTTTTTTTATTCAATATTGTCTCAATGGCTAATGAATTATACTTGATGTAATGAAGTAAAAGTGTTTTTAAATACTTTTAATGGCAAGTTAGGCATAAAGGCCTCTTATTTAGTTCAAATACTTCTAGTCATTATGGGTTGGCCTTGATTGGAGAGTCTACATAGAGTTTAATGAAGATATAGAATTACTTGAAATTCTGCCTATGCATTGCAATTCTATTTTGATATTGATGCCACATGAGGATATACTAGGACATGAAGGTTCATTTAAAGGGTTATGTATGTTTAATTTAAGAATTGATATCTTAGGTTTGTGCACAATTTTCTCTACTCTCCACTAAAGATGAAACCTTTAGTGTGGCTCAACTTTGGGGATGAAAACATCCATTGTTGGAAGATTGAGGAATGAACACTCCTCAAGCTTGAAGGGAATCCCATACGAGGGTTTCTAAAGTACTTCAAGGTGTCTTAATTCTATTTTCCTCCCTTCTTACCCTAGGTGATTTGCATGGGTGGAGGGTTGGTATGTTGTAGAGTTGATTTAACTACTTTGGTTTGGTATTTTTGTTCAACATCATTTATAAGTCCGTAATCTAAACTTTGAAGAATTTTGGTGAGGATTTGTTATTTTTCCTAGCCCTTAATTTGGCTGGACTATTGATGTTATAAATATTTAATTCCAGATATGATGATCATATATTCTTCAATATTTTGATGTATTTTTGACGTATAAATATTTTCATGACTAGATAAATTATTTTGTGCCATTCTACATTGATTTGCATAGTGAAAAGTGGATTTGAATCTCATGGGTAGTTTGCTGCCCTAGGATACTGCAAATTTCATATTGGTTAATCATTATAAGATATCCTCAACTATTTTGATTTTTGTGTCTTTGCTTGAGGGTTTTTTTAGATCAAATCTATTATGGATAACCGATAAACCCATTTTCTTTGTTTTCAGCCCTAAAAGAGACATTATAGGTTTTTTGTTGTGTTATTTTTTACTTATTAATGGACATGATAAATTTCCTTTTTATTTTGCTATATTTTATAAATTGTAACTTATAACCATGTATAGGTTAACTATTACATTATTGACATTTATTTGTAGAATACTTTCTATTTTTCATTTTAATTTCGGTGGTGGGTAAACCTTCACTTTAATTGAGAAGTAAATTAACTTTATTTGTCATGGTATTTTGATACATCTATTATGTCCATGTAGTTGATACAGTATGAGTATGACCTAAAATATTAATTTCATGGAAGTACATAAGAGATCGTTATTACATAGGATGTGGGGTAAGTTGTTATACGTTTTGAACCCATGCCCATTCATTGAATTATTTTACTTGAAGAAAAAAGAATTTTTTTACTCTTATTTTCAATAATATCTAAGATGAGGGATAATATATGGTAACATAACTAAAGCTATTTATTATTCAAATTTAAGACTATTGTTCATATCTTGTACACTATGTAACTCTTCACCTATATGGTCTTGTGAAAGAGGTATAGTTTTCACCTTAACCCAAATTGAAACCAAATTTTGTTTATGATTTGTTTGTTACAAAAATACATTTTTAGGAAACAAAATTTTAGACTGTGTTGTTGTTGGACTTGTAGATGGGCATAAGCATGAAAAAATCATATTTGATGAACATGTGGATGAGTCTTTGAAGAGATGACACCATGACGCAAAGATAAACCTAAGGCATAACAAGAGAAAACTAGGAACATGCAATGATAATCTAACAAGTGTAAGTGGGAATACTATTATAGCTAAGGGATATTCTCCAATTCATCTACTCCACAAATACAAAAGTGAAGGAGAGATGCAAATATATCAATCTAAATATGAAGTTTCAAATACTAAAATAGAAATGGATACTCCTTCGCCTTCAGATCACAATAGAGTTGAACCTCTTAACAATCCACACACACAAGATGTTAAAACAAATGAATTAGAATTTTTATAGTAATCTTATGTTCATTTAGACAAAATGTATTTTTTTCCGATGTGTGATATATTATTATAGCATTTTAATTTATATTTTAAAGTAATTGTTTGTCATTTGAATTGTAGAGTTGTGTATATTGTCCATTTAAATCTTATTAATTGTTTATGTATAAATGGTATTTAATATTGTTTCAAAATATGTATTTCTAATTTAAAATATGTTAAGTTCGTTATACATTCAAACGCACACCCACACTAACACCAACACCAACACACCCACACACCTAAAAAATATTAATGTGATAATTATTTTACTTTTTAAAAATTCACTGAATGTATTTTGTGTCACCTTTGCGCTACTTCATATTAACTTATCAGAAAAAATGAGCAACGCAAGTGTGACATGAAAGTGGCACAAATGGTATGTAATTTAAAATTTCTAGTTGCATCAAATTTGCATCATTATTTGTGGCACTTCCACAATGTAATTTCTTCAAATAAACATGATCGAAAATCTATAAAAAGGTTGATTTCTAACATGAAGTTTACCTAAGTAATGGTGTTATTTGCACAAAATGTAATAGTGACTCTTGAGAATTACCAAATCATAAAAGACTATAATTTTGTAAACCTGCCTCCTAAACAACACACAACTTAAATTGTTATAATAGGCTAGTTTTAGACTCTTATTCCCAACTTCTAATCAATATTCAATTTAATTCAAGAAAGGGAGACAATGATCAATCATGTATAGTAAGACAAATCTACCGTCAACCATTAATTACCATGTATATGTATTCCCTTAATTTCTCAAAGCAGTTGAATACACATAAAATTATCCATAAGTGAGTGTGGGTAATATTTTTTGTATCTTTCTAAAGATGTTTTTAGTACTTATATTAAATGCATATTAAAGTTGTTTACCATTGTCACTGCATTATTTCTTTGAAGATTATAGTTTTTTGTCAAATGTTTTACACTTTGTGCTTTATTTACTATTTTCACTTTGAAATACACCATTTGGAGAGTGGTGTGGAGTCTTTCCTTTCAATTGACAAAATGGAAACACCCCTAGGTTTTGGGTGACCTATAGGTTGGAGTGAATCTCTAGAGAGGGTTAGTTCCCCCAGTGTAACACCTAAAACTAGATTCTACTCTACTACATGAACAAAGAAAAAGGGGAAGGAAGACTGAAAACAAAAAAAAAGGTGATACACCAGAAATTTTGAGGATATCAAACTTGTTTGAACCACACATATATCGAAACCATGCACACCATACACAACTTAAAAATGGGTATGTCAATACAAAATAGTTTCAGATAAGGATTTAAATTTGTGATATAACAAAGAAGGGGGAGAATGGCTCTGAAAGAGCAATTTGGTAAGCTCCACGACAATATGTTGCACATACACTTTGTTAAACAAAATATATGACTTGAAAATTAACATATAATTTCACAAATGCATGGATATTAAACTACAAATTAGGGATAAAATAATAGTTATCTTAAATACATAATATTGCACAATAAACAAGATGTAAGAAGGTATAAATAGCTCCTTTATTAATCCAAGAGGTGAAATAAGTACAAAAGATCACTCATGACTCATGCTCTTCCATTTATAACACTAAATTACTCCAAAATGATGAATAGAAAGTGGAAAAATATCTTTTACAATGACTTCCATGGATTTTTATAGAGAATTGAGAGACAGAAAAAGAGGAAAAGTACAGACATGCAAGTATGATTAGTAAAAAAGAAAGCATGAGATTTTTCATGTTCATGTTGCCCTTCTGCTCTAGAAATAGCTAATCTTGCCTGAACAAGCAAATTTGTGTATCGGAAAGAGTAATTAATGCTAAACATAGGAAAACTCATGCCTAGGCATGAAATTAAATGTTCAGAAATATAATTTGGCATCACCTTGCATGCTCTTGCTAATCTTGGCCTCTACATGATCAAAATAGTAAGCTTGTTTGAAGAAAAAAACTAAAAATAGTAAACCAAAATGTTTATGGGTTGTTCAAACTTTTTTGGGCATATCGGCTTTGCGAAGAATGGGCTAAACAAAGTAATAGTTCCCTATGTTCTCGCTAGAGTTGACATATCCATATCTCTTTATCTTTTCTTTTTCACTTAATGTGGGGTTTTTGGGGAACTCACGGAAGAGTGGAACTTTTCCCAAAGTTCTGAAGAATATCAACTTATATTATCAATTCACCTTTGTCCTCTGTTTATCAAATCATGCAGGGGTTCAAGGAACAAACTAAACTGTGGAATTGTTCCCATAGTTCCACTAAGCACTGATATAACTAATATGTCTCCCTTGTTCTTTTTGTGGTGGTTTCAGCCAGTCGAATAAGTGATATAACCTTTCAATTTTTCTTTTTGTTCCCACAAAACTTTATATAACTATTCCTTAGTATAGTGCGGCTATGATGGAGATGCAGGGAATAGGTGGAACAAAGGAACAATTCCACGTGTTCCTCAAAAGGATGATTTTTCCCAAGTTTTCCCAAAAATTACTAACTCTTTAGGCAATGAAGCTTAGTAAGAGGGGGATAGTTCCCAAAACACTAAAACTTTCCCATAGTTGTAAAATTGTGAAACTTTACTAATCCAAGACAACACCATGACTTTTTAAAATACCAAAATAGACTAGATCTAGTTTTGGATAATAATTTGGTGACCTTTAGGGGACATGCGTACTAGATGAAAATACTAGTATCACACTATTGCAACTTCTGAAAACCATGAAAACATTGAAAATACATTTCCTAGATAATAACATAACTGTGTTAGAGCACTTATTAGAAAACTAACATACCAAAAAAGTGCACAAGGAACATAGAGAATGGAAAATTAAAACAATAATGTGCAAGAAGCACATGGAGGAAAACAAAAAACAGCCTACTATGTACAAGGGTGAAACATGACCTCAATAACATAATTTGAGGTATATCCCATTAATTATTATGGGTATATCATCACCATTCATCTTATAGATATGAAAATCATTGTGTTATTTTCATCATGTAATAAGATATGGCCCACTCTAAAAGGAGTCAAACTTAGTGTGTCTTCCAGACTTGGTTCTTTTTACATCCCATTTGAGCATTATGTCTCCTTCTCTAAATATTCTTGCAACTGATTTCTTTTCAAAGTATATTTTTGGTTCATGCTTGATGAACCTATATGGTATCCATTACATTGATTCTAACTTCTTCTAATTCCATTAACTTTGCAAGTTTGATTAGCATTGAATCCTCCTCCATCATTTCCATCGGTTGTATGAGATCTTGAAATTTGATAACTCATAAGAAATAAGAAACCTTGATTCCTTGCCATAGACAAACATGAAAGGAGTGTTTCAAATTTATCTCTTAGGAGTAATCCTATCAGACCGTAAGGCTTGATTTGATTTTTGTGTGCCATGATCTTTGATTCTCCTACATAGTTATTTTGATAATTCTAAGAATATTTTTGTTAGTCTGATTATACTAATCCATTCCTTTGAGTTTAATAATTGGATTATGTATGATAGATGAATTCCAAGCTTGAATACCCATGTATTGAATTCTTGTGCCAAGGAAAATTAATGTATTATATTAGAAAATTGTAGCAGGGACACCAAACCTTGTGATAATTCTTTCATAAAATTCCAACATTGAAGTTTCATTTTCTTCTTTAAAATCTAATGCATTCTGTGCACCTTGTGAAATAATCTGTAGCTATGAGAATCCATTTTTCGCATAGCACTAAAAGGTTGGATTAGTCATGCCAACAAAATCCAAAGCCCATTTTATTAAAGGATGATCTACCTGAATAGGTTGAAGGGGAAGAGCTACTAACTTTTTTTTTCTTGTAAAAATAGACAAACTGTAAACACTTCCTTACCCATGCATGAGCATCTTTGAATAAATACTCAGCCAATAATAGCGTATTCTCATGATATTTAAGGTTGTGCCTCTTGGTGTAAAATTTCCACATGATAATCCTCCATGAAAATTCTTCTAAAACATGCTCAATCATATTTGAATCAACACATATAAAAATAACACCATTTACATCATTTCTAAACAAAATATTATTAAGCAAGAATGTATGAAATGAACTGTGACCTATAAAATTTACCTCCTTTTCATACTTATATAAACCTTGTGGGAACTCTCGAGTATGAATAAAATGGATCATGTCATGAGTCTAACTCTGAGGTCAATGAAGGGGAAATTGTATCTTTACTCATTTTAGGAGCACTCAAACCTAATTTTTGTCATCATGAAAATCTAAAGCTAGTTGTTCACACAACCCACTTCCTCTTACCATTTTAGTACCCTTAATGTAAACATCGTACTCCATAACTTTTGTAAGATAATATGCCTACCCTTTTCTCATTTAAATCCTTGCTCACAAGAAACCCTTTAACACTTAGATGAGAAACCATTAAATGAACCTTGTTATTTGAAATTAAATTTATGAATTATTTTGATAATTCATAAGGACTAGAAAGGAATTATTTTTTTACAAAAAGAATAAACCTTTCCTCATAATATTCTAATACTTAAATAGAAAAAATCAATTGGATGCTCCAAATTTTCATCATCGTGTTGTACCAACATGATTGAGATTGCGTAAATTATTCTAAAAGCATAAATAAAATGAATTTTTTTCTAAAATTAGGGTTATTAAATGATTGGAGATTGTGAAATAGCATAGGTTTGATTGCTTCAAAATCATTCTTCCCCCTTTATTTTACAACTATAAATCTATGTTTTTCCTTAGTGTTGAAGTTAGCAACTTCACTAAATTTACAAAATCTAGAATGAATCTTATGATGAAATTAATTCTAGCCTAGAAAAATTTGTATAGCCTTCTTATGATTTGGAAAATATAATGACAAAATTACACTTACCATTTCTAGATCAATGTCAATACCTATATTAGACACAACATGACCCAAAAATTTAACTTTATGGAATTAAAAATGTAATTTTGGGTTCGTACATACATCATACTACCTATACCTTGCAAAAACATGTCTGAAATGAACTAGGTGATCTGCAACATGCTTAGAAAATACACTTATGTCATCCAAATAGGTAAGAACACAATTATTAATCAATCCCTAAAATGCCAAGTCCATTGCATACTAAAACATGGCTCTTACATTTGATAGTCCAAATGGCATTTTCTTGTATGCATATGTGCCCCATTTTGTGGTAAATGTAGTTTTGAATTGGTCTGATTCTTGCACCATAATTTTATTATACCTAGAATAACAATCTAAGAGTGAAAAACATTATGATCCACTTACCATTTGCAAAAAAAATTCATTTATGGTAATGGCTAATGATCTTTTAAAGATGCCCTGTTCAAATCTCTTAAATCTGAACATAAGCCTATTTCTCCATTTTTCTTTCTCGTGGGAACCAAATTGGAAACCCATGATGAATGCTTCATAAGGAAAATAATGTTAGCTTTAATCAATTTATTCAAATCTTATTTCATGAGAGGCTTAATCTTAGGGTTGATGGGTCTTTATTTTTGTTTGTTTGGTTTTGCATTTAAATCCAACTTTATTGTGTGCTAAGCTAGATCTGGATTGAAACCCTTTAAATAACCATATCTCTATGAAAAAACATCATCAAATTCCTAAGAAATTTGAGCAAAATTAGGTTTTTCATCTTGATTACATACCTTTCCCAACTTGATTGTTTTGTCATTTCCAATGTTGAATTGATCATAATCTTCTTGCTTGATCAGTATGTTAGATTTCTCACCTCTGACTTGATCAAATGTATTTAATATAAACTTAAGAGTGACTAGTCCATGAGGTATTTTGTTACTTCTTTGCTGAATAATCTGATTTTCATACTATTGCTATTATTTTTCCTGATTTTTTTTTAAACTCGGCTTCCTCTTGCAAAAAATTAACTATCTACTCATTTGATTAAAATACTTGCTAAGTAATAATGTTTTCAGGGATAGAAGGCCTTATAAATACCTTGATATGCTGCTAATTTTTTCCTAACTAGTATGATTTGGAATGTCAACTAGAGCACCAATTGTAGCTAGTCTATCTGCAATTTTATTATTTTCTCTAGGAATAGATTATACATTGAAAGCATCAAAATCATCTATCAAATCCCACACTCTATTTTTATAAGATATTAGTGAATTGTTATTGGTTATAATTTTTCTGCTGATTTGATTGACAACTAACTCATTGTCATCATACACCTACAATTAGTTTATCCCTCTTTTCCTTGCCCACTGAATACCATGCATAAGAGCTTCATACTTAGTTGTATTGTTAGTACAACTATAATGGAACCTTAAGGCTAAAAAATACTTCTCTTTTATTGGATAAATCAACATGATTCCCCCACCTACTCCATTCTTTCTTCTTGATCCATCAAATTATAATTTCTATAAACCTTCATCCTGTTGATCTGATGTGACAAGGTTAAGAATAATATAATTTTCTTCATGTAGACAATATTTTCGAAGACCTACCTCTTCAATGTTCTTATAAGGATAAAAAACATGACCTTGAGCATCCCATTAATTAAGTAAAAATTATGTAATCCCCTCAAGAAGTTTTATTGGTTCTTGGTCAACTAGTTGGTTTTCTTCTTCTTTGATCATACAGTTGGAATTGATAGCACTAGGAATATAAGGCTCTACATGACTTGTTAAGATGGGATCATACCTAATTGTAACTTTGGATTCATTCCTTGTTCTAAACAACATGTGATACCAATCTGATGATAACTAGCCTCCAAATTTAGTATTGAAATATCTAGAAAGACAAAAGGCAAAATAGGGAGGAAGGTCAATAATGAAGACATCTTGAGGAATGTAAAAAATTGGGGCATGCATGCAAGGTTAGGATTAGTCCTCTAATGACTTCAAGGGTCTCTACATGTGTTCCATCTAACTGAAATATTCCTTTAGAAAGAGGCTAATATTTTAGACTAATTTTATCAACAATGTTTTTGGGCATAACTGAACTAGAACCTCTTACATCGATCATGTAATTATGGACTAGGTTTTATCCTATGATCAAGGAAACATAGAAATGAGGTGGTTTCACACTTTTTCTTGCTTGTGCTTATTTTGGATCAATTTTGTTAGTAAGCACAACTTTAGATGGTTCTTTGGATGGTTGGGTAGAGAGACAAAGATTAAACAAAGCTTCTTGTAAAAGATATTTTTGAGTGCGAAGAGACAAAGAATCCCACATTGACATATTAACCTTAGTTTTCTTCATATGATCAAGAATATTGAAGGATGAAGTATTAACATCTTAGTGTACTTTATTAACAGTAGTACCAGTACCTTCTTACATTGGTGGTGTTAAATTGGAATCTCTTATTGATTTTTAACTCTTTTAAATTGATTTTTCTGATTGCATTGCAGATTAAAAATTGAAACAACACCTTACAATATTGGAGGAGGCTGAGAATTTTTCTTACCAGTTAGATTATCCACTTCTATTTCTCTTTTCTTTGATCTTGTGTTTTCTGCCACAAAAGTAGAGGAATGACTTTTAAGTTGATTTACTCCACAAAAATTGTCCTCTTTTCAATTTAGAAGTGTAGCATCATTTTGCACCAACCCTTGAGAAATATCCTGCTATGGCGGGCTCTCAACTGATGAGTTTTGAAACATAGAAGCAATTTGGACCATAAGTGCTTGATATTGGGGAAATATTTCTAGTTATGAACTAAATTGCAAGGATGACACCACCCATAGTCTTGTATTAGATTGTTTTGGATATGTACAATTATTTTGTATAAACTCGTAATGTTGGGATTGAATTATTTATCATTGGAAAATTGATTTTGGATTTGCAAATTTGGTTGAAATGGAGGCCTATTCTCCTAATTATGTGGATAGTGTGGTCTATAACTCTATTTTTATTGTATTTTAAAGGCAACTATCTCATTCCTAAAATATTTTAACATGTTCCTCAACTCTTGGAAGTAATTTGATTGGCTTAGATATGCATTATTTTGAATTAAAGACTGAGTAATATGCATTAGTATTGGAGCTATTACATATATTGGAAGGGAAATGAAAGGATGAATATCTGGGAATATTGGCATGGGAGGCCTTGGTACAATATTTCCAACTTATATGAGACTATTCTCAACCCTAATGGCTACTTCATATGCATCAGGTAGTGTTCGTCTACCCATATATTAAATCATCACTAAAATATCACTATTTGATGCTCTTAGATAATACATAAAATTATACTCAAGATAAGTCCTTACCAATTGAGGGATCATATCCCACATTCTTTAAAAAAATTAGGTGAAGTCAGACATGAACTCTTTGTGGTGCTCTCTTGATGGTAGTCAATTTTTCCACTAGTGAAAGATGATCTAATTTTTCTTCAAATTACCTGCAAAAAACTTCTCCTAGCTGATCCCATGTATTGATAGAATGTACTACCAACCCCCTGTACCACTATAATGGTTTTCCTTTGAAAGAGGCTTCTACTAATAACCTGGATGCAACATTTTCTTGAGTAATAGGATAAACAGATCATATGTTGGCCACATCTTTAATGTGTTATATGGGCGTAACTTAATTTTCTCTAGTTGTTTTGGTAGATTTTGGATTTAATTTTATTCAATGAAATAAATCACCAAAACTCATAAATGATAGGTTTTAATGATACATGTGTGGATGATGACATAATAAGGTAGATCTAAATGTGTATACAAAACTTCCTTTCCAAAGAGCCACAAACCTGCACGTAAACTAAAAACTTTGAAAAGAAATATATTAGATAATAACATGACAAGTTGTTTGGCAAAGGCCAATCCTAGGAGCCAAAAGGCTTCCTTTGATGGGTGTTTACTTGTTTTTAGACAATTAATCTAGGAATAATGATAATAATATAGATAATGGTAAATGATGTGGATGAAAAGTGATGTATATGTGACACCTGGATGTTGGGACTCAATCAACATCCTTAATGATCGGATGGGGGGGGTTGAACATGTTTTCCCAGTAGATATTAGTCTCATCACTCTACTTGAGAAGAACCTCTAACTTACCAGTCATGTCATTTGGGTTAGGTTTAAAAGTGATGATGTAGAGACTCATATTATATTTGATGTTATATTTCTCCCACACAAATAGTTGTTGCATGATTGGCAGGTCGAAGATAGTGTTTGGTTCATAAGATGTTCCTAGGAGGGTCATATAATAGAAAAAGAAGCTTACAAATAATGACATATTAGCCATGATTATAGGATATTAGGAAAACAAAAGAGGATATGTAGGAAATGTAAAATAGGGTACTTTTGACATGGATCGATGTCAGTCCAATAGATCAGTATCGATCTAGGTGATCTATGCCAATCCCTATGAAGATATGATTTGACAAAATATGATTTCTAAAGTGTATGAGTTTTGTTGAAAAATAGATTATTCTTTGAATGACAAAAATAATAATTGATGCTATTAAATTTAATGATGGAAGGTGGTAATTTCAAATAAGAAAGACTTACCTTGATGAGAGAGGAACCAGGTTGATTGACTTGATGTGTAGACATATTGCTCAAAAAGGAGTATGAGACCATAAGAGCTCTTGATCACTTCTTGACCAAATGGAGAGTTTTAGACCTAGTACACATGAGCTGGGAGGTTGGATGTTTAGGAATGAATTTAGAATCCTTAGGGAAAGGCCTAAGCTAGTTTATATAGGATTGATGTATTTTCAATGGATCACCATCGATCCACACCAACTGGAATTGATTTCAAGATAAGTTGGATTTTTTTTAATCTTTTCCTTTTTACAAGGTTTTTGGTTTTGTAGTGGCTTAAGGGTTGTTTTGAGTTTGTGGGAGGGTTTTTTAGGTTGGTTGATTTATTTTGTTTTTTTTTTATTAATTTAATTTTTTTTTATGGTTACAGGTGGTGAAATGGTAATTATAATTCAATAGAAATATGAAAATGATTGTGTGGGGTTACGAAGGGGTGTCCTAGAGTGCATACGCACCTATGGAAATTAGGGTGACCTAATTCAGGTGTCTACATTTTTCCCTTTTGTCAAGTTATTTGTGATGGACAATCCATTAGATAAAAATGAGTGAGATAGTTGGATTTATTCTGGATAGGTGATCCCCCTCAAACTAGGGGTCATTGTAACCCAATGTGATGGTCATTGATTTGAATGAATGGATGGATAGATAAATGTAAGATCATGTAGGTTTTTGTGGGATTACATTTGGCAGATATATGTGTTTTAATATAGGATGCACCAAGACCATGCATGAAATATATTGCTACAAAGGTGGGCTTGTGGAACTAAGAAGTTAAGTGATAGGGGAACCAATGGGTTCTCAACCTATAGATGTATGACTTGTAGGAAGAAACGAGACAAGGTTCCCGAGAGGCTATAGAATCCATAGTGGATTTGGGAGACATAGGCTCAAGATGAGATATGTTTCCACAAATGTGGGCTTGTACGATTGAGAAGTCAAGTGATAGGGGAATTAATAAGTTCATGACCTATATGACTTTGTTATAAGTGGGGAAAAAATGTTTTCGGGAGGCTACGAAATCCATGGTAAATTGATAACCATAGTTTCATTTGGTTGGGATTAAATTTTTTTATTTTTAGAGGGTGCTTGGGAACCAAAAAGAAGCACAACTTTAAAAGCATGCATTTGAACAAGAGATCAATGTAGATTTGGCTAATCGGTACTGATTCTAAAATAATCAACACCAATTAGTAGTCGACGATGATCAGGTCAAAGATCCTATATATAACCGGGGGGAAATTGTGAGAGGTCATTGTGCTCATTGTTTTTCACTGTGTTAATTTGTTATAAACTTGATATTTTTGCTAATTTGAGAGATGGAGGCTAGCGGGAGTGGACAGATGAGACGATGGATCCCATATAGAGGTAGGTTCCATTTGTTGGATTATAATTATATATATATATATATATATATATATAATATTTATATAGTGTGATATAGGATTCGCATCAATCACTAGGATCGGTACTGATTATGTAGGATCAGTACCGATCTCTATGGATCAGTGTCAATTTGATGTGTTGATAATTTTTGTAGATGGATTTGTTTTTGAATTGTAATAACTGATAATTTTTCTTTGTTGTTTTTGGATGCAGGTGAAGAGATGTTTATTAATGAGAGAGAGATTTGCCTTTTTTGGGGTGGCTACAAAAGTACATGACTGGGAGATTTTGGAGATACTAGGATTAGGTGGATTGTGTCACTAGAGGCATGTTCACCATGATTTAGATATGATGGTGGCCTTGCTAGAGCAGTGGGATCCAGACACATGGAATTTTTGGTTATTGACAGGGGAGACAACGATTACTGTAGAAGATATATACAAGATCTTACGGATACCTATTCAGGATGAGGTGATTGCGCCTATTGATGAGACAAGGGGAGGGGAAATGATGATGAGATTATATGGAGATGTTTCCCTGGATGTGACCTATGTTGCTAGAGGTTTTTCTTTTGAGACATTATGGGATGATGAGGTAGCAAGGAGTACTCTGACTACAATGATTATGGTGGACATCAGTTGTTATGTGATACCAGATTCTGGCAGTGGCCATTTTGTATGGGCAATGAAAAGAGTGGTAGTTAATATGATCAAGTATCAGACTATTTTTGTTTGGGATCCAGCTCTAATAGCACAGGTGTATAGGGAGTTATGAGAGTGGTCGGTAGGGAAAAGATTCGAATTACATGTGACATTCATCTTGTATTGTTGGTCGTATGATCACATTAGGGTAATCTAGCCACGTGGCTTCTTTGGACCATGTGGTATGAGAGGGATTTTTGTGTTAGATGTTTGAGATAGAGAAGTGATTTTTCCCATGATCTGGTATCGCAAAGTTTAAAGTACTGTGCAAGTGTATTGGATGGGTTAAGGCTAGATGACATTGTATGGATGCCATATGTAGGTTTACCTATGTGTCCTATAGAGGGGGATGATTTGTGGATGATGCATCATGAGAGGTGGATACAGGGGCAGAGGATGGAGATGGTGGAGGTAGTATAGTTTGGATGGGTGTGGAATTAATTTGTCCTGGTACAGGATGTACTAGACAATACTATTTTTTACATGAGTGTGGAGGGAGAAATAGAGTTCCCCACAACACAAGTGTGGGATATTCTGGAGATATATGAGGAGTGTAATGAAATTACTAGTATAATTCATATTATGGGCAACAATAGAACACCAAATAACACAATATTTTAGAATAATGATCTTAATATGCAATTATAATAGCTTTGCCACTTCGAGGGGGCAACCTCCAAACCATATAATAAGACTCAAATGTTCCAATGATAATGAACTACTACCTACAATCCCCTATATATAATATTCATATGCTATGGTCATCACCAAGGCCAACCTATTAAGCATGATAAAGTATAAATGATATAATAAAATGATATAGTAAGCCACAAATCGGCTACTCATATCCTAATAAAAGCAATAGGTTAAGGGCATAGCATGCCCTTCCCCTTCAACAATGTTGAATAATCCTGGATGTTGCTGCAGAAAACCTTCATCCTCCCAGGTTGCATCTTCTATGCTCAGATTCTTCCACTTGATTAGATATTCCTTAATGTATCTGGTTCTCAGCCTCTTAGTACGTGTTTGCAGAATCTTCTCTCGCTCCAAAATGATTCTTCCTTCCTCGTAAAGTTCTAGTAACTCTGTTTAGGCTTCAAATTTTTGTCCAATAACCTTCTTTAGGCATGAAACATGGAATATTGGGTGTATGTGTGAAGATGGAGGCAACTCTAGTTTATAAGCAACACTGCCAATTTTCTGTAGAACCTGATAAGGGCCATAATATTTAGGAGCAAGTTTATTATCCTTTTTCTATTTCTTTAGGGACATCTGTTTCTAAGGCTGGAGACGTACAAAAATCCAGTTACCAATTTCAAAATGTCTTTCACTACGGTGTTGATCTACTTGTTGTTTCATCCTGTTTTGAGCTAATGCTGAATTCTCCTTCAAACTAGCCAAAACATGTTGTTGATGTTGAATGTGTTCCTTAACAACTCTGACCTTAGTTTTCACCCTCAAGGAGGAAGTGATAGAAGGTGGATGGTAACCATATAATGCTAAAAATGGGTTCATTTGAGAATAGGTATGAAAATATGTGTTATACCACCATTCTGCAAGTGGTAGCCAGTTAATCCACCTTTCCTGTTTATCTAATACAAAACAACATAGATACCCCTCTAAGCATTTGTTGACCACTTTTGTTTTCCCATCAGTTTGAGGATGACAAGATGAACTGTGAGCTAGCTGAGTACCCAAACATGAAAATAATTCTATCCAAAAATTACTTGTGAAAATAAGATCACGGTCACTTACAATTATCTTTGGGGTTCCATGTAGCCTTTGAACTATCTCCAAAAAAATAGCTGCAACTGTACTAGCTTCAAATGGATGTGATAGGGCACAAAAATGGGCATATTTTGTGATCCTATCCATAATCACGAAAATAACATTCTTACCCTCTGAACAAGGCAATCCAGTGATGAAATCCATGGAGACCTCCTCCCATCTCTACCTAGGAATTGGTAAGGGTTGCAACAGACCTGGTGTCTTAATTTTTTCCCCTTTGTTCTGTTGGCACACTAAACACTCTGATACAAAATTTTGTACATCCTCCTTGAGTCCTTCCCAAAATAATTCTCTTTTTATTCTATGATATGTCTTTAAAAACCCAGAGGGTCCTCCAACAAGTAAGGCATGTAGCTCTGCAAGAATCTTATTCTTCAAGTTAGAATCTTTACTCAAGTATAACCTACTCTTGTACCATAGGGCATTACCTTTCCACTCGAATTTTTTAGATGCCATAGATCCTTGCTTGATATTTTTTATTAGAGATTGTGTATCCTTGTCTTGATCCCATTCCAATCTTGCTTCATCCACCCAATCGGCCGTCAACATGGACATTCCACATAGTAAGGCATATGCGGATGTATCCCTTCTAGACAATGCATTAGCTACTACATTTTCTTTACCCTTTTTGTATATGATTTCAAAATCATAACCCAACATTTTTGTTACCCACTTTTTTTGTTCCTCAGATGATAACCTTTGCTCCAAAAAGTATTTGAGACTATCATGATCATTTTTTACCTTGAAGTGTCTACCCATGAGATAGGGCCTCCATTGCTTGACCACATGAATAATAGCCATCATTTCTTTCTCATAGACAAGTTTGAGTAGATATTTTACTTTGAATTGGTGACTCTCAAATGCAATTGGTCTTCCTTCTTACATTAGAAATGCTCCCAATCCTGGTCCTAAAGTGTCACATTCAACAATGAAGGCTTTTGATAAGTTGGGAGTAGCCAAAAGTGGGGTGCTGCATAAGGATTCCTTCAGCTGATCAAAGGATTTAGTGGCTAAGTCTATCTAATGGAAGGCATCCTTCTTTAGCAATGTAGTGAGTGGGGTTGTTATTCTACCATATCCCTACACAAATCTTCTGTAGTACCATGTTAATCCTAGGAACCCACAAATATTTTTTAGAGTTTTGGGCCTTGGCCATTCCACCATAGCTTTGATCTTCTGAGGATCAACTTTGACGCCTTCATGGGATACAATGTGACCCAAGTACTCTACCTCTTGTACACCAAAATAACATTTGGATGCCTTTGCATAGAGATTATGTTTCTCTCAAACTTCCAACACTTTACTTACATGTTGTAAGTGTTCTTCCCATGTCTTACTGTAAATCAATATGTCATCAAAGAAAACTAATACAAATTTCCTTTAAAATGGCCTAAAACAGTAGTCTCCCATAGAAATCTTAATACTATGGCACATGTACACAAACAAACAACTTTGACAAGAAATATATTAGATAATAATGGGACGAGTTGCTTAGCAAAGACCAATCCTAGAAATCAGAGGGCTTCCTTTGATGGGTTTTAACTCATTTTTAGATGATTAAGATGGAAATAATAATAACAATACAAATACTAGTAAATTATGTGGATGAAAAATGATGTTTATGTGACACCTAGATGCCGGGACTCAATCAACGTCCTCAATGATAGGTTAGGAGGGTTGAACACATTTTCCTAGTAGAGATTGGCCTTGTCACTCTACTTAAGAAGAATCTCTAACTGCTCAATGATGTCATCTCAGTTAGGTGTGAAAGCAACAATGCAAAGACTTAATTCGTAGTCGATTTCAGAATGCTCTCACATAAATGGTTGTCGCATAATTAGTAGGTCGAAGATAGTGTCTGGTTCATAAGTTACTCATGAGATGGTCATCTAATAGAAAAAGAAGCTTACAAACAACATCAAATAAGCCATGATTACATAATATTAGGAAAACAAGATAATATATATAGGAAATGTAAAATAGGATGATTTTGACAAAGATCAATGTTGGTCTAGTAGATCGGTGTCAATCTAGGCGATCGATGTTAATCCTTGTGAAGACATGATTTGACAGAATATGATTTCTAAAGTTTGTGATTTTTGATGAAAAATAAAGTATTCTTTGAATGAAAAAACTAACAATTGATGATATTGAATTTGATGATGGAAGGTAGTTGTTTCAAATAATAAATACTTACCTTGATGAGAGAGGAACAAGGTTGGTTGACTGGATGGGTAGACAGATTGCTCAAAATGGAGTATGAGACCGTGAGAACTCTTGATCACTTCTTAACCAAACCTGGAGAGATTTGGACATAGTACACGTGAGTTGGGAGGATGGATGTTTGGGAATGAATTTAGAATCCTTGGGCAAGGTCCTAAGATGGTTTATATAAAATCGATGTCATTTCAACAGATCACTGACGATCCACGCTGATTGGTACTGATTTTGAGATAAGTAGGATTTATTTTCAACCTTTTCCTTTTGTGAGGTTTTCAATTTTGTAGTGGCTTAAGGGTTGTTTTGAGTTTGTGGGATGGTTTGTTAGGTTGATAGGTTGTTTGATTTATTTTTTTATTAATTTGATTTTGTTTTATGGTTGCATGTGGTTACAAGTGGTGAAACAGTAATTGTAAGTCAGTAAAAAAATGATCATATGGGGTTACAAAGGGGTGTCTTAGAGTGCCTGTACACCTATGGGAATTAGAGTGACCTAATTCAGGTGTCTACATAGTAAAAGATGGAATAATATTAAGGGCAGACACATGGATGTCATTATGTTGGGAAATATGCAGTGTGTTGCCATCATTGAAGGGAACAAAAACGAGGTTTTTAAGGATGGTCATACTGGGATTTAGACTTGATATGTGGAATTCTAGAGGTAAGCTCTGATTGTTTAAGTGTTATCCCAATTTCGAGTTTGTTGAGAAAATGGGAATAAATAATCAAAAAAATTGTTGATGAATCCCTTTTGGGTATTTTTGATCCAAAACATTGTTTTTAAAACATGTCTAAAAAACCCTTGTATCGGATTTTGGGGTTCCCTTAGCATTTAACATGTAATATGTTCCATGTTTCCTGATTCTAAAAGTTTGATTTACATTATGTTTTTAGGTTTTGGGATCCAATTACACAAAACATAGGAAACTCAAAATGCATGCAAAGTGTTTTATGCTTCCCAAACCCGAAATCCAACTTGAACCATGTGTTGACGGATTTTGGGATCCGATTGCATCGAAACATCTCACCTCCCAAACACATGTAAAATGCCCCATGCTTCCTGAACCTAAAACCCGACATGATAAAATGTTTTTACATTGGGTTTTCAGGACTCTATTACATGATGACATATGCAGTCGATTTTCCGATCCCAAAATTAGTGAATTTAATGTTCAGTTGGAAGTAGGTGAGCACACATATCGGCTGATGTGTATTTAATGATAGGGTTTTTATAAATAGTTGAATTTTCCATGTCATTTGTACCTCGCATTCCTCACACCACTCAGATTTTCCACCTACTTGTGCACCCCCAAAACCCGACTCACATTTTTTTGGCATTTTCAAAGGTTTTGAAGCATTTTTTGCCTTAGGGTAAGTGAATATTCCTCGATGTCATATTTTGTTCTTTTTAGGTGATACCCTGGTTTACATTTGGAAGAAATAGGTATTTTCCCATTTCCCCTTTATGTTTTCATTTTATTCCTTCCCAATTAGTTATTTTTAAGTATCAATCAGAAGGGTGAATATTTATGGGCTTCAAATTTTGAAGGATTGAAGAAAAGGATCAAGGTTTTATGCCTAAATGTGTAATTCGGTTTTACACATGCCTAAGCAAGTAGTTTTCTCAATCAAGCAATTCAGACTTTTCTAACTAATCAACAGGCTTGGGTTTCCATAGTGTGTCGGGTTTTATCGGTTACTAAGCAAGATCAAACTCACGCAGTGTGTTAGGTTTTTCAAGTTGAAAAACAACATCAAAACCCTTACCAGTGTATCAGATTTTCTCAAGTGTTCGACAGGACCATATTCCCAAATCAGTTTGTCAGACTTTCACACTTGTTGAGCAGGGTGCAAAACCCAATTCTCTTCTAGGGCTTCAAGGCACTTTTGTGGCAATTTCCTTATGTCTGATTCAGGAAAGGGAAAGGGTAAGAAGGAAGGAACTAAAGAAATCAAGTACAAGTTTCAGGGTGTTATAGCCCCTTCTAGCATTGATTCAAATTTTGATATTAGGGATACAGAATTGGGAATTGTAGACATGGACGAATTTTGGGAAAGAGTTCAGAGTTCCTCACAAACTTCATGAATATAATCTCTTTGTGAAAGTGGATTACCATTGGTAGTGGATTTTCCTATTTCTTCTCAGTGTCCTGAATTTATTCTTGCATGCACCAGTAATTATGATTCGAACTCAAGGTCAGTACAGAATTAGGTGGGAGAAGTAGTAATCAAATTGTATACAGATTATTTTGATGCACTTCTCAAGCTTCCCAATTTCGAGGAATATGTTAAAAAAAATATTCAATTGGCACAACAGGCCTAGGATATTGATTTTGACAATTGCGTTAAGCATGTGATTAAGAAGTTCCTAATTAAACCTAAGCGTACTATATCAAGGTTTCCAAGGATGGTTCCCAAGAGTGATTTTGTCTTAGAAATCAGTGACATTATCACACTCCTCAGTAGGATATTTGGGCGCCCAGATGATAAATAATTTCACGGATGGATGTATCATTTCATCGCCATTATAAAAAAAATGAGTCGTATCTTTATTGGGGAGTGTTCATCAGTAATACCATTGATACTCAGAAGAAAGTATTCCTCTCCACAGGAAATTTTTACATGATGTCCTATGTTACTTATGCTTCCGTCGGAATGAGAAATTATCATGGTTTGGATTCAAAGGGTAATAGGTCCATCAATCACATTTATAAGTTTTATCCCCAATTGTCTTTGAAAGGAAGTCTAGAACATTTCATAAGGGTTAATGATGCCTTCTTTTATGAGATTATTTGTAGATTGGATCATGATCTTACAAAACAAAGAGTCTCAGATGCTACATGGAATGAAGTATAGAAGTGGGGTTGTATCTTTTTTCAATTCAAAAAGTTCACGTATTTACGGGTTGCCATATGTCAAGAAGCACTGATGCATCTACCTAGATATCCGAGTGATAAATTAATTCTCATAGAATTGGTTTGATAGCTTCTGGATTTTCAGAAGTTTCAACAAAGTAAACATAAGGTCATTTTTTCATTCCCTATATCAATCGGGAGGTATATATGCTCCTCAGTGATCAAATCCAAAAGTGTGGTCTATGAGTTATAAGATATGTTTAAGAAGACTATGAATTCAAGGTCAGGTTTTGATTTTCGAGGTGTTCTTAAAGCTCACATAATTTTGTAACTTCACATTTCAGACCTCGAGGACATTTGGATTGATCTCGGGGATGAGATTACAGTCAGAAGAAAGGATAATAGCAGGGAGAATTTGGATGAGATAAGAACGTTAATCTTTTTGAGGTTCCTGAAGATGTGGTCGACAATGAGAGTGTTGTAGAAATAATGTATAAACAAATAGAAGGTGACAATGCCAGATTTATGGCAATCGACTAGTCAGTCAAAGAAACATCCATACAAGAGAGAGCCGCTCAAAACCTTGTTTGCATAAAGGCGTGCTTATATTCATGGGGTATGCAGTTCAAGGAATCCAACTTCCCTAAACTACATGTCACATCATCGTCCTAGGCAAGCTCCTCGCATGGAGAAAAGGATAAAGGTGCAAGCCCACCTAAAAAGATAAAATTTAAGTTTGTTCATGGTGGAGCTAAGTCCTACCATTTTCATCTGTTGCTCCTTCTGCATCAGTTGTGGTTTTTGATTCTCCTTCTCCTTCTCCATCAGTCTCCAAGGAGGTTCCAGTGAGTACTATAGCTAATTATCTTGTGGCATCTTCCACTCTTGACACATCCTCTGTACTTATAAACACTCAGCAATCGCGGGTGCTCCCTCCCATTTCCTTTCCTTCTCACCTCATTTCCTCTCCTTCTCATTTTATTTCATCTCCTCCTCATTTTTCCCCCTCACCACCATTTCCATCATCACCACTTATGTCTTCCATGGCAAGTGTGTTCTCATCATTATCCCCTCTTTTGAGTGGAGTAGAATTGACTTTGGAATTATCAGTTTCTTCTGGGATCCCAGTCTCCGTTTCCCTTTCTCCTCCTATGTCTTCCAAAATTGTTACCACCATTCTCTCCACTCCTTCATTCCTTGTCACTACTTTTCCCACTCCTCTAAATTACTCAACAATGGTCTCAGTCCCTCTCTTAAAGGCACCTTCTACTTCAGCTCCCTCATGGTTGACTAGTCAGACTCTGAAGAAGAGGAAAGTATTGATTCCTCCTAAGACATTTGATTTCAGTTCATGGAAGCCAACACCTACCCGGACTATCAAGAACCCTAAGATTGTTTCACGGATCTTGTTTAATGCATCTGGTTAGAAATTTGTAGAGATTTTTGTGCTCGTAGAAGATAAAACTAAAGAAGACATCATAGCTGCAGATTACCAAATTACAAGGGTTGATCTAGGGAAGGTTGTTGTTGAAGGTGCTCAACAGGATGCACAAAGTGTCATGGATATTCTTAGCAAGAAGCTTAAAGAGACTAAAGTCTATAGAGATGAATTGAAGAAGAAAGTGGAACAATTGACGGGGGTGCTTCTCAAGCTTTCCAAGCCTTCTCATATTCAGATAGCATCTCCTACGCTTACTCCCATTCATTTGTATTTCTCATCAATACCTATGATGGAATTTTTTAACGAGAAGGGTACCGTTGTTGACGAATGGATTGAATGTCTTGTTGTTCAAGGGAAAAAGGTTTTTAATGATACAGTGAATTCCTTTAATGCACTGGGATAGACAAGGAAAGATGTTGATAAGCTAAATGACGAATTCCTTGAAGAAATTGGGAATTTATATCTAACTTTGGAAGCTCTCAGTGGGATTAAAAAGGTTCGTTCAGAGATCCTCATTAAGGAAGGAATAGTTCCAAATGCAGACAAGCACTTTGATTTTTGCAAGGCAATTGAGTTTCAGATCAAAATCCTTAATGAAGCTTACAGCAAACTAAGGCAATCAAGAGATTTAGTTTTGGATGCTATCAATAATATATATGAAGAATTATTGAAGATTTTCACAAAGATCCAGGATGATGGCCTAAATATTTTGTCTGTGGATTATATATATAAGGAATTTCAAGAGTTAGTTGAGAAGGAATCTATAGTAGGGGAAAAATTTTGTATGACAACTATTGACAAGCTGATTCTCTATGAAAATGTTCCGAGAAATTTGACCAAGTATATCAAAAAGTACAAGAAGCTTCTAGGGATTGTTAGCAACACTTATGAAACTTTTGAGGTTCTGAACCATTACTCTTGTGGACTAGACAAGGAGGAATCTCAAGAGATGGTCTAAAAGTTTTAGGAATTTTGTATTAAACAAGTCAAACTGGCAGAGGAAGAAGACAAGTCAGAATGATGGGCTTATCATGCCATTTTTATTTTTCATTTGACATTTTTTTTCAATATTTCTTTGACATCCTATAAACTTGCAAGATTGACTAGGTCTCTATGTGAGAATCAGTCAAATAAACTCATTGCTTGTATTTAATATTTTTAGCATGTTTTTTCAATTGTTTCCTATTTTTACTCCTCCACTTCTCTATAAATATGAGGTGTTGTAGAATTCTAAAGGGTTGGAAGTTATTGATATGAGATAGAGGTTGGAGTTGAAAAAGAGAAAGACTTTGTGTTTCATTTTGATCATTAAAGAATATAAGAGATAATCTATTGTAAACTTTTTGTTGTGGGAATATCTTTAATATTTCAGGTATTATTCTTATGTCTAATGCTTTAAATTGTTCTTTGCTCCAAATACCTAGTTTATCAAATATTTTGCAATTTATTACAATTTAAAATCATGTGTGATTATCTTTTGATCTACATTTTCTTAATAAAAAGCACGTTCCTATCTGTTCTACTCTTTTCATATTCTAATAAATTTATCCCTTTCCTCCACTCACTTTCTCTTTATTCGTATTTCTTTTACATATTAATACATCTACTGGGATGGAATCCTAACCCCAATGGTTAAAATAGTGTGAATATTATATATATCTTCTGGTGTGTTTTAGATTAGTAATAAACAGGGCACCTCCCCTTTATTTGAGGAAGGATGTAGTCCCGTGTATTGTGGTTGAACCTCATATTTTTTCTTTAAAAAAATAACAAACCAATGGTTTTTGGTGACTCTGTTGGGGACACAGATATGAAAGAAAAATCCTATCTTACTATTGGTGACTCCGTATTTACCTTTTGTTTTACGTTGTATTTCCAAGGTCAAACTAAAAAGAAGGGTGTATACTCACACAAGTAGAGATAGGGGTGAATTTGATCCTCTTTTTGATCCGTTACAACAACATAATTTCAATCTTGCACCTGAAAGACGTTCCTCAGGATGTGCAAGTAGTTCATTGCCTGTGCATAGGAATAGTTTTGTTCAAGGTCAAGATACCTCAGCAACTTGTAGAATGTTATTATTGATTGATACTTAGATTCCTACACATACCACTTTCAGAAGAATAGTTAGACAACAACCACCACAAGCTCGAGTCCCTTGGGGTCCTGATATTGGTCCTCTTTCATTAGCTCCAATAGTGCATGATTTATCACATGGGTCTTGTAAGAACATTACAAAATTTAATGGTGATGGAGAGTAACACATGGATGAGCACGTAGTTGCACTCTTTGTAGCTTGTCGGGTCCTCGGGTTGGTTCATGAAGATGTGTTTGTTTGGTTGTTTGTTGAAACACTTAAAGGCACTGATGTAGAATGGTTTTTTCATCTTTCAAATGCATGCATTACAAACTAGGCAAATATGATAACATGGTTTGAGGCAATATTCAAAGCCATGGAAGATTTCTTAAATTTGGTTCAGAATGAACACACCAAACAAAATAAAAATTATTCTATTGAGCACAATATGATTTTCTTCTTTATTATTACTCTGCATCAAATACATGAAGATACAAATCCAAATTTATAGGTGAGGTTGTTCCTAATATTTAAGAAACAAATCACAACAATATACCATATATGTAGGTTGTTTAAACCTACATAACAATCCATAAATACAAATATAAGTTGTTAATAAGAACTTATATACCCACAAAATATATTTGTGATTTGTTATTACAAATCACTCACTAACTATTAAATAACTATCTACCATGAATAATTACCATAGTAAATATTAAATCCTAACATTACCCCCCTCAGTGTTTACATGGTAGAAAAATAACTTTCACACTTCCTCTGTAGCCTGCCACCCGTGTTTACTCATGATCTTGGTACAACACTCGAACTAAAGGTAGAAGAAAGATCACATCAATTTCTTATCAACCATGCATTGTCGGGAACACATCTGACCTAACAGAGTGGGAACTCAAGCAGGAACACATTTAAACAACCTTCAATGGTTTTCCAGAGGCTAACCACAAACCTTGGTATGAACAGGAACACGTCTGACTATTCAACCTCTTCAAGAATCATGATGTTGCATTTCACTGTGCTATTTATTCTTCACTATGTTATTACATCAAGGAATAATGTAGGAATAACCACATATGCATGTGAACAGGAAAGAACCTTTGTTCTTATTTTTCACACACACTGAAAAGATGAAAAGCTGAAATCCACACCACACAAGTCACCATACCAGAAGTGCAACCCCGTATTAAATAAATACTAAATCCTAACAAGATTTACATGTGTTGTTAGATCAACTCACTCATATGAAGAAGGAATCACATGAGCCTATGCATGATTTTGTGGCCAAGTTTAATAGACTAATCCACAAAATTCTTGAACTTGTAGTTCCTACTCTTGAAAATTAGAAATGCTTCTTCATTAGCACCCAACTTCCTGAAGTGAGGTTTTTACTCAGGAGAAATCCCTTTCATGATTTATCCATTACACAAGCTATGGCTACGAAAATCAAAGATGATCTTATCTTTGCAATAAAAATTAGAAGAGAATCCCCCAAACCTAAGAATAAAATTTCTTCTCAAGATACCACTGATCCTATGATTCAGAGAATAGCTAATGATCTAATAAATTTGAAGAAGTAGATGTCTCAGCATGCATCAAATACCCCTTATAGGGATATCCCTAGGAGGAAATTCAATAATAACAATAGTTCTCCTATAGAAATCGGTTGCCTCCTGTATAACCAAGAGTGGATATCGAGGCACCTCCTGTTAATGCAATTTTTGAGGTAGTTGAGGGTGATAAAGAAGAAGAAAATGAAGAGGTTAATGATGCTTTTGAATATTCTGGTTATGCTAATGATTCATCTGGTGACTCCAATATTAGCTATTTGGAATATGAGGAAGATGATTACAAAACTAGTGGTTAATCTTTCAATGTTTTTACTCGGTCCCAGAATCCAAGGAAAGAGATTGAGAAACCTAAAGATAAAGGCAGTCTAATAGTTGTTGTAAAAATAGGGACTCCTCTTCCTGTACAACCAAATGAGAAATCAACTGCCAAGAAAGCCACTACTTCATCTAATCCTTCTCCTTTTTTTGTTCCCAAGACCAGTTCCCTAATCCCACAAGTATATGTTGAAAGATCTAGGCTTGTAATTATTCCTTCCTATATTCCTTTTGATATTATTGATGATGCTAAGAGAACCAAGATTTAAATGTTTGAAGAAAAGTATTTGCAGTCTAATCTAGAAAAATTTGAAAATCTTGCAAAATTTATTAGAAGCACGGTTTTCATTCCACCTAATGTCATAGCCTCTAAAGGACTCCTACCAAATCCTTCTCGTCCTCTATCCCAAAATAATATGATGACTTATCCCTCAGGGAAGATCGAGTCATTATATTTATCCTTGCTCATAAATGGCTTTAAACTTAGCAATTGTATAATTGATTCAGGGGCCTCAGATAATGTTATGACTGCAAAGGTATCCCATGCTTTAGGACTCACTCTTACAAAGTCATTTTTACACTGCTACTCTATGGAAACCAAGAAAGTTCCTCTAATCAGTCAAATCAAGGACGCACAATTCACTTTTTTTGCATCCCTGAAAAGAGAGTCAAGATGAATATTTTACTAACAGATATCTCAGTAGCTTATGGTATTTTACTTGGGAGAGGTTTTTTCAGGGATGTAGGTTGAGTGATTTAAATGGACTGGACAAAAGCTAAGATCCCGGTCAATGGAACCATGCGCATTTTTGAACCTGAAGCTCAAGAAAAATGTATTGTCACTAAGTCTGATGATCCCAAAGCTCATATTATTTTTGAATATGTTGGTTTGGGAAACTATTTCATGACCTCAGATCAGGACTTGTCTTTTGTGGCAGTCATAAAAGATGATTCCAATGCTATTTGGACTTTAGAGTTTGATGGTAGTTTCTCTACTTCGGGATCCGACGCAGGATTAGTACTCATTCCTCCTGAGTTTGAATTTTTCCTTTTTCATTTAAATTACAGTTTGATAACACTAATAGTACTTCCCAATATGAAGCATTGTTCTTAGGAATAGAAATGGCAAAGTAAAAAGGGATCAATAATTTGAAAGTACAAGGGGACGCGGAGCTAATTGTCAATCAAGTCAGGAATGTTTATCAAGTAAATAATGATCGTTTGAAATAGTACAGGAAAATATTTTGGGATTGTATTGAATATTTCGATCCCTTTTTTATCAAGGCAGTGCCAATAGATCATAATGACAAGGAATATTCCCTTACAGTATTTACTTCACTACTTCTTCCTCATCCCGACTTCAAAAAAGATAAGTATACTATTGAGATAGTTTATCAACTAAGTGTTCTGGATAATTCTTCACAATGGCAAGTATTCAATGATGATCAACAAGTCTTGGATTTTCTAGAGAAATCTGACAATTTTGATGAGCTTTATTTTGAGGGTTCAGAATCGTCTTTCCGTGAAATTTTGATTCTCAATAAGATATTAGCGGCGAGTTTCTTCAACTAAAGGGAAACAAGATTCCCAAAGGATTGGTGTCACTTGAAGGATTATTCGATAAACATGACCATTTCATTCAAAAAAAGAAACATTCTAAATGAAATTCATCTACTAAAGTTGAACAAGTTAATATATGCTCCCCTGAACAACCACAAATTATGAATATTAGTAAATGTTGCTCTCCTGAAGAGAAAAGGAATTTTTTCACACTCTTGAAGAAATATATGGACGTATTGGTGTGGTCCTACACAAATTTGAAATCCTTCAAGCCCAAAGATGTGCAACATAGTATACCTCTGAGATCATATTTGCAACCGTACAGGCAGAAACAATGACATTACAATCCAAGATTTCAGGCACTATTCTTTAGGAGATTCAAAAGATGTTGGATACAAGGATTATTTTATCCATTCACCATTCCACATGGGTGCCTAACATTATCCCTATACGTAAGAAGAATGGAGAGATCCACATCTATGTTGATTTCTGAAATCTCAATCAATCTTTATTAAAAGACAATTACCCCTACCTATCATGGATCAAGTATTACAAACATTTACGGGATCTAAGATGCTATCTATGTTGGATGGATTCTTAGGATATAATCAAGTTAAGGTGGCAGAGGAAGATCAACATAAGACAACGTTCACTACTCCATGGGGAATATTTTCTTATCACAGGATGTCATTTGGGTTGATTAACACCTAAGCTACTTTTAAAAAGGCTATGGACTTAACATTCATGGATTTAATGGGAAAATTAATAATAGTGTACCTGGATGACCTTACGGTCTTTTCAAAAAATATACATGACCACTATGATCACTTGGAGAAAGTTCTGATGAGGTGTAGCAACATGGGATTTCCTTGAATCCTGAGAATTCTATGTTTGGGGTAACAAAAGGAAAATTATTGGGACGTATTGTAACAAAATAAGGCATCAAAATTTATCCTGAGTGGGTTAAGAAAATACAAAGTCTCGCCCTACCTACAAACAAAACATGCGTACATTCCTTCTTTGGGAAGGTTAATTTATTGAGACGATTTGTTCTAGACTTCGCTGATAAGACATGACACATTATGGACATGATGAAAGGAAAAGTCCCATTTTGATGGAGTGCTGAACGAAAGCTCACTTTTGATGAAATCAAGGAAGCTATAGCTCATGCCCCTATTCTGATATGTCTGGATTTCCAAAAGGATTTTATTATGTATAGTTATGCCTTTGCTCACACAGTGTCCACCATCTTGATGAAAAAGAACGATGAAGGAATTGAATCTCCCATTAATGTTATGAGTTTTACTTTAAAGGAACACAAACTGAAAATGTCCTAGATTGAAAAACATGCATATGTTGTGGTTAGAGTGGTCAAACATTTTAGGTAGTATATTCTAAGTTCTCATACATTGGTTCTTGTTCCTAATACAAAGGTAAAATCCATCCTTACTCAACAATAACTGGGTAGTCAGAGAGGTAATTGGATTTACAAGGTTCAAGAATATGATCTTAAAATAAAACAAAAAAATTTGGTACATGGAAGAGGTTTATGCCAATTAACTGTTGAGAACAGTCTTAAAAAAGAAGTTCAAACAGATGAAGGAATTCATGAGGAATTACCCATAGTTTTATTTGTGAGTACGACAAACGAATGATATTCTGAAATTGATTTCTTTTTAACCTATGGATAATGTCCTGCACATTTGAGTTTAAAGGAGAAGTAGAAAGTCAAGTTGAGATCAGCTAAGTATATACTTTGGGATAATGGTTTGCACAAGAGATAGATTGATGGAGTGTTCCTTCATTGTGTAGATAAAATTCAACAAGGTAGGATTTTGGAAGCATTTCAAAACTTGGCATGTAGTGTATATTTTTCATCATCCGTGACAGCTCATAAAATCATGTGAGCAAGGTATTATTAGCCCATTTTCTTTCAAGATGCATCTAAATGGGTAGCTAAGTGTGAAGCTTGTCAGGAGTTTGTCAGTCGTCCTAAATTGGTGGCACTTCCCTTGAGGCCTGTAGTAATCAGAGAACCTTTCCAATACTTGGGACTATATTTCATTGGAGCATTAAACCTTGCATCTAGTGCTAGGCACAGTTATGTCTTGACCGTAACAGATTATTTCACAAAGTGGGTAGAAACCATTCTAGTAAAACATGTCACTTCTGAAGTTGTATGTAACTTCATTAAAGAGAACATAATAGTCAGGTTTGGCATCCCTCGTAATGTCGTTGTTGATAATTCTTTCAATTTTTCATCTTATGAGCTCAATGAATTTTGTTATGGTTATTGGATCACTTTAGCTCACTCATTAGATTACTATCCCTAAGGAAATGGTTAGGCTAAATAAAGTAATAAAAAATTGGTGACTATAATCAGGAAGTTAGTCGATGAGAACCAATGAACATGACACAAATCATTGTATGATACATTGTGGGCTGATCATATCACTCCTAAAAGAGCTAAAGGAATGTCATTGTTTCAGGTGTTATATGGAGTTGATGTAGAAATTCCCATCTCTTTGGAATTGTCGACCTTAAGGCTAGCTAAGATAATTAAGGATGCCACTTTCCAAGATTCTGTTGAGAAAAGAATTATGTACCTGACAAAGTTGGAAGAAGCTAGATCTAAGGTAGTAGACTGGATAATGGAACATCAAGATAAGCTCAAGAATATGTTTGACAAGAAATCTAAATAGCGAGAGTTTCAGGTTAGAGATTTAGTTCTTCTTTGGGATAAAAGAAGAGAACCAAAAGGAATGCACGACAAATTTGATTTCTAATGGAGGGGTCCTTTCAAGATCCACCCGTTGTGTGGTGATAATATATTTCAGGTTTCATATCTTGATGGAACTCAACTCCCGCTGCCCCACACTGGGAAACATCTCAAGTTGTTTCACCAGTAGTGCAAGATCCTCTTGTATTGTACTATAATTTATTTTTGATGTTGTGTGTTTTATTTTATGTTGGTGTGTTTGCTTTCATTCTATTTTCTTTGGTTTTGGTCTTTTCATTTGTGTTTGTGTCTTTCTCATTTCTTGACTCCGTAGCCCAATGGTTCATACTTTGGAAATCTAAGTTCTCTTCTTTTGTTTCATCAAATAAATCCCCCAATTGGATCCAGCTATTATCCCAATTTCAAGTTTGTCGAGAAAATGGGAATAACCAATCAAAAAAATTGTTGATGAATCCCTTTTGGGTCTTTTTGACCCAAAACGTTGTTTTTGAAAAATGTTTGAAAAACATTTGTATCAAATTTTGGGGTTCCCTTAGCATTTAACATGTAAGATGTTTGATGTTTCCAAATTCCGAAATTCTAATTTACAATGTGTTATCGAGTTTCGAGATCCAATTGCACAAAATATAGGAAAAACTCAAAATGCATACAAAGTGTTCCATGCTTCCCGAACCCGAAATATGACTTGAACCATGTGTTGACGGATTTCAGGATCCGATTGCATTGGAACATCTCACCACCCGAACACTTGCGGAATGTCCCATGTTTCCTGAACCTGAAACTTGACATGAAAAAACATCTTTATATCATGTTTCCGGGACTCGATTACATGATGACACATGCGGTCAATTTTTCGATCCCAAAATTAGTGAATTTAATGTCCAGTTGGAGGTAGGTGAGCACGCGTATCGGCTAATGTGCATTTAATGATAGGTTTTTTATGAATAACAGAATTTCCCATGTCATTTGTACCTTGTATTCCTCACACCACTCGGACTTCCACCTGTTTGCGCACCCCCAGAACATGACTCACATTTTTCTTGGCGTTTTCAAAGCTTTTGAAGCATTTTTTGCCTTGGGGTAAGTGAATATTCTTCTATGTCATCTTTGGTTCTTTTTAGGTGATACCTTGGTTTGCATTTGCAAGAAATAGGTTTTTACCCGTTTCCCCTTTATGTTTTCATTTTCTTCCTTCCCAGTTAGTTATTTTTGAGTATCAATCAGAAGGGTGAATCTTTTTCACTTTTATGGGCTTCAAATTTTGAAGGATTGAAGACAAGGATCAAGGTTTTATGCCTAAATGTGTAATTCATTTTAACACATGCCTAAGCAGGTAGTTTTCTCGATCAAGAAATTCAAACTTTATTAGTTTCTCGACATGCTCGGGTTTCCACAGTGTGTCAAATTTTCTCGGTTGTTAAGCAAGATCAAACTCCCGCACTGTGTCAGGTTTTCTAAGTTGCAAAAGAACATCAAAACCCTGACTAGTGTATTGGGTTTTCTTAGGTGTTCGATAGGACCATCTTCTTGACTCATATTTTCAGACTTTCACACTTGTTGAGAAAGGTGCAAACCCTAATTATCTTCCAAGGCTTCCAAGTAGTTTTATGGCAAGTTCCTCATGTCTAATTCGGGAAAAGGAAAGGGTAAGAAGGAAGGGACTAAAGAAATGATGTACAAGTATCAGGGTGTTGTAGGCCCTTCTAACATTGATTCAAAATTTGGTATTAGGGATACAGAATTTGGACATGTAGACATGGATGAATTTTGGGAAAGAGTTAAGAGTTCCTCACAAACTTCATGGATGTAATCTCTTTGTGCAAGTGGATTACCATTGGTAGCAACTTTTCCCATTTCTGCTCAGTGTCTCGAATTTATTCTTGCATGCACCAGTAATTATGATTCAAACTCAAGGTCAGTGTGGAATCAAGCAGGAGAATTAGTAATCAAACTAGATACAAATTATTTTGATGCACTCCTCGAGTTTCCCAATTTTGAGGAATATGTTGACACAAATTTTCAATTAGCACAACAAGCCTATGATAATGATTTTGACAATTGTGTTAAGCATGTGAATAAGAATTTCTTGATTAAACCTAAGCTCGTTATATCAAGGTTCCCAAGGACGGTTCCCATGATTTATTTAGTCTTAGAAATAGGTGACATCATCACACTCCTCAGTAGGATATTTGGGCTCCCGGATGCTAAATAATTTCATGGATGGATGTATCAGTTCATCACCTTTATAAAAAATAATGAGAAGTATCTTGATTGGGGTGCGTTCATCAGTAATACCATTGATGCTCAGAAGAAAGCAGTCCTCTCCACAGGAAAGTTTTACATGATGTCCTATGTTACTTACGTTGCCACTGAAATGAGAAATTATCATGGGTTGGATTCAAAGGGTAATAGGTCCATCAATCACATTTAAAAGTTCTATCCCCAATTGTCTTTAAAAGGAAGTCTAGAACATTTCAGAAGGGTTAATGTCCCCTTCTTTTCTGAGATTATTTGTAGATTAGATCCTGATCTTACAAAGCAAAGAGTCTCGAAAGCTACATGGAATGAATTATCGAAGTGTGGTTGTATCTTTTTGTAATTAAGAAAATTCACCTATTTTCAGGTCGTCATATGTCAAGAAGCACTAATGCATCTTCCTAGATATCCAAGTGATAAATTAATTCTCATGGAATTAGATCAACAACTTCTGGATTTTCACAAGTTTCAACAAAGTAAACATAAGGTCGTTGTTTCATTCCCTATATCAATTGGGAGGTATACGTGCTCCCCAATGACTAAATCCCAAAGTATGGTTTATGAGTTACAAGATAAGCTTAAGAAGACTATGAAGTCAAGGTCAGGATTTTATTTTTGAGGTGTTCTTAAGGCTCATGGAATGTTACAACTTCACATTCCGGACCTTGAGGAAATTTGGATTGATCTTAGGGATGAGGCTGCAATTAGAAGAAAGGATAATAAAAAGTTGAATTTGGATGAGATAAGAATTTTAAATCTTGTTGAGGTTCCTGAAGATGCAGTTGAAAACGAGAGCATTGTAGAAATAATGTCTGAACAAATGGATGGTGACAATGCTAGATTTCTGGCAATTGACTTGCCAGTCAAAGAAACAACATCCATAGAAGAGAGAGTCATTTAAACCCTAGTTTGCATAAAGGTGTGCTTATATTCATGGGGTATGTAGCTCAAGGAATCCAACTTCCCTAAACTACATGTCACATCATCGTCAGTGGGAGACCCCTCACATGGGGAAAAGGATAAAGGTGTAAGCCCACCTAAAAAGATAAAATTTAAGTTTGTTCATGGTGGAGTTAAGTCTCAACCATTTTCATCTACTACTCCTTTTGCATCAGTCATGGTTCTTGATTCTCATTCTCCATTAGTCACCAAGGAGGTTCTAGTGAGTATTATAGCTAATCAACTTGTGGCCTCTTCCACTCTTGACACCTCCTTTGTACATGTAGTCACTCAGCAATCACATATGCTCCCTCCCATTTCCTCTCCTTCTCACCTCATTTCCTCCCCTCCTCATTTTCCCCCCTCACCATCGTTTCCATCATCACCACTAGTGTCGTCCATGGCAAGTGTGTTCTCATCCTTATCCCCTCTTTCGAGTGGAGTAGGATTGACTTTGGAATTATTAGTTTCTTCTGAGATCCTTATCTCCATTTCTCTTTCTCCTCCTATGCATTTTGCTATTGTTACTGCCATTCTCTCCACTCCTCCATCCCTGGTTGCTACTATTCCCACTCCTCTAACTTCCTTGGTGATGGTCTCAGTCCCTCTCTTAGAGGTACCTTCTGTTTTAGCTCCCTCATGGTTGGATAGTCAGACTCAGAAGAAGAGGAAAGAACTTATTCCTCATGAGGCCTTCGATTTAAGTTCATTAAATCCAACACCTTCTCGGACTATCAAGAAACCCAAGACTATTTCATGGATCTCATTTGATGCATCTGGTTAGAAATTTGTAGAGATTGTCATGCCCACAATAGATAAAACTAAAGAATACATCACAACTATGGATTACCGAATTACAAGGGTTGATCTGGGGAAGGTTACTGTTGAAGGTGCTCAACAAGATGCACAAAGTATCATGGATATTATTTTCAAGAAGCTCAAAGAGACTAAATTCTCAAGAGATGAATTAAAGGAGAAAGTAAAAAAAATAGATGGAGGTACTTCTCAAGCTTTCCAAGACTTCTCATATTCAGATAGCATCTCCTACGCTTACTCCCATTCGTTTTGATTTCTCATCAGTACCAAGGATGGAAAAATTTAATGATAAGGGTAGCATTTTTTATGAATGGATTCAACGTCTTCTTGTTCAAGGGAAAAAGGTTATTAATGATACGGTGAATTCCTTCAATGCTCTGAGACAGACAAGGAAAGATGTTGATAAGATAAATGACAAATTCCTTGAAGAATTTAGGAATCTAGATTTGACTCTGGAATCTCTCAGTGGGCTTAAAAAGGTTCATTTAGATATCCTAATTAAGGAAGGAATAGTTACAAATGCAGACAAGCATTTCGAGTTTTGCAAGGCAATTGAATTTTGGGTCAAAATCCTTAATGAGTCTTACAGCAAACTAAGTAAATCAAGAGATGAAGTGGTGGATGCTATCAATAATATAAATGAAGAATTATCAAATATTTTCACAAAGGTCCTGGATGATGGCCTAAATATTTTGCCTACAGATGATCTATATAAGGCATTTCAAGAGTTAGTTGAGAAGGAATCTGCAATAGGGGAAAATTTTGGTATGACAGCTATTGACAAGTTGATTCTCCACAAAAATGTTCTAAGAAATTTGGCCAAGTATATCAAGAAGTACTAGAAGCTTCCAGGGATTGTTAGCAACACTTATGAAACTTGTGAGGTTCTTAACCATTACTCCTGTGGACTAGATGAGCATGAATCTTAAGAGATGGTCCGAAATTTTCAGTAATTTCGTATTAAACAAGCCGAACTGGTAGAGGAAGAAGACAAGTTAGAATGATGGGCTTATCATGTCATTTTTATTTTTTGTTTGAATGTCTTTTTCAATATTTCTTCAAAATACTATAAACTAGCAAGATTGATTGGGTCTCTGTGTGAGAATCAATTAAATGAACTCATTATTGAGTTGTGGAGCTCAATTACTTCATTTTAGCATACAATGTGAAACTTACTAGAAAATACAGTAACCAAAATCGGTTAGGGGGAACCAGCATCGGTCACCTAGGACCGACATCGATCAGGCAAGGAGGAACTGACATTAGTTAGGGTGAACCAACATTGGTTACCTATGCAAGAGTGTTTTAATTAACTCTTGAGAATTAGATCTATTTTTAGCATTAAAGCATATCTATTGATTGTAATTACATGGCTAAGTGCCCTAAGTTTATAAATGACTATATAAACATAAAATCTAGGGTTTATAAGTAGAGAATTAACAAGAATTAAGAAGAACTTGATTATTGTGTGAATAATTGAGTGAAGGAGATAATTCTTGGAGAAGAAGCAAAATCTTGTGAGAAAGAAAGTACTTTACATCTGAGAGGTGTGGAAGATTGTAAATCTTCAATTGTATATCTTGTCAAATCTTTGGATAATAGATTGGCTTGTTTCTTGGTGGATGTAGCCCACACTGGGTGAACCACATTAAATCTGGTGTTGATTTATATCTTTTTTTTTGTATATTTCTTTTGGTAGAATATTCACTTTTATTTGCATGTATGCTTAGATCTGATATATTATTTGTATAACCGGTGTACTAACCCCAACACTCATTACTCATATTTACTTTTTTAAGCATGTTGTTCCAACTATTTCCTATTCTTACTCCTTCCCTTCTCTATACATATGAGGTGTTGTAGCATTCTAAAGGGTTGGAAGTTCTTGATATGACGTAGAGGTTGGAGTTGAAAAAGAGAAATATTTTTTGTTTCCTTTTGATCATTAAAGAATATAAGAGATAATCTAATGCAAACTTTGTGTTCTGGAAATATCTTTGATATTTGAGGTATTGTTTTTATGTCCAATGCTTTAAATTTTTATTTGCTCTAAATATCTGGTTTATCAAATCTTCGTCAATTTATTCAAATTTAAAATCACGTGTGATTATCTTTTGATCTACATTTGCTTAAGAAAAAGCATGTTCCTATCTATTCTACTATTTTCATACTCTAATAAATTTCTCCCTTTCCTCCACTCTTTCTCTTTATTCATATTTCTTTCACATAGGAATACATCTATTGGGATGAGATCCCAACCTCGATGGTTAGAATAGTGTGAATATATATATATATATCTTCTGGTGTGTTTTAAATTAGTAGTAAATAGGGTACCTCCCCTTTATTTGAGGAGGGACGTAGTCCCGTGTACCATTGTTAAACCTCATATTTTGTCTTGTACAAAATATCCAACCAACACTTTTTTCCGATTCTGCTGGGGACACGAATATGAAAGACTATTCCTATCTTACTATTGACGACTCTGTATTTGCCTTTTATTTTACAGTGTCTTTCCACGGTCAAACTGGTAAGAAGGGATTATACTCACTCAAATCAAGCGAGGGGTCAAGTTGATCCTATTTTTGATCTATTACAACAACATAATTTCAATCTTGCACCTGAAAGACACTCCTCGAGATGCGTAATAAGTTCATCACCTGTGCGTAGGAATCATGTTGTCCAAGGTCAAGATACCTCAACAACTTGTAGAGCATTATTCTTGGTTGATACTCAGATTCCTGCGCATACTACTTTTAGAAGAATGGTTGTACAATAACCACTGCATGCTCCAGTCCCTTGGGGTCCTACTATTGGTCCTCTTTCATTAGCTCCACCATTATATGATTTGTTGCATGGGTCTCGTAAGAACATTAAAAAATTCAATGGTGATGGAAAGCAACACCCAGATGAAAATGTAGTTGTTTTCTTTGTAGCTTGTGGGCTCCTCGGGGTGGCTCATGAAGATGTTTCTGTTTGGTTGTTTTTTGAAACACTTTAAAGCACCACTAGAAAATGGTTTTATCATCTTTTGAATGCATACATTACAAAGAGGGCGATTATGAGAACTCAGTTTGAGGCAAGATTTAAACCCGTGGAAGATTCCCATGCATTTTTTTCTCATCTCACTCATATGAAGAAGGAATCACATGAGCCTATGTGAGATTTTGTGGTCAAGTTTAACAAACTAATCCACAAAATTCCTGAACTTGCAGTTCCTACTCTTGAAAATCATAAGTGCTTCTTCATCGATGCCCAACTTCCTTTAACTTTTCTTTATCACCTAGTGTGGGGTTTTCAGGGAACTCACAAAAAATGGAACTGTTCCCAAAGTTTTGAAGAATGCATACTTATCTGATCAATGAACCTTTGTCCTTTGTTTATCGTCTCATGTGGGGGATCAAAGAACAGACGGATATGTGGAATTGTTCCCAAAGTTCCACTAAGTGTTGATATAACTGATCTACCTCCCTTGTTCTCGTTGTCGTGGTTGTGGTCGGTCGAAGAAGTAACAAAACCTTTGAATTGTTACTTCTGTGCCCACAAAACCTAATATAACTGATTCCTCAGCACAATGCGGTCATGGCGGAGATGTGGGGAATAAGTGGAAGAGAGGAACTATTCACAATTTTTTCCCCCAGGCAAAATTGGCCAACAGGGACCCATATGATCACAGGGCCCCTAGGGTTAAAAATAGGTTACATGAGGTTTTCGAGGTCTCGGGAGCACTTTCAGTTAATTTAGGAGTGAAAATCATAATGAGGAATTTTTTCCTCTTATGGGTTTCGACCCTTAAGATCATCGTGAAAAAATGATAAATTATGGGCCCTACGGGCCCACATCTGACCAAAATAGTCAAAATCAAGGAAAATGTGATGAGCATTACATGTAGTCTTCATCAAGCCTCTCACACAAGGAAATTTGAAAAAATCCCCAAGGAACTGAGCTTCGGGGTCAAAATTTGCATTTTGGGCCTTTTTGGCAACCGAACTAAAAAACTAACTTGGCGAGCTACTCGACGAGCAGCTCGGCAAGTTGTGATCTTGCATTGTTGGAGCGAGTCAAAGATGGCTCACTGAGTAGTTGCCGAGCCATATTGTTGGCCATGTGGGCCAATGAAGAACTTGTCGGTGTTGACAAGGCCGACTTGGCCGACAGCTTAGGCTAGGATGACATGGTGAGCCAGGAAGAGCTCGTTGATGCAAGCTATGTGCAAGTTCAAAGAATGGCTTGGGAGACTAATCCAATTGGGCACAAATGGGGGTATCATTGACATAGGACTGAGGTGAGTTGCTGAAGCATTGGAATCAATCAATGCACAAGGATGTTGGCTCGTGGACGAGTTGTCGAGATAAAGTCGAATCGATGAATGAAGAGCTCGTGTGAGCTTAACAATCGCTAGGTGGAATGAATGGAGAGCTCACCTTCATGAGCTGTGGAATGGGCTCAGGGGATAAACTGAATGACACATAGGGGGGCCCAAGGCCATGAGCTCGGCAAGGCATTTCAATGGTGATGATGAGTTAAGCATGGTCGAGTTGAATGAAGTCGGCCAAGGGGCCGATTCAACTCAGCCATGATGGATCAACATGGGGACAAGCTCCCGGGTGATCTCACAAACAACAGATCAGTCCATGAGGAAAGGAATCACCATAGAAACGATGAGCTAGGCGAATGTTTGAAGGAATGATATGAGGTCTTTGGTGATCCATAGTTACAAAGAAGAAATCTCGGGAGATGCAGGAGAAAGTAGCTCAAGGGACAAGCTTTGTGTAAATTTAGAAGGCACCAAAATGACAAGGCGGGGGTTGGTCGGAGTCGAAGTCTGAAGAATTCAGACTTTGTAAGTTGGGCACTTCGGAGACTCACCAAAAAAACAACACCAAACCCAGCCAAATGTCTGAAGACAATGGACTCCAAAGTCCAAAAATGGTTAGCGCGTGGTGAGCTATGGTTAGTTCGAGAGTTGGCATTTTTGGAGTTTGGGATTTGAGGTTTTCGGGGTCAACTCCAAGTTCGGGAGTCAACGGCAGGGCATTTTTGGCTTGGCGAGAAAGCAAACTCCGAAAGAGTGGGCGACCAATGTCTGAAGAGCAAGGATCCCAAACCCTAAAAACATTTTGGCACGTGGCGAGCTGGGATGAGTTTTGGAGGTCATCAGTGGTCAAATTCGGGCTCAAGGCGAGGTGGATCCTGAAATGGGCATGGCGAGAAGTACGAAGGGCTCAGGCCTGAAAATCAATGCAACTCCCACCCAAAGCAAAAATTAAATACCGCCAAGTCTGCATCAAGTGCCAAGCAAAGTGGTAGGTGAGTTACATGTAGAAATGATCTTACGCTAAGCTAAGTGGGGGTAACATGCAATGAAGGCCAAGCTGCATTGATGAGGTAGTTTGGTGGTTTAAGTGTAGAGCTCGATGTATTGGAGGAGAGCCAAATCATGGCCTATTTTCAAACCAACATAACTTTTGCAATTTTTAATGAAATTATAGTCATTGGAAAGGAAAAGAAGAGAGCTTCATGATGAGATTGAAAAAAATTAATTTTTGTAGGTTTTCTAAACCTCGAAATTTGTAAAGACCCGTAAGGATCCCTAAATGCAAAAATAGGCATATCTTGAGTTCCAGTTATCGAATTTTCGCAAAAAAATAGTCATTGGAATTGTGGGTGTGAGATATACATCATGACAACGTCAAATTTGGGATTTTAGAGGTTCTGGACCTCCAAAATTCAGTAACAGTAAACAGTGCCCTTAGGTAGATGAAGTGCAATAAATGACAGTATGGGCATGCTTTCTTCTCCAACAAGGAAAAATTCATGAAGGTATGGGCTCTGTAAGTTTTCTCATCACTCTTGCAGGCATCATGATGGGTTTTGCAGGTGATTTGAAGTAAGGAATCTGATTTTCTCCTCTCTCACACTCAAGTCTTCTTCCTATGAATGTAAGGGGGTTGCATTATGCAAAGGTGGTTGGGCATTTTCTCCTCTATGCACCCCCTCTTCTCCTTTTTGCAGGGTAGTTGTAGGGATTTGAACCTTCTCCCTCAAGATTTGTAATGGTTTCATGCCTTCTTCCTATCAAGAATGTATCGTGCAAAATTTGAGAGCAATAAAATTATGTTTTGTGATAATTGTGTCTATCCTTGTATGATTTTCATTGTTCTTCTTGCCTCTCATTTTTATCCAGTAATTGTTGTGTATATTTTATCGTTACTGCAGGTTTTAGGTGATGTTGTGTTTATTTGAAGGTGATTTTGAATGCACTATGTGATCTTGTGTTGCAAGTCCATACTCCTCACTCTAATTTTCCTCTATCTTTATGCATCGGGAAACTGTCCAACACTCCTTTTTTGGTGTATCACCATTCTTAGTGTAGGTTTATTTCATGCATTATCCTTTATCCCTGTCCCCTTGGAAGCAATTAGATTAGGATTAATTAGTAGATTTTCCAACATTAGGATTAGTTTGTGGAAGGTAGGTTAGGAGTAAGAACCGGCCTTATCTCTGGAGAGCTATCCCATTTCACAATGTCCCCCACTCAGGATAGATACAATGTTTTTGTAATCACACCAAATGCCTTATCTCTAACTTGGTCCATTCGAGTGGTGCTTTGATTCCACCTATAACATTTTTGGCATGGCTGGTGGGACAATATTGAGGTTAGAGTTT
Organism: Taxus chinensis; assembly: GCA_019776745.2. Classification (NCBI taxonomy): domain Eukaryota; kingdom Viridiplantae; phylum Streptophyta; class Pinopsida; order Cupressales; family Taxaceae; genus Taxus; species Taxus chinensis. The sequence goes on from CM034149.1 coordinate 378,078,851, forward strand.
TATTTTTCAAAGTTGTTCTATCATGCAAACCTTGTCACATTGAAGCCAAGTTCAAATTGAGAGGTCATTTTCAAACGTTTCCTTGCACTTCGCGATTTAGAGGTTTTATATTTCAGATTTCGGAAGTTTCTGTTGCACAGTTAAAGTCTGAAATGACTTTTGGAAGACTTGACATGTGAAAAATCAGCTCAAACATTCATTGATGATAGATCGAGGGCTAATCTTAATAAGAGTATCTGAGAATTTCAAAATTCTTATTTTTCAGACTTTCAGGATTTTTTTGTATTTCGGGATTTCGAGTTTTGGGACTTCGAGACTTTTGAAATTTCAAACTTTTCCAAATATTGGGTTTTAGAATTTCAAGATTTCAAAACTTTTACAATTTCAGGATTTCAAAGTTTTTCAGGGTTTTTGCACTTTAGAGATTTTACATTTCGGGTTTCAGAGGTTTAAAATTTTAATATTTGGGGTTCTTATACTTCGGGATTTTGGCAGTTTTCAAGCAAAGCCTGATTTCAAATTTTGAGTCTTAGAGGATCATTTGTAGCTAAAAAAGTTCACCCCATAGTAATTCTTGGGCCTTTTAAGGTGTGCTTTTGGGGTTTTAATGCATCTCTTCAAGTTGGTGTGCACTTGATGGAATTCCAGTCTTCAGAGACACACATACAAACATAATTGGTGAATCCATTTGGTTAAGAACCTGTTATCTTAGTAGCAGACATTCCATTTCTTCCCCACCATTTTCCATCCATTTTTACCTTTCATCTCTTCCATTTTCTTCTATTTCATGAGTTCATGCAATCATGACTTTGTTTGTATCATGGGACTCACATTTTAGGTAACAGCCCTACCATTTCAATCTGCCCCCAATTTGACAAGTTCGTCCCCATGCTATTTGCAAACCCCTCCATATTAGTAATATGATGAAAATAAAACTCAATATGCATACTCTTGTTAGAAGGAAACAAATTAGTTTGGTTATTCCCCAAACTTTACAGGTTCCCAAGACCAAGGGTATGTGGATTATTTAGGTTATTCTTGGAGATGTTGAGTTGCAAATGAAAATTAAACAACAATAGGAAGATGGTGTAGGCTGAGTTGCTCAAATGAGGCATTTAAATTGAATGCAATATGATTGTGGAGAAGAATTATGCTATGTCTTGCATGGAACTACAATTTTTTATTGACAGTGTTATTGAAACCTTTCCTAGACAACATGCATTAAAGCCCGTACCAGAAGCTATGTTTCATTGTTGAGATGTTCCTGACTTTCATCACCAGATCACAGCACCTTTATGTTTACACAAGTGCATATATTTTGACCTCACTGTGTGATTGGATAACATGGGTACTATCTCCAAGTTGTGAAGGACTTGCCCCTTGAGATAGATCTCCAAAGAAAGTTGGTTCTTTCTCCTAAACTTCCTGCCACAATCTACTGATGATGCAGGAAAAACTATCTTTCCTAATCTAACTTTCCAAGGGACCAAGGATGGGGAAAATGCATGAAAATGAAATCCTACACTAAAGTGGTGATACACCAGGGGGTGTGTGTGAGAGTATTCTTCCAATGTGTGGAGAAGCAAAGTGTCTAGAAGGGGTGATGATAATTCTCCACAATCTAGCAAAATGATTCACAACACATTTCAAAGATACACAATGATAAGTGGACATAAAAATAAGACACAATAATATTGTAATCAAGGTATTTGATATGTTAGAATGATCTTATGGGAATAGGAAAAGAAATTTCCATCAATTACAACGAAATCAGGTTGTATAGAGCCTTCTAGGACTGTAACAAGCTATTTTGGAGACCAATAAAGGGAGATGAGAAAAATATGATGTATGCAAGCTATAAAACCACCATCCACAAACTTGTATTTTATTGCTTCATGATATGTACAGTTCAATCTATTACAAGATAAGAGCCTGGATCACCATGCAAGGAGTCCAATACAAGGGCCTGCAACACATTCACTTCAAAAAGAAATTTTGACAGAGCTTTTCTATAATAAAACTCCCCCCTTTTACAATGAGCCCAACACTCCAATTTATAGGAAAATGAGAAGAGAGAGAGAAGGGAAAAATGGAAATGTTGAAATCTGTCCTTTAACCACTTGTAAAAGGAACTAAATGGAGTGAAATGATTTTATGTTACTTGCAAAAGGCTCCCCATACTATCCCAGGTGCTGTAGCAGAGAAATAATGATGACCATCCCTCTTAATTGCACTCCCAACTACCAAATAAAACACTGTCATGAACGGATCTAAGGCATGTTTTATGAAAAATCCCAATCTATTTCTTATAAAATATGGAATTTCTTGATTGCAATTGTACATTTCTCTTGGAGCCACAATTCCAACAGTAACAATTTTGTGCGATTTCATTGAAAAATACAAAAGTTATGGCTTTCCGAGTGCGGGCAAGCTATTTTGGGTCTACTAGGCATTTTCTGTCATTTTTTGGGAATGAGCATTAACTGACTTGATCACGAATATTTTTATTTTATTTAAATATATCTACCCTCTAGAGGATGTCGTTCGATTTCCAGAAAGTCCAATTTCATGAAAATCGGAGCTCGGAGTCAAAAGTTATGGCCATTTGAAGTTCACGAGTCAAATGGTGACTTTTCCTTTGAATTGCAGATATTGCGGCAAAATCGGGTGCACGTGTCCTATCTATCCCACACACATCTTTCGCATCGACCAATTCAAGCCTCTTTTGTCCCTGCGCATCTTCCATTGACCGGGTTGTGAGGGCCATTGACCCTAAATGCATCGGTCGCATCCACAAACTTGACTCCTTGTGTGGTGATTTGAGCGTTTGCGCATCCCGCACATCCCGACGTCCCAACTCTCCCATGATAGACTGACTCGTGGACCCCTTTCAGCTGATTCACGTCCCGCGCGTACTTTTGTCCCGATTGTCCCATGGACCGCCTGGGGCAAAATTGTCCGTCAGACTTAGCCAATTCTCTTGTATTTCAGCCCCAAGCTTGGTACAACAAACCTCAATACGACCCGAACCCTCTAGACCCACAATGCATTAAAACAAGCCTGTGACTTTCAAACTTTTGAATTTTTTCAATTTTATCTAACTTTGGTGGATTTTTCCCTGGATGGGGAAGTTAGAGAGAATCCAAGGGGACCCCAAAAACATGGTTTTGGGCCCTGGATTAATTTTACTTTCTCGGGACTAAATAATTTTGCATGCTATCAAAATTACCTTGAGGGGTGAATTTTGGTGGCCACGTGAATTGGACCCACAAAAAAAGCTCTATTGGATGAATGACATAGTACTTGAGAAGTGGGAAATGGACATAAAAGCTTACGAATCTAATGTTAATTTCTCATGCCGATGGGAGACACATACATTTCCACCCTACAATCCCACCCCCATCCCTCAGCCATTTCCATCTGAACCCAAACACCAATTCCCAAGTTTCATACTTGGTGCCCCCATTGTGAGATTCCCACTTCTTCATCTTCTACTCTTTCACCTCATCTCAGTTTCTCTACCCTTTTCCCTTCCAGAAAACCATGTACTCCATAAGAAGAAGGAAATGAACATCCTCCTCCACCACCATGAAATAAAATATCAGTGGAAACCCCACTCACCACTCCTCTTAGAGCCCCTAATCCATGTCGAGAAGAAAATCAAGAAACCAATAAAGTGGAACAGTAAGAAGAAGAGCTAAGCAAAGAGGAAATGATGAAAAACTTGGTAATATTATCGCTAAGATTCGGAATTGAAAAAATCCCTCTACTGGTTAAGCCTCAAGATGAGGCTAAGATTTAAGAAGAACAGGTGGTTAAAGATGAGGTTGCAGGAATGGAAATAAATAAAGAAAAAGTGGAAGAGGATCAAAAATTGGAATGCTTGGAATGTAGTGTCCATAAGGGCACTTTGTTTGAAAAAAATTGTTGATCAACCACCCACTGCAGAATCAGTTGGGAAAAAAAAGATGGAGCATCTCCAAATCAAAAAGAAGAGGAGCATCATGTTGTGGAGGAAGATCAAATAGGCCCAGAGGATTCAAAAATAGGGAAAGCAATGAAAGAAACTCTAGGTTACTTGCTCATTTTAACCCCTATAGATTCCAATCTAGAGGATAAATTCAAGCTATCAGATTTTATGTTGGAGGATGAGGAGGCTCATGGTGAGTAAAAGTCAAAATATGGAAAACACCATCGAGGAAAAACAAGCCAATTGTGGGTCCTTATAAGAGGATGAGATCATGAGAACAATTCTTTAACTCTTGTGGTATTGAAAAATCTGATTTCCCCCTTCCTTCATGTTTTATAGAAGATAGCTTGTCAAATTAATCCATTCGAAGGAAAGTCTTGATGACCTAACTACACATAAAAACCATCAGGAGCAGTGTAATGACAAATATGATCCCTTAAATTCGATATTAGATAAAGAATAGGGATATGTATGTACAGGGAACCCCACTCCATATAAGGATCCTCTTGGATATGAATTGGAGGAATTGAATCTTCATAATTCCACAATGGACAAGGTAGAGAAAGGGAATGATGAAACCATCATTTTCATACCATCAACTAAGGTGGACACATAAATCTCTGTAGATGTGCAAAAAGGGGTAAATCCAATCACATACAAACACCTTTACCAGGAAATTCTGCGTGAAGGATTTCTTACCAAAACTCAGAGAAATAAGAAAATATGACAGTCCAGGCCATGCCCTATCAGGTATATAGCTTCGTTGAAGTTGGAATCAACATTTCCACAACTAGTTATGTTCAATTTGAAACACGAGGATGAGTTTATACAGTGCCATGAATCAACCACATTAGCTACAAAAATTCAAAGAGCCCCGCGTAGACCTTTCCTAAGGGGTTTTTGTTCTACCTTCAGTTGATACCTTGATGATTTGGGTGAAGGATTAGTTCCTTGTCAGTCTTTTTAACCATCCACATAGCCATATCCAATGTAAAATTATCCACATGGCTGAAATTTGTAATAAGAGTGTGTTACTTTACACTACCAATGTTGGGATTTGTTTAAAATATTCCTTTCTTCCAGTTAGTGTAGGGGAGGAGTAGGTTTTATTTTTACATAAGGAGTGCTTAGGCACACTCTGCATGTCTAATTTGAGCATGTATGATTTATCATTTTATACATAGTTGTTGGTTTGTGTTTCTCCAACACATTGCATTGATGTTTCATTAGGCATTCTGTATGCAAAAGAAGATAAGGATTAGAGGAAATAATTACAATTCTCAAAACAAAACACATGTAGAGAAACTCAACTTGATAAGGGACAAGTTTAATAAGTTTCAATTTCTTGTTCATTCAGATCAATCTCTGAGCTTATATCATCTCCATTGAACCAAGAAGTAGCCTCCAACAATATGCTCCGAGTGAAAATTTCATAAGAAATAGAAAATCAAATTTTAATAGAGTTCCATGATTCGGAAAAAACTCCTAGAATGTCTCATTTAAAAATCTTCAGCATGCAATGCATGCCAAACATCACAAGTTTTGTGTGCTTCATAGTTGGCAGAATCAGGTTTTGGGACAGGTATAGAATTTCATTTTCAGTCTCATAGATTAGGGTTGCAAAGAATGATAGGTGAAAACCCCAAGTCAAGACAATTTTCCACTCTCACAATCTTAACTTCAATAGTTTCATATAAAATTGAGAGTGCAAGTAGCGGAATAGGTCCAGGGTCAAAATGAAGTTTCAAAGAGAATTTCAACAGGTCCAGGATCTGTTTCATGGTATATGGTGACTATGTGCCTAATGGACATATAAAGGCTAATAGTATAAAATATATAATAGGTAGATGTCCCCGTGAGTCCCCAAATTATTGACAATTGTAACCCCAAGGAAATATTGGCCAACAAGGAAGCCACAAGACCATCGACCCTTAACAGGACCCTAAGGTTGGAATTAGGTCGTAGATTATTTCTACGGTCTTACGAGAACTTCTGGTTAATTCAAGAGTGAAAATTATGTTGATGAATTTTTTCCTCTTCTGGGTTTTGATCCTCAAAATCATCTTGACAATTGATGAAATATGGGCCCTGTGGGCTCACATCTTACCAAAACAAACAAAAATGGGTCAAAAGATGACAATCCTCAAAATATCTTACATATAGTCTCCATTGGGCCTCCAACATGATAAAAATTGAAATAATTCCAAAAAATGGGTCCTAGGGGTCAAAATTTATATTTGAGGCCTCAGAGGGCCACCGAGCTAGAAAATAGCTCGTCAAGTAGCTTGACGAGCTACTCGGTGAGATGGGTTTTAGTGGAGCTCGGTTGAACCAAGTTGGCTTTGGGAACAATGTAAGGGAGCAACTCAGCCGTGGGGAGTTGATGTTTTGGATTGAGTCAGGCATGCTCGGGAGACCGATGCAATTGGAGGGTGAGCCCGTAGCAGGTGCTACGAGGTTGACGAGGGGGGTGACGAGACTCGGTGAGTCAACGAGATCTATGTGAGGTATTTTGGTGAGCTAAACACCATGTCAGCCATGAATCGTAGGATAGCTCGCTTCAACGAGCCATTGGAAATCGGCTAAGCCAACAGAACTATAGAGTTTGCAATGAATCGACGGCCCAAACAAATATGGAAGATTGAAGGCTGAGGGTTTAATGGAAAGCTCGTGGAGAGGATATATGGAGATAAATTCAGCTTGATGCAAAATATATGGCCCGAGAAATTCATAGGCAAAAGTCAAGGATGCTCGAGAGAGCAAGCAAGTTGGAGGCTCCGAAGTTCGAGTCGATTCAAACTTTGAATTTTGAGTAGTTTGTGGATTTCACCACAAAAAACAAAAAATGAGCTTAGGGGCCTGAAAGCCCCCCAAAACCATGAAGTCTGAAATGGACTTGATATTTTTGGGGTCAACTCTGAGTTCAGAGGTCAGTGGCCCATGTCTTTGAAAAATCGGTGAAGTGTCTGAAACAGATAGCTCCTGAAATCCAAAACATGCCACATGGAGATGGTCGGGGTGTGTTTAGGGTTAGCAAGTTCAGGTTTTTTAGGGTGGATGTGTTCGGTGACTGAAGTGAGTTGTCTTCGGGGGTCAAGGCACATAATGTCTAAACCATTGGAGCCTGAAACCCTGAAATACATTGACTCCCACCCATGTTATTTAAACACCCACCAAGTTATATGTTGGTCGTCAAGCCATTAACTTCGAGTTAGAGGGTAGGTGGATGCATTGGGGCAGGAGATCACACCAAGTTGGGTGGCATGCAATGCAAGGAGAGTAGCTCGATGGTTGTTTAGATGGGTTCAATAGTGGATACAAGCTAAAAAAAATGACCTATAATTCAAATGTGCATATCTTGAGTAATTTTCAACCATTGGTATTAAAACTAAAGTCATTAGAAAGGAGTAGAAGAGAACTTCATGATGAGCCTATAGAAAGTTTATTTTTAGAGGTTTTTTAAACCCTGAAATTCACAGAGACCCCCGAGGACCCCCAAATGCAAAAAATGAACATATCTTGAGCTCCGGTTGTCTTATTTTCACAAACAACTTGTTGATGGAAATCTCAGAAGCCAATCTACAACATGGGAGAATCAATTTCGGACTTTGGATGTTATTGACCTTTGAAATTTGTGAACAATCTATAGTTTTAGGGGATAGGTGAGATCCATTAATGACAGTATGGGCATGCTTTCTTCTCCAACAAGGAAAAATTTAATTAAGGTATGGGCTTTGCTGGCTTGCCCATCACTCTTGTAGAGGTAATGATGGTTTTTGGTGGGTGATTCAAGAAAGAAATCATATTTTATCCTTTCTGTCACTTAAGATTTCTTCCTATAAATTTTAAAGGGGTTGCACAAGAAAAGGGTTGAACTTTTCCCCTCCATGACCCCCTCTTCTCCTTCTTGTATTGTAGTTGTAGTGATTCGAACATTATCTCTCAAGATCTATAATGGCTTCATGCCTTCTTCCTATCAATAATGTAGTTTACAAAATCTAAGAGCGATAAAATTATGTTTTGTGATAATCTTGTCTATCATTTCATGATTTTCATTATTCTTCTTGCCTCTCATTTTTATCTAGGAATGTTGTGTATATTTTATGGTTATTACAGGTTTTAAGTAATCTTGTGATTATCTGAAGGTGATTTTTAATGCATTTGTGATATGTGATGCTAGGCCATCCTCCTCACACTCACTTTCCTCTATCTTCATGCATTGTGAACTGTCCATCACTCCTTTCTTATTGTATCACCACTCTTAGTGTAGGTTTATTTTATGTAATCCTACTATCCTTGTCCCATTCGAAGCATAAGATTAGGATTAGTCATTATATTTTCCTACATGGGGAGTAGTTTGTGGTAGGTAGGTTATGAGCAGGAACTAGCCTTCTCCGGAGATCTATCCCATTTTGCATTGTGCCACACTTAGGATAGCTCAATGTTATGTAATCACGCCGAATGCCCCATCTCAAACCAGGTCCTTTGGGGGGTGCTGTGATTTTGCTATAATAGGAACATTTCGACCTGTTCCTCAAAAGGCCGATTTTGCCCATATTGACTCAAAAACAACTAACTCCTTCGACAATGAAGCTTAACAAGAGGGAGGACAATGCCCAAAACATTTAAACTTGCCGATACTCGTAAAATTTTAAAATTTCACTTATAGAGGACAACACCATGACTTGTCAAAACACCAAAATAGTCTGGAGTTGGTTTCGGATAACATTTACCATTGTCACTACATCATTTCTTCAAAGATTATAGTTTTTGGTGAACTGTTTTGTATTTGTGATTATATTAGCTAAATATTTTTATTTAATTTTTTTATTGAAAAATAACTCGACCATATTCAGAAAATTTCATCCAACTAATAAAACAATGACAAAAAAAAGAAAAAAGAAACAACCATTATTAAAAATAACATTAGTTTAACACAAAAATGATGTGTCATTTCTAAATTGAAGAATGTAGAAGCATTTTATTTATTTATTAGAAATTATTACATTGATAAAAATCTTGAAATTGATATCATTTTAGATGAATGTATCAATAAAAGCATACCTTATCTTTACAAAATAATAAATAATGCTAGACCAACTTAATAAAAAAAAATGATATAATGAGAAATTGATTATAAATAATATTGCAAGTAAGTAAACAAAAATGATGTCAACATAGATACGTGTATAACATAAAAAAGATAGAAGAGTATAATAGAAAACCCAATATATTTCAAGTGAGGAGGCATGTGCAAAGCAAAGTTAAACACGTCCATGGAAGGGATGTGCTTTTCATATAAGCTATTAACATTACATAGGCAAAGGCATGATAAGTAGAGCAACACACATTACATGGAATATAAGATACTTACTCAGTCTTTATCATCAATATCTTTTTTATGCATCAAATAAAGATATATTATTATTATATTCACATCACGCCTCCTTTTCCTCATATCTTAAATGGAATTTGGTATATTCTCTCACCCAAGTGCTAATTCCCAACAAAACAGATTTTTAATGACAACTAAACTTTTTTTTAATACATGTAAAACAAGCAGTTTCTGGAATCACGGGTTCCAGGTTTCTATTCCCGGTTTGTAAGGCCCGCAAAAACCGCTTTGCCGGAAACGTATACCGGGAAAGGACGGAAAGTACCGGTGATAAGTAGATGATGAACTTATAATTGGAATCAGCCCCAGCCCGAGTTCAGGAGATCCATATCCGCATGTCATCCCGAGCAAGAATTGACCGCCATTGACGTTGCTTCAAAGGTGGGAGCCGATTCATTTCAAATTATGGGAGCCGATTCAATTCAAATTAAATGTTTTTTTTTTTTAGTTTTTCTTGCAGTAATACTTGTCTCTTTATGCATGCAAGCCTCGATTTAAATGAATGCGTGGTTTATTTGTTCTGCAGAAGACAGGAGAGAAGGAAAAGAAAGTTTCCTGTCGCAAGTGAGGTCCGATCCGATCCAGAGCGGGCTCTTGGTGGACGAGAATCGGAAACCAAAACCTAAAGCAAAGTTAAAATTGAAATCGGCGGAGATATAGCAATACTTGTGTTGAATTTGGTGGATAAAATTTGAAGAGCAGTAGGAGGAGGCGTCGGGGGGTTTAGAGGCTTGCTGTATGTCAGATAGTAAAAACAGCAACAGTGGGACAAGGAGAGAGAGGGACGGCTTGGGCGCACTTGCAAACCCATCGCAATGGCCTCAACTCAGAAAAAAACGACGTTATGCTGCTCGCCAACTGCATCATCATCATCCATGGACAAGGCAGCAGTGCCTGCGCAGGGACTGTCACTGCGTCGCCAAGCTGCTTCTGGTGAGGTGCCTTTGGCGGCAGAGTGGGGAGACGTGAATGGAGATCTTATCGGAGATCAGCGCCAGAGAAATGTCGCCGCCAGAATGCCCGACGCCACCAAGCCTGGTGCGGCCAAAGGTATATAGTTTAACCTACTTCACTTTTTACTCCAATTTAACTTGTTATTTCTTCGTTTAGAAGGTGCACCTATTACCGAATTTCTCTCTTTTACCGAAAATTCCCATCCGCTCAAGCCGTTTTATGTATCTTTTGACCCTTACGAGATAAATGTGCGTTGTTAAGTGCAATTCTTAATAAAAATCCACATCCTCTCGCTTTAGAAGAAACATGTTGTCTATTTTCTCTACGATGTGCTAGTATTTGCTCGTTTAAAGCGTTTTCTGGCTACTGCATTCTTTATCTGATTTCTCGCTACTTTAGTAATTTAAAAATTTCGTGCACATGATCTTTCGTGGCTGTTTAATGTGCCTTTTGATATTATCAAGATAAATGACCGTCAGTGAGTGCGATTTCTGTAAAAACAAATTTCATGTCAGAATATTCCTACTTCTTAGTTTCTCTTTTTCAAGGGTTTTGCTGTTTATAAGTAGTTTGCGATAGTTACTTGATTTTCCTCGAAATTTGTTGTCCTCAACAACTTTTGTCACTGTTTTACACGTTTTTTCGCGCAATTAATTTTGGGAAAGGACTCCTCCTTTTTTTCTTGCAACATATCATGCTATGCTTGTCACACATCTAGTTAGCAAGCCCCTTAATCTAAGGTTATGGTCACAGGAAAGGGGGCTTATGTAGGGGTCCCATGCTGGGGTTTACTGCTCCTATGTATTTGGGAAATGGGGTCCTATGGAAATAAAAATCTGTTGCTGCTGCTTAAACAAAAAATCTAACCGAAATTTCTGAGCATTGGCTGCTTGGGGAATGACTTTACAGCCTAGGCAAGCAGTGGGGGGCACAAACAAAAAGCAACACGCTAAAAATTTTTGCGGCTTTTTTCTGCCACATTTTTCCCTCTAATATTCAATTTGGATTACTGCTAAAGCCTCCTATTTTTCATTTGCAGAGAAAAGTAGAGAATCCATGGGACTGTATTACTGCTAAAACATCCTATTTTTTCTCTGCAGTATCTGCTAAGAGAATTTAGTTTGCCCCTTGTATGGGACTGCAGCTTTATTACTAAATTTTCTCAAGAAAATTTAGGAGCTTTTTCCAATTTACTGTTCTCATGAATTTGTAATTCTTCTGTCCTGAGAGATTTTAGGGGAGAAATTTTAGGAATTATATGCTAACAGGTGGTTCATATTTTTATTAAATATTAATATCTAATAAAATAAAATAAAATAAATGAAGGTGCCCTGTAGACAAAAAATTCTAAGCTGGTGGGGGAAGCTTTGAGCCTGTTCTTTAACAACAGCTGAAAATAAACTCACTTAAATTGTGGGGCTGCTATTTTACAGGAAAAGATTCATTTTATTCCTGTAGCTGTTTTTTTTAAACCCCATAAGACCAATCTAGTTGTAAGAATAAGAGTCCAAGCCCCCTCCGTGAGATCCCTTCTGTTGTATTATGTTCTAGGCTTGGAAATACTGCTAAAAATTATCTTCAGATGAAGTTAACTCGTCAATTTACTCGTCAAGAGTACCACTCGAGTTGTTCAAAATATTCATTCAAGAGATCTCGCTTGTCATTCAAACTGTTCATTCAAGAGATCTCGCTTGTCATTTTAACCACTCTTAGATCATTTCTCCTAATTGTTCCTTAGAGATATTTGTTCCTTATTTTTTGAGTTTTTAACTTAATTAATAATTTTGAAAGAAATGCTTGTTAGGATTTTTAATTCCTCTTTGACTTTGATTTTGCAAGAAATATTCATCGGTATGCTGTGAATGGGCGTTGGATTACTGTGTTTACATGCCGGAATATTGTTCTTGATTTCATCAAGTAAGTTTATCCCTTTGTAAAGTGTGGATAGATTAACTTGCATTATGCTGATTGTTTGGTATTAAGTGTTACAAATTCCAACACAGCTGTTGCAGCACAGAATCTTTAACTCAACATAAATGCAAATGTGAGATATTGCTCCGAGTCATGCTCTCTCACTAAAGTCTGCAATTAGTGGCCTTTTTGTCAAAAAATTACAGTTTTTTGTTTGGGCTGGTTAATATTCAAAATGATCTTGTTTTTAAAAATTCAGCAATTTTTACAAGAGAATCACAGTTTATCTTTAATTGCACTCCCTATCCCCACGTTGGTGACATTCAATGATGCAATGGTATTATGACCTTAGTCTTGTTAGGAATTATGATGAATTCAATAGGGTTCTAGCAGTAAATACTCCAAAAGAATCCTCTTACTTCTAAAATCACATTTTATCGATAAAATTACTATTGTTCTTTGGAGGGATTTCTCTGTCATCCATGATTTGCTTGGCATGCAGTAGTGCCTTGTTTACGTTTCCTTGGAAGATGACTTCAGTCAGATGCAGGTGCTGCTATACTATATAAATATGCGCTTGTTTATTCTGAAGATACCGAAAAGTCACCAGAGTTAAAGTTGCCAGTCCATAACAACTGGATGGTTAAACATGTATGCTGGGAAGTAGGTGGAAACAGGTTTTTGGGCCCATGAATGAGATTATTTTCCAATTGCAATTGCACGTTAACATTCCATCTCTTAGAGATAACCTAAGTTTGGTGACACAACTGTGTCATCATCAGTTTGGCTATGCCTTGTGATGGATGCTACAGAGCATCATTTTCCTTGTTTGTCCCTCACTAACTGTGGGACTTCTCATTCGAATAATGATTCTTTCCAAAAGGTTGCAAGTACAGATTCCTGCTGTCAAACAGAGTTGAATTGTAGGAGTTATATTTTGTGTCAAAATGTTTATTGACTTCACTGGAGCCACTAAATGGTATTGGCTTTTCAGTCATAATATTCTCACATGCATGTTTTATATTTGCTCTGTCACAATTAAATTTTGAGGGAAGATTGTGATTATGTGTTGCATATTTCCTTCAGCTAAGCTAGAGGACCTGTATGTATTTATATTAGCTAGAGGACTTCTATTAATTCCACATGTGGCTGAAGGTCGCAAGTATATTTAACAGATCTCAAACTTTTTAGCTTGACGTTTGTTAATGTTTTTTGTTTCTCTCAGTATTGTGCCCTTCCTTCTGATTTGCCACTCCTTTCTAACAATGTCTTTATAGCTATGGATATTTGCCTTGTTTCAGCAGAGTGGCTATAAGATACAAGTAGGTTTTAATTAACATCTGGTATTTTTTCATTCAGTCTTCTTCACTTTCTAATAGTGGATGGCCATGTAGCTAATATCGTTCTTGGTTGCTGAACCACCGCTTCTTGTATTTTGATGCTAATTGGGTCACTGATCAATCAGCTTTGCACTGCACTATGTACTATATTATACAACTTGGGGTTATTTGGCTTAAAGCTTTCGTGTATTCTTTTGCATGATTCATAAATTATACAGAAGTTGCATTTGTTAAAAATCATCTGGTTGAATATCAGTTTCATACTCAAGAGAATTTATTAATTTATATGCTTTATCCATCCCAAGGATTTAATTTTAGTTTGTTTTTAATGTTTTTAACTTAACTCGTCATTAGTATTGTCTTGTCCTTGTTGTGTGATCCTGGATTTTAATTTTAACAGGGTCTGCATGTTTTACTAGGTTCTCTGTTACTTTTCATGGCTGTAGACTGATTTCAATAGCCTTTGCATGACTTCATCAGAGCAATGTTTGCTACATTATCTTCTGCCTTTTTTCACGACTTTGCCAGGTCCCTACGAGGAAGGGGCTATGTCTGAATCATGAAAACTGAAACTGGACTTGTTGCTTAATGTTGTCTGTGTAAACAAGCAAATGGTGCTTGGCAGTTAACCTGCTAGGGTGCAGGTTTTTTATGAATTTCCGTCTTTTAGTGTTCATGAACAATAATTTTGTTTGTGTCAACAAGCAAATGGTGCCTGGCACTTAACCTGCTAGTGTGCACATTTTTTATGAATTTCCGTCTTTTAGTGTTCATGAACAATAATGTTGTCTGTGTAAACAAGCAAATGGTGCTTGGCACTTAACCTGCTAGGGTGTACATTTTTTATGAATTTCCATCTTTTAGTGTTCATGAACAATACACGGCATCTTAATTTTGCCTTCATACACTTTTTCATGCTATGCTTTACTATTTAAGTTTTAGATATGGTAATTTTTGTGGGATTTTCAATTATATGTTTTAAGTCATCTCTTTTGACCAATTTCTATGAGTAATCATTCTTCTATGGCCTTCCTTATGTATGTTGGCAATAATCACAGTAAAAGGGACCCACATGGCACACAAGCACCTGAAAGTGATGTTAGTACTGGAGAGAATGAAAGTGCTTACACTTCAACCCGAGGGCTTATTTTTTTACTCTTTTGCATTACCTGTATGTGATGAACTTATGTGTCTGGCTATTATTCTTGTTAAAATTTTCTTAGAACTTGTTGGTCCCATCAAATTCTTGGCAATGATAACAGCATTGAATAATACAGAGGTAAGAATGACTAGAAGAAATCAATACGTTAGTGCTTTTAATCTCACCCTATTAAGCTTACGTATGTCAATCTCTATGCTTAGGATTTTACAAACTAATTACACACACACTTGAATATTTGCATGAATCAGAGTGGCCATTAATGTACTCTTTTTCAAATGCTGATGTCTAGGTACAGGAGTGCAAATGATGCGAGCTGAAACTAAACATCCTTTAGATCCATTATCTGCAGCTGAAATTGCTGTGGCAGTTTCAACTGTCAGAGCAGCTGGGGCGACTCCCGAGGTTGTATTATTTTTCACAATGAGATTATTATCAACTAAGTCTGAAAGTACCGTACTTACTTTTATAAATTGCCACGTTTAATGCTTTAAATGCAGACACGCATGAGGTTTTAGATGGTAATATTGGTTTTTCTATCATTTCCAGGTGCGGGACGGCATGCGATTTATTGAAGTGGTCCTTAAAGAGCCAGACAAACACGTTGTTGCATTAGCAGATGCCTACTTTTTCCCTCCTTTTCAACCTTCACTACTTCCAAAAACCAAAGGTGGTCCAGTGATTCCTCGTCAACTTCCTCCTAGGCAAGCTAGGATTGTTGTCTATAATAAGCGTTCAAATGAGACCAGTGTTTGGACTGTTGAATTATCTGAGGTGCATGCGGCAGCTCGTGGTGGCCACCATAGAGGGAAAGTTATTTTATCAAAAGTTGTTGAAGATGTTCAGCCACCTATGGTATGTCCTATGGATGTAGTTACGAGTGACCTACTATGGTTATCTGTGGATGCTAATAGAATTGGTTTTTTCTTTTTCCTATTCCACTTTTGGGAAGTTTAGATGTTTTGGCTATATTCTTAAGACTTGGATAAATAATTTGGTATATTTGTTTCCAAGCCATTCTCTCCTTCGGGTTTTAGAGGCATGTCTTGACGTTACTAAATTATCATATGGTTGCTATGTTTTGATGCACCTTTAATCTTCTTGGTTGGGATTTAGTGATGGCATTTTTAACAGATGTATGTTACATTATCATCTAAGTTTCACGAAATGTCATATCATAGTCTTGTGATGTTGGTATGTACTGTTTCAAGACTTCTTCATGGTGCTTAATTAATTTGTTTGCTTCACATTTCTTGTTACTCTGTCCATTTTTACAACTGTTGAGATTTCTTAGTATGTAGAGTACAGACTGGATTATACAAATGACAGCAAGTAACAGGAGTCAATGTAATTACTGTGATCTAGACTCTTCCAGTAAATTGTATAATAGGTGGTATGGTTTAATTGTCATATTGTAAAATAGTTATTTCTAAATTCTGATATTTGTTGGAATAAGTATAGAGTTAATGCTGATATTTAAGGTCAATCCATATTCATTGATCTACTTGGGAATTGCTCTGATATCTTTGAGCACATTGAGCAGAGTTTAAGTTATTTTCCATGTGAAGAAATGCTGTGAAGATGAACAGCCTGTAGGATACCTTTTCTTTCCGCCAAATTGTTTACACAGAAGATTTTTATGATTTTTCCCTAGAGTGAGAATAATAACCATTAGACATGTTTCCCCACTGTGTAAATACTTCTGGCACTGCAGCTCTACAGCTATTGCATGTGATGGTTGAATGCTTTGGGACGTTATAACTTGCAATTTGTATTTTCCTCATGTATGGTGAAGGGGTAAAATCCAAGTAAAGGTCCTTGTATTTCTTTAGCACATTATGTTAAAGGACAATGCATGTAATGATTACCTGTGATATTTGGGTAACTTTCCTTGGTTGCCAGGGTAACGGCATAAATGGCATATGAGGACAACTAATTCGTAAATTGGTTATTCTCATTATTCATTGGAAATGCACCAGCAGAAGTACATAAGTGTTTCCCCCCCTTTTTAAATGAAATTGAGTGCAATTGTCGAATAAGTATGTACTGCCGTTTACGATACAGAAGCTAGTGGATATTAGCTCCCTTTAGTTTGTTATTGTTATTTTTTTCAATAAGTATTCATTAGCTGCCTCCTGTAGTAGCAATCTTTGTGTTGTTACTCACTGAATAATCAGTTGACTGCATACTTTTTCTATCTGAATATTAGCAGGAACTCAGATCAACTCTGAAGTGGGCTTCTGCACACCACAGAGATTGAGTGTAAGCTCTTCTATGATTTGTATCCTCCTGTCTTTGTTCTATTCTATTGTTGCTTCCATTATCTGAACACTAACAATACTTGGGAGCAACTATGATGTCAATTATCTGAACACTAACAGGACTTCTTTCTGTTAATTTCCGTGAGTCAATTTTCCTGTGACCACATTTACTTTCTTAATCCCTTGATTTTTTGCATGGTAAAAATCTTAGGTGATGTTATGGGCCTACATTATCACAGTTTGGGTTGACCTTGAGCAGCATTCTTATTATTTTGTACTTGGGTCACACTTGAGTAAACCCCTTGTTTGTTACGTAACAACCTTCAACAAACAAACTTGCTAAATTTTTGCTTGTGTTTTACTCTTAGGAGCCTCCCCCATTACGATTAAATTACAGTCCTCTAGATGGCCTTTTTAATCTCTTTTTGTCTTGTAATGATTGACACATTATCTTTTTAAGGCTGATTTTGTTACCAAATTTCTGTGCTGTTTCGGTCTGTTTTTCCAAGCTCCTCGTTGAATATTATAAATGAAATGTGAGAAATCATATTCCCTGAACAGAAACTAATAAAAGGGACATTTTGCACTAACTGGTGATGAAAATTTTCTTTTGTCCTTTATATTTTCTTCTTTAGTTAAGATCTCATATTTGACCTTCTACTCTTTTAGATGTTCACAAAATCGGGAACTTGTATTTTATCTGTCATTTGGTCTTCAATTATTAATTTGGTGGAGGGTCTTTTTACATTGTGTTGTCATTTCACTTGTGTTTGGTATTTTAGTGTTTGCTGTTGTTTTGTTTATTTATTTGGTTTTATAAATCTTTTTTCATAGTGTATAATATGGAAAGATATATTACTTAATATATGGAATGAGAAGTTTGGGGGTGAAGCCTACTGCCGTATTTTGCATTGACAGAGAGGAATTTTTCGAACATGTCTTGGATTTGGTGCAGGATGCAATGGAGTATGCTGATTGTGAGTCTGTCGTCAAGGATTATCCCCCTTTTAAGGAAGCAATGAAGAAGAGAGGTATTGAAGATATGGATCTCGTAATGGTGGATCCATGGTAAGTTGTGTATTTTTTATTCTCTTAGCAATTTCATGTTTATGCCAAACATTTTAATTATATGGTAGCCAAATGGCTGAAGCATCTTCCATTTAATAAATATAACTATTTTGACGCTGGACCTTTTCAGGTGTGTCGGATATCATGGAGAAGAGGATGCCCCGAGCCGAAGGCTAGCTAGACCACTTATATTCTGCAGAACTGAAAGTGATTGTCCAATGGAGAATGGATACGCTCGACCAGTTGAGGGCATACATGTTTTGGTTGATATGCAAAAAATGATGGTGATTGAGTTTGAAGATCGAAAGTTGATTCCTTTGCCGCCTCCAGATCCCCTCAGAAACTATACTGCAGGAGAGACTCGTGGAGGAGTGGATCGAAGCGATGTCAAGCCGTTGCTTATAACACAATCAGAAGGTCCCAGTTTCCGAGTTAATGGTTACCATGTAGCATGGCAAAAGGTTGGTTTGGATGTTTTATCACTTAAGATATAGGATGTTTGTTATGTAAGAATGTATAACAAATTTTACAGATGAGTTTTGACATTTTATCCTCTGTCATGATCAGTGGAATTTTCGGGTAGGTTTTACTCCAAGGGAGGGATTGGTGATTCACTCTGTTGCATATGATGATGGTAGCAGAGGACGGAGATCTGTGGCCCACCGACTGAGTTTTGTGGAGATGGTTGTCCCTTATGGGGATCCAAATGCGCCACATTATAGGAAAAATGCATTTGATGCCGGAGAGGATGGTCTGGGTAAAAATGCTCATTCTTTAAAGAAGGTATTATAAAGAAAGGTCGTATGAATAATGTTCTTAATCACTTTAATATATTCTTGAAGTAGCAGGAATTACAAAATTGTTTATGTTTTATGGTAGGGGTGAGAATTCAGTTGTTTTGCTTCATGTATACATGAAATGCTCTTATGAACAAATAAATTTGGTCATATTAGGGTTGCGATTGTTTGGGTTATATCAAATATTTTGATGCACACTTCACTAATTTCACTGGAGGAGTGGAAACTATTGAGAACTGTGTCTGCTTGCATGAGGAAGATCATGGAATTCTTTGGAAGCACCAGGATTGGAGGACAGGCTTAGCAGAGGTTCGCAGATCTAGACGCCTAACAGTGTCCTTTATATGCACTGTGGCAAATTATGAATATGGGTTCTTTTGGCACTTTTATCAGGTAAAAATATGGTTTGTTTTGGAATTTTTATCAGGATTATATTGGATACCTTTAATCTTGTGAACAGATCCTACTTTATGACTCATATGCTGTTTCTGCTATTTTGACGTCTAGACATAAGAATCAAGCATTCATAATAAGGAGAAATTAGACAATTGCAAACATGTAGATGCATAGTTGCAACTTGGAATCAAAGAGACTGGAGAATAATGTCTTAATTCAATTTAAAATGACTCGTGCTATCTATTGATATAATCTCAAAAGAAATAATGGTAAGTCAGAATATATGCATAGATGATTGGAGAACCAATGTGTCTTAAGACGAAATCATAAAAATTAGTTTTAAACTTTAAAGTCTATAAGAAAAATTGTCAAACACTGCAAAAAATTAGAGTTTTTGGAACATGCATATTTGTTCCTTTGACTGAATGCAAAATCTATATATATCTTAAGTCGCACATGCACATGAATTATTTTAGAAAAAAACTTAAATTTATTAAAATTTTTGAAGCTGATTTCTCTTTTCTTATTTAAAATTTTGAGTGCAGGATGGTAAAATAGAAGCTGAAGTTAAACTTACAGGGATTCTCAGTCTAGGGGCATTACAACAAGGTGAAACAAGAAAGTATGGAACAATGATTACTCCTGGTTTATATGCACCTGTGCACCAACACTTTTTTGTTGCTCGTATGGACATGGCTGTAGACTGCAAGCCTGGTGAAGCAGTGAATCAGGTTGGTTGCTTTGTGCACTTAATTTAGTATTGCTGTATATGAAGGATTGCAGAGCCTGTTTACAGTATTGTGTCATTGACTATGGTGATTGTGCAATCTTGATTAATGATATATTTAGTGGCTGCTAATTTATTTAGCTTTACTGTTGTTGTCACAGTATTGACAGACTTCTACAATCAGAAATTTGTGAAGAAAAAGGAATTTGTTCACTATGCATTATACACTTTTTTTTGTGTGGTTTTGTTGATACATTAAAGTTTTGCGTGTAGGTTGTGGAGGTGAATGTGAATGTTGAAGAACCTGGTGCCAATAATATTCACAACAATGCATTCTATGCCAAAGAAGATTTGCTACGAACTGAGTTGCAAGCTCAGCGAGATTGTAATCCATTATCTGCACGTCACTGGATTGTGAGAGCTCTTTTGCCCTCGGAAATTCTTAGTGTTAATGTTCTCTATAAAGGTCTCTAATTTCTGTTGCTGCAAGAGCTTTTGCAGATTCATGGATCCAGCTCTAAGCTAACAATGCCTTTTTCATGCATGCTTATATAGCTCTTTCCTTTGAGCTGGCTTTAAGTAGAGGCATCCATTGATTATTAAAGACATCCATTGCTGTCATAGTCAGCTATTTTTAACATTTTGTTTGCCAGTACCAGCCATTTTTCAATCTATATACCCATTCATCTGTTATTAGGATAATCATCTTTTAATACATTTTTGTGTTTTTGTTTAGATATTTTTCCATTGAGATTTTCTTTGGATGTTTTGGATCCTTGTACCTTGGCTGGCATTACAATTATCCTCTATGGCCCCACTGTTTCCAGGAAACTCACCAAGGGCCATAATTCCTCACATTCATGAGCACTTTGTTTGTCACAAGCTGACAAACTTTAGATTGAATTCTAGTTCTTGTGAGTGTGATTTTTATCCATGTTCACATGAGCAACAACATTTTGCTCAGTGAAGCCAGGAAACTGTTTGTACTACTCCCAAAGTGACAGTAGTGTCTAGGAGGGAACATTGTTTTGGTATTTTTGATAAAGAGGAGTTACGTAAGAGCTTGAAGTCAAGATGTCTTCGTGTAAATGCAACCATAAAGTTAAATTTATTATTTCTACTATTTGTTAGCCCCCAACTGTTCCCAGCTTTTTGGGTCTCCATTCAATGCTGTAGTCAAAACTGTTTATGACTCATGTCAAAACATAGAGTTTACTGCTGCCACCTACAAAATAACAACTGTAATCCTACTAGATATCTTAAAAACTTGTCTTTTTCAACACTTTCAATGCCTTCTTACATCTCCTCTTGATTCTTTTCCAAGCTCTATGAGTTCAGTTGTAAATTTTTCTAATGTTTCTTTTGAACTACCTGTTTCCTTTATCCCATCACCTAAGGTTTACTCTTTCACTTCATAGATTTTGGTCATGACTACTTAGTTGGCAAGACCATCAGCTATCTTATCGCCACCCGTACTGGGATGGATCTAACGCTTTTTGCACCATCTATAATGTCTTAAAGGCACCCCTGAAGATATCAATTTTGACACTTACCTGTCTGGAAGGCATATATTGCCATTTTGGAGTCACTTTCAACAATGAAATTTGTACTCCATCCTCGACTGCAATTTTCAGCCCCTGCCTCGGCCTCTGCTCAACAGTTTGAACTGTAACCCAAATATATTGTATACATGTTTGTTATTCCCCTATTGTTGCATATCGAAACTACTCTCCACCCAGCTGGATCTTGGTTTTTTTGTAGCTGCCCCATCACAATTTAATTTCAGAAGCCTTTCTCAGGATCAAATTTCTTGAGTAGGGTCATAATATCTCTCACATGTTTTGGAATAATAGAAAATCCCCATCCTTTTATTATATTCAAATCTTCTGCCATTGACTCTTCATTGCATTTTTTATTTATGGTTTTGACACTTTCTCTAATTGCAGATTTTGCTCTAGCCCATGTAACTTTCGGGGTAGAGATTGAGAGCAAAAATTCCTGAGTTCTCTTGCTTTCCATAAGACCTGTCCGAGAGAGATGTTTCACATGCATTTCAAAAATTCAATCTCGAGAATATAAAAATATTTTGATTCTCTTCTGAAATAAGATCAGCTATCCTACCATTTCCAGATCTAGAAGACCCAAAAGCTTACCCCCATGAAAGCAAGACCTGTTTTGTGAAATTGCAAACACAAACTAAGTGGTCTACTGTTTTTTCCCCTGCTAAGCATAATGGACAACAAGATGGACCATGGAAGCCATACCTCTGCAAATTAGTTTGAGTTAGAATCCTATTTTGAAATAGCAGCCAGATGAAGGAATTATCTTGGGCCATTTGACTTTTACCTAGATAGTCTTCCAACAGTTTTCCTTTGGCCATAGAACTTGTGATTAAAGCTCATACCCATTTCTTCAGGGATATTCCCCACTGCTACTGTTTCCCCATCTTGGGACATCATTACCTCTTTTTCGTGATAGCCTTCTGATTCTTATAGTTTTCCAAATTTCCTTCGTAATTTCTTCTTCTCTCATTTTAGGCCATTGCTCTAGGGATCTTGAGTGCTATTGACTTCTATGAAGTTCTTCACTTTATCTCAACCTACTTTTTAAAAGAGATTGGAGATTGCTTCATATTTTGGTTCTAGTACAAGTCATATCGATTCCACCTGTCTGCTGGAAAATCTGCTTGCTTCACGTCTCTGATTTCCCAAAAGAAATTATACAAAATAAAATGCTTACCTTTGTTCATGTTGCTCCAAATTGTTGAGTCTTTGGGAAGATTTTGGATTGTCAGAATGTTTTCTGTCTAGAGATTGTTGCTGTACTTCGTCCTCAATAATTTCTCCAATATGCATCACTTGGCTTACAAACTCTCTAAAAAAAATTAGTACCTAGAATCCATCCCACCCATTCCAAAGGCCTTGTCCCCAAACCTCCACTTGTGTAAGGTCTGAAACTCTTTTTCCATGATACCAAATGAATTTTGTTTACCTTACTATACCTTTCTCGAGGAAGTCTCATATTTTTTCCAATGGCTGAAGAAATTTGCTTGAGGCTGCTATCGCTGAGAAAATATAAATTGGCATGGCTGCTGATATTGTTTTTATTAGCAAAATTCTTCCTGCAAAGGTTACCCATCCGTTTGTCTATAATTCTATCCTCTGCTGAAATCTTGCTAGAAGCTCTACCCATCCCCTTTTCTCCCTGCCATCTGTAGCTAAATGAAACCCAACATATTTTGTGGGGAACAAACCTTTCTGAAATTCCATATCTTGAGGGTTGTGTTGTTATTTTTCAGTGACATCAATAAAACAATAAAGCTCTCTCATATTTGTCCATTAGTTGCTTTTAGATTCCTAGCCTCCACTATGCTAGTTATAGACGCTAGCATAGTGTCATCAGTGAGTTGCAGATGAGATAAGGGTTTGATTGATGGGAAAGTAGTTAATCCTTGAATTTGGTTTTCGTTTGAAGCTTTAGTGATGGCTCTACCTATGGTTTCCCCCATTAATATGAAAAGATAATGATCCAAAGGGTTTCCTTGTTTTAATCCTATTGTGGCCAAGAAAAGTTTTGTAAGAGATCCGTGAACAAGAGCTGAAAAATATGCTAAAGCTATGCAACTTCTTATCAACATTACCCATTCAATGGAGAAACCAAATTTTTGTAATACCAGAAATAAGAATGACCAGTCTAACTTGTCATATACTTTAGATATATCTAGTTTTAAGAACATCCTTGCGTCTTTCCTGTTAAAAACTATTTGAATTGCTTCCTGCGCAGTCACAATACCATCCAATATTTGTCTACCTGCTACAAACCCTGTATATTCCTCTAAAATTAGCTTTGGAAGTATTAGATTGAGTCTTTTTGCAATTATTTTTGCTAAATTTTTGTGGGGTATTGCATAGAGTTATTGTCCCGTGGTGACCAAAAGTCCAAGAATTGGCCTTGTTAGGAATCAATGATATGAATGGGGAATTCATTGCTTTTAACATTTGCTTTCAATCTACTCATTCCTGCACAATTGCCACATCACCTTTTTTGATTAGATCTCAATAAGGATGAAATAAATTTGCATTAAAACCATACGGCCCTGGATATTTAGGTTTAGGCAGCTCAAAGAGGGCTGTTTCCACCTCTTTCTCTGTTATTGGTGCAATTAACATCTCATTTTGACTGGGACTTACAATTAGAGGAATGTTATTAAGCAATTCTTGTTGATCATCAGGATGTTTCTTGTGAGAAGCTGTGTAGATTTTGCTGAAGTATGATATTGCCTCTGCCTTGATCATCTCCTGCGAGTTCAAAGTGTTGCCTTCACTATTTCCACCCTTGTAATTTCGTGAATAAATTTTCTGTGCAAAGTTGTCTTGTGGAAGAACTTAAATGTATTTGTCACTATCTCTTAACCATAGCACCCTGGATTTTTTCCTCCAATAGCTTCCTTTTGCTCTGTAAGCATCATCTAACTTTGCAGTAAACACTGATTCCTCCTTAGCTAGCTGCTCTGTGAGTCCAATTTTAAGAATGCTCTTTTGAATTTTCCATGCTCTGTTTCAAGCCTTTCCTTTACCTTGAAAATATTTTCAAAAACTTCAACAACGCATTATTTTATTTTCCTTTTTACAAAGTCCAACTTCATCTTTAGAATATACATCTTAGTACCGTGGATGTAACCTACTTCTTGCCACCAAACCTGTATCAGATTTGCATAGTTTGGATGTTCCATCCACATGTTCATGAATCTGAAGGGAACATTGTTAGGCGCTTTGTCTTTGGATAACAACACCTCTATAGGCCAGTAATCTGAAATCGAGGGTTTAAGAATATATCATTTTTCTAAGAACCCTTCATTTATTCAACTTTCAGAAATGAAGCACCTGTCTAGTCTTTTGAATAAAAGCCTCATTCTTTCTTTTGTTTCCAAGTGAAGTATCCACTAGTGCTTTGATGTCTATTAGCTTATTATTATCTATAAAGTTGTAGTGCTCCGTTGCTTGCATTCATAGATAAAGGCCCCTTATCTAAAATGGACGTTATTGGATTGCAATCTCCTAGCACTACCATATGTTCTTCCTTCAGGCTTGCTATTTGCTTCATGTAATCTTTTGCCAAAAAGAGGGGCCTTCTCTAGGCGAAGCATAAAAAGATACTAAAGTAAAGGCTGGCAGAAAACAAGATTTTTCAAAGTCAATCATTCCCCATATATTACTTTTAAAACTGAGATTTCTCTTGCATCGCGTTTCAACATTAGATGGAACCCCCCTGAAGCCCCATTAACTTCAGAAATAAGGCTATATGCTCTATACCAAACCTTTTTGCCAGAGATTTTACTGCCATTTCCTACATTTTGGTTTCTTGTATGATAACTATTAAATGCTTTTTAATGCTCCTTTTTTTGGGTACATCCTTGCTCTTATATTCCAAGAGATAATGCTCATCTTACCGCTCTTTATGATTGCTTGATTGGCTACTGCTTTCATTTTTCTGCCATGTTTTTCTCTGCTCCTATGCTGCAATTCTACTTCTCTACTTCTCTTGCATTTTGGATTTACCCCTTCGCTTTGTTCCTGAAGTTATTCTACTGTGAGCAGACACTTGTTTTTATTACCTTCTTCAGGGCTATTCACTAGGATTATCTGCTTTATTTTTTTGCCTTCTTCCCACCTTTTTATCAAATCTATATTGCTTTCTTTTAAAAAAACGATATACTGAGGCATCGTTTCTTCATTTAGAGACTATTTATTTAGAGGGGTACAATGAGATGAGACAGTGAAGCTAGAGCTTTTTGCTTCATTTTCTGCCATTATGGGAGAGGGCCTAATTGTGGAAACTCATGGAGAAACTGCATCTTGAAGCAAGCATATGAACTATGCTCTCCTCTTTGGTACACACTGCTTGTCATCTCCTATATGAGATGGGATACAATAGTGGAAACTCCTTTTTAATGTTTTTTTTTTGAGCATGTTCTTGCTCCTCTTATATTCCAAGAGATAATGCTTATCTTACTACTTTTTAAAGGAATCTATATGAAGTGCTTGCTTACTTGCTGCAATTTCTCCTTTTATGATTGCTTGATTGGCTACGCACTGCTTGTCATCTCCTATATGAGATGGGATACAATAGTGGAAACTCCTGGAACCTGGAAACTCCTTTTTAATGCTGTTTTTTTTCCTGAGTATGTCCTTGCTCCTCTTATATTCCAAGAGATAATGCTCATCTTACTACTTTTTAAAGGAATCTATATGAAGTGCTTGCTTACTTGCTGCAACTTCTCCTTTTATGATTGCTTGATTGGCTACTGCTTTCATTTTTGTGCACCTTTTTTCTCTGCTCCTATGCTGCAATTCTACTTCTCTACTTCTCAGGCATTTTATCCCTTTTTTTTTGTTCCTGCAGTTCTGCTACCGTGAGCAGATACTTGTTTCTATTACCTTCTTCAGGGCTATTCACTATGATTATCCACTTTATCTTTTACCCCCTTCTTTCCACCTTTTTATCAAATCGATATTGCTTAAAAAATTATATCTGGAGGCGTCATCCCTTCATTTAGAGACAATTTATTTAGAGGGGTACAATCAGATGAGACACTGAAGCTAGAACTTTCTGCTTCATTTTTTGCCCACTAGGGGAGGGCATAATCGTGGAAACTCCTGGAGAAATGGCATCTTGATGCAAGTATATGTATTATGAACTATGCTCTCCTCTTTGGTACACACCATTTTTCATCTCCTATACGAGATGGGATACAATAGTGGAAATTCCTGGAGACCTGGAGATTCCATTTGGGAATACATGGTGGTAAGTAGGAATGGCTTACGAGACCTGGAAATGTCTGGAGACATAGAGATTACATTTGGGAATCCAGTAGGAGAAGTAGGAAGTTCTTGCTGTCTTGGAAATGACTGAAGAACTTTAGCAAGGAAAAACTCTAATGCTTTATTCCTCAATTTTGTTTCTTTTTCCTATTTGCCATAAATGATTTACCGAAGTTCCAATTGGAATTTGGCCCAAGTTATCACCATTTCATTTTGATTTCAGTTTTTGAAATTACTTGGGTCAGGACGTTACTATTATTTTACATCAATATCTATATCATTATACACAAAATCCAAAGGTCAAGTGCTGTTAATAAGCTGTCTGGTATTGTTGGGGGTTTCGTTTTTCGTCGGATGGGATTTAAGATTTAATTACTTAACCTTTGCAATTGTGTTGTTCTTAGTGGGTTTTGTGGCTCTGTTTTACAGTAATTATAATTTTAAGAAAAATTTCATTTTGTCTTTAGAGGATTACTAATTGTTGAGTATTATTTTGTAAAGGTTAGACATATCCTTAGATGAGTGTTGAACGCTGTGTATTATTCCTCACAGGTCAGGAACACAAGGACTGTAAACAGAACAGGACAGTTAACTGGCTACAAGCTAGTACCAGGCACAAATTGCTTACCATTGGCAGGGTCTGAAGCTAAGTTTCTTAGGCGAGCTGCCTTTTTACAGCATAACCTTTGGGTTACTCAGTATAATAAAGATGAACAATTTCCTGGAGGCGAATTTCCTAATCAAAATCCTCGTGTTGGAGAGGGATTACCTACCTGGGTGAAGCAAAATCGACAGCTTGAAGATGCTGATATTGTTCTCTGGTTAGTCAGTATACCCATCCCTGACATTGATCACAATGAAGTACTTGCATTTTAGTATATTGTGGTTATTTTATTTTACAGTTGTATTTGGTTATTTGCAGTCATAATTATATACTTACAAATCATTTAATGGCTATTCCCGTCCTTATGTATATGCATGAAATGGAATTGGATGAATTTCCTTTAGTTAAACATCAATATAAGGTTTGCGAAGTAGTTTGTGATGATCTTCAAAGAAATTTTCAATGTAGTTTTGGAGGCATATCAAAAGTGTTACGAGGGTACGTGCTGCCTAGATACTGGCGATGTCCCGAACATCGTGGATGTTGTGGGGACTTGGGGTCTCGAATTTTTCGGACGCTTTTACTTTAAAACAGCCATCCAATAGTTGTTATTTTTACCAAAAATATTGAACCCTTATCCCAAAAGTACACCAAAAACATAAAATAAAATTTAAACTCCCTAAATTTCATTGAATAAAGTCAAAATACTCGAACATTAACTTTAAATATTATTTTAATAGCTGTCACCAAAAGCTGCAATTTTTTTGCTGTCCTGTATCCCTGTCCCCCTGATGGCCAGACTTAGATAACTGTATAACAGTACTTGGAGGCATATAACAGTAACCAAGCACCACTTGTCAATATATGCTGGGAATGCTTAAGAGAGAAGCCACTTGTTTCTTTTTCCATGGGACAGAACGAATCTCCCCTTCCGTAGAAGGGAATTATGCACCACGTCAAGACTCTGAAAAGACAACTAATTTTGGAAAAAATGGACACAATTTTCCCAACATAAAAAGGAAATGTGTACTGATTCATTATCAAGGGAAATGTATCTGATATGGTGAAATATATTTTATGAAATTGTTAAACGGCTGCAATTTGAGAGAACACCGTCTCTAGGATTTTGTGAAAGCATTATTTTGTGTGGAATATACTAAGGTTGAGATTGGAACATTCGAAAATAGAAGTTGAAATTGTAGATTTTATCTAGTGTGGAATAAATTTTTACATGGAGGTCGGATTATTTTTCTTGCCTACAACCTGTAAAACATAAGTGCTGAAGGTACTTGACCCAAGAAATATTGTTTTTTCCATGGACATTCAATAAGGTGAACGATAAGGTATTTGTTCACCGACGTGTAGATATGCTGTATGAATAAAGGATGGGTTCCAAATTATATGCATCTTATTTGATGATTTGCAAGGGTTATACAGAGGATTTATAGTTCTCTTCCATAGAGAATAGTTCTATGATGAGACACCATTGGCAATTGTTTCCCGGTCATGGAAACTAGTTTAAGTATGTGAAATAGTAGTTTGTGTTCGATGGTAGATATTTTAGTCGTTACCATTCCCTAGGATTACGTTTTCCCCCCTTTAAAGAATTGCTCTATTTGTAAATGTTTTTTAAGTTGTTAAAGATTAGGGATTGGTGCAATTCTAACTTGACATCTTGGACACTTGGGGAGCTGGTCAACAAGCATATGATAAAACTTTTTACTATAGTTGTAGGAACTGGGAAATTTTATTTGATGTGTATGTTATAACCGTAGGATGCTTCATAATATCAATTGCAATAGCAACAGGATCTTGGACTGATCTATATTTTAATGCTGATTTTTTCAAATTTTGCATTTCCTTAGAATGGACCAATGAAATGTGTATCTGTAGTTAACCCCCATGGCTTTTGGAGAACCAAACGTGAAAGCCACACTACCATCAAAAGAAATGTCTGCTGGATGAAACCTACATACAACTGTGAGAATGTGGCGTTATGTTGGGGCATCATGGTACAATAAAGGTCTCGGCAGGGTCTTCGCTCTGGTTCACTGTTTATTCTATTATTCAGCCAGGGTTTTGTTTGATCTTGTTCTGTGGTTCTGTTGGTGGATTGATTGGTCTAGATGGTTCGAAGATAAGTTGCTTGAAACAGAACTGTCCAAGTTTCTGTAGCAGCGCTGGTTTTGGAAGTAGGGAAAGGACGGGCTTGTGATTAAAACATAATTTTCAGATAATAACTATCAAACTCAATAGTAGTATCAAATGCCAAATACAGAGAAAGAACAAATTAATTACAATCGTGTTGAATTATGACATGGAAGTTCCCTTGTTTTGGATTTTGTTCCTCTTTAACATCTTCTCTCCTCTTTTAGAAGTCATATGGCAGTTTAGTTTAACATAGGGTTTTTGTTAAGGCTCCTATTTAACGAGGTGCTAAGGTTTCTTTGAAGAAATGTGGCCCTTATCGGGAATAGCATCTATTGGCTTTTGGGAGCAATTGACAAAAATATTTAGCTTATGAGTTACAAAGGCATGCTATATTAGTCAACTAATAAAGCTATTGTTTCATTATAGCACATTCCGAACCATTACCACATAGACCAAAACACGACAAAATAAACCAGGGTACTTTTTTTTCTTTTATTACTTGTTATATGACACCACTTGGGCTCACTTAGAATAACTCAACATCACATGAGATGATTACACAAACATGGACCCACATATACAACGGAATGAGAAAGTGATTGGTACCACAAGAAGAGACGACTCACACTACCAAGCCTATCTACGTGGTTTGCAATGAGGGAGAGATCATCAATGTAACTACCACTTATTGCTCCACTAAGGAATCCCGACTAGCCTTTGTTTCCTCCGAGATGAAACACCTCACATCAACTTCAACATGCCCCTTATCCCTCCATTTTAACACGCGCTTATCCCTTAACAAGACTAGCCAAGAATTCCTTTGGTTCCTCCAAAGCCAAACACACAATACTCCTTATTCCTCCCTTCACTAGCAACACCTTATTCCTCCAATAACAATGATGCAATCTCACCCCAACATGAAGAACATACATACAACATGATAACAAAAAATGCACACTTACTCAAAAGAATGAATACAAAAGAATGACTCAACCCCACACGAGAACTTAAGGATAGACATGTTCCACAAAACACATCATTTATATGGTTTGCATCTTTATTACAATTAAATTCCATTGTTTAACATTATAGGTTTGAAGAGCATTTAACATGTAAGGCATATATTCCCGTTCCCAAAACTTCATATTCTTTATTTCATTTACATTTATCTTATAATGAGTACACTTTATTTGGTTCATTTCTCTATTGCAATTAATTTGCATAACTCAATTGTTAGTTAGAATCATTTTAAACACATACGAGTCTCCTAATATGTGTTTTTAAGCTAAGGATTCGGTTCTCAAAAAGCATGTTTACGTGACATTTTATTTTACTTTCATTACGTGAGAGGAAACTAACATGAAGTCAAGAGGGAGGAAATCTTAAGAATAAGGAGGGGTAAAATTCAAGTTTCCTTTTTATTTACCCCCACTCGCTAGAGTACTTTTATTTCCCCTTTGTAGTTATATTTTAATAATTGGTTAGAGTCATTTTAACATTTACATGTCATGATCTTTTTTTAAATAAGAATTTATGTTTTCTCGAATGCTTGATCTCACATGGAACAATTTATATTCATTTTCAACAACATAAGAGGCTTAATTAAGTTATAAGAAAAACTCTATTTTAACATTTACACGTCATGAGTTTTGTTTTTCATATAAGAATTTATGTTTTCTTGATTGCTTGATCTCACATGGAGCAATTTATATTCATTTTCAACAACATAAGAAGGCTTAATTAAGTTATAAGAAAAACTCCAAGTTTCACTTTACTCCTAAACCAACATCTCATGAATATAATTTCGATGACTAAGAGTTAATTACAAATTTTGTCCACAATTAAAATCTTAATGTCGTGTTATAGTAACACAATTTTGACAACTGAAATTAAATGCAAATTTCATTCGCAACCAATCCTTTAAGAGGTCTTTCAATAAAACAACTCCTATTTGTGTCACCTAAAATCCTCTATTCTACTTATGTACCCGTCTTATATAGTCTGCATTTGATTCGAGTCAAGATTCTCTTTGAGGTACAAACGTGAGGGAACCACCTCGCTTTACGGTTCACCAAAGTTTGTTTGATCACCTTTCAATGTTGCAAAAATACATTTCCTAATTGCCTCTATGATCCCATGCGCTTACATTGTTTAGCCCTTCTATTGTAGCTTAGTTTTTAAGACAACCATACAAATATGTTGCTTAGACATTATGTCCCTCATGTCACAAAAGTGACACTATACCTTTTAGCTATTGCATCTTACACACTTCCACACACACGAATACCCTCTACCAGGTTCCAGGGGAAAACACACATACTTTAAATAGTACCACTAAGTCTCTAGGATTACATGTGAAGGCTGGTTTCATATCTCGAGGTAAAAGGTGGTCTCTTGAATGAAGTCACCCATTAACAAGACACACCCCTTTTGAAACATATTTAGATCGATACTTCACTTAAATCCCATTAAAGGTGAATGACATACGACTAACACATTGCTCAAAGGATAACATTCTTGAGGATTACTAGATTAGGGTCATCCTAATGTCTTTTAAAATAACATTCTAACAATGTTAAACCGTTTGCGAATCTTAAGAGGCGGTTTCATGTCATTTTGCGGGTTAGCTTACATGTTCATTGATGTATTTTAAACATGTGACCCTATTTACTATAAATTAACTGATGACAACTTGTTCTATTATAACTTATGTCATTTTTACAACTTTCGATCTCAATACCACAATAAAACTTACAAGTATCGGCTCTCCATAGAAGTATGTTTCCCCTTTTCTCATTCCTTACCATTATACACACCAATCTTTTTCATGTTCTCTAGAGACTCGACGATCTCTAAAGAAATGCATCCATCATCTAACTATTGAACTTATTATGCAATAACATGATTATTTCATTTGAGTAGTATAACTACGACATTATCCACAAATAATATGCAAGTTCTATGCCTAATACACTGGTTACAATTCATCAACATATCCAAACCATGATGTTAACATTTCGTCACATAAAGCATTGATATATTTTCTCTTGCTTAGTACAATAAGGGTATACTATCAATCCACATCGAAAAATGTTACTATTTCAAATTTACAAATGTATTCATCTCAATGGTACATGCTATCACAACGTAATAAGAATGCTATTGACCTCTTGTCTAGAGTACCTGCAACCACAACATGGTCAACCCAAAAGCTGACATGGCATCTTTCTACAATCTAGCACAATTCATGATTTCATAATTTTTTATTCGCAATGAATACGACACTTTGCATGCAACAAGAGAGAGTAAGGTATACATATGCAATTTCATTTCATTTTCAATGTAGAGAGAGATAGAGAGAGGAGAAAGAAAAAACACCATTTTTCCTACAATCAATTTTTTTGAAACAAACAACAAAAAGAGGTTCCATACAGTCATATGTTAGTGTCTACAAGTTTCCCAATAGTTATTTGACTAGAAGGAAGTCCCACGACAGTTTCCCCGTTATTGTTACAAGTTTACAAAATTGTCCAATTTAGCCAAAGTGGCTATGAATTTGCATTCAAAAACCAATGTCCGAGACTCAAACATATAAAGTGTCAATTTCCATCTACTCTCCTATCTATAGGGAACCCCTCAAAGCTGACAGAACTCAATTTTGGTGACCAGGATTCAAACTGTGATTACCTTTCCGGAGTTGCTTATCGTAATTGCGTTAGTTCGTCCTTGTTGCAAAATGACTTGAGGCCTACGAAACCCACTTGCAAAACTAGATCCCAAGGCGATTTTCTCGAAACTAATGGTTGATTATGATTGTCATGATCAAGTTTAAGAGGTAAGCAAACAATGATAGAAATCCATTTCTCAACATGGGGGCCTAAACTGATAGCCAAAACCAAATTTAATTTTCAATACGAAATGGTTAGTTGGGATCATAAACGCGTGGCGCATCTGAAGTCATTTTAAAAGTTGATGTAACGTCACACGTCGCCAGGGAACAAGGTCAACCTTTGATTTTTCTGTTATTGGATTCAGAGGTGTTTTGCGCGTTGTTACAAAACAGGTTTTATTAAACTATTTACAAGGTGATCAAGTGGTATGTTTTCATGACACTCGAGTTCAACTTCTTGTTCTGGAGATTGCCGTTATCCTATTTCATCATCTAAGTTTTCCATTGTCTCGGGATGAGATTCGGGAACAAGGTTACACTCAAAATAGTCCTTTTGGTTGAGTAGCAAATAAGGCCATTTCTCCTAACGTTTTGTGCTATAAATCATATTAATTTACCAAGCAATACTCTTCCTTCATTTAATTTTTTTGAAATCATTGAGAAGGGAAAACTATATATGCAAAAGTTATGCTAGATGTTGGTGAGATAACCATCCCTGTTAATTGAACCGGCGAGGTGAGGCGTTGCACAAGGTGCTCCATGCAGTCCCCATTCACGACCCGTGAGACCACAATCTGCCAAGGCATTTTATAAAGAAAAACTCGTGCCTTCAGTACGTTTCCACATTTATAACTAACAATGATCTGCTTTCAACCATTGTTTGATGGATGTCCAAAGACTGTTCCAAAGCTCTCATTTTTTGCACAAACATGGAGGATGTTGTTAACTAAGGGATTTGGATTTAAATCTGACAAACACATTTGTTTGAATGTTTCTAAGGTCTTTACAATAACCCATGCACAAACATGGAGGATGTTGTTAACTAAGGGATTTGGATTTAAATCTGACAAACACATTTGTTTGAATGTTTCTAAGGTCTTTACAATAACCCATCTTGTGCATAGCTTGCAACCATTGTGTTCCATGAGCTCACATTTCTTTTGCAGTATTCAAACAAACAATTCACATGCCCCATGTTTGCTGCCACAAACACTGGGGATATATGCAAGGTTGGAGGAGATGTCTTGGAAGAGGTGCACAGAAAGGGAGGAGAACTGGTAAAGGTTGTGAAATCTTGCTTTGCACCTGTCATTCGCATTAGCTTAAAGGCAACAAGGGTTATTATTAATATATTTTTAAAAACAAACTCATTTTGGGCATTCAACCAAACAGTTCACCTGCTTGTCAATGCTTCCACGTTTTGCATGCAAGTCTATCAGGGTGGTTGCAACTCCTACATTTGATTAAAATCTTGTTTATGTTTGGTGGATGTCCATACACCGTTCCAAAGCTCCCATTTTGGCATAGGCTGGGAGTACGTTGGCAAAAGAGACTGAAGCTAAACAAAAGACATGCCCATCCTCACAAAGTGTTGACACCATCTCACCAAAGCAACCAACATGCGTCCATTCTTGCTTGGGTAGTCACACTATGACATGAGATTTATGCATGTTGGGGAATTTTTCTTAGAAGCCTTTAACGTCTCCATACACTCGCTCCATGCAGCTTCAGGCCCATGTTACTGACACCATAGCCTAAGCGATGTTACCAGACTAAGAGCCTATACGAATGCGTGGGAAGCCCAACAGAGCAAGGAGGAGGAATCATCTAACATAACGCACGGTATTTTGTCCTTTTGAATGTTTCCAACCCCTAATATGGTCCTCCACGCATCAACACAATGCCCAAAACAACACATGCCACTAGGCAAGCTGCCCAAATTTCGTCTCAAGATGGCAAGCCCATGTGCCTTCCATCATTTTGCATTCGTATCTACCTAAGCCACTCCACAATTAATGTATTGGCAGACCCTTGATCCACCACCATGCATTTCCAGCACCCAAAACATGGAAAACTAGTCAAACACATCATGAGTTCACGTGGCCACTTGATAAAAAGCAAGCAAAAGCATTTATGCCTAAAAGCACCCCCAAAGAAAAATCAAAAGACCTAATCATTTTATTATTGCTATTTTATTGTTTTAACATTCCATTTAATTTGATTAATTATTTTTTTATTATTATTACATTCTTACGAAATAAAACCAACTCTTTTCTTGTCCTGGATTAATGTAGACATGGGTATACTAACCCGAACACACATGTTGACGACAACCAATCCAACTTTTGACTTTTAAGCCACCTTTCCCATTTGCATGACTATTCCTCACAAAATCTATGTTTCTTAAAGTTTTGGTGCAAGACCCTTTTTTTGTGAGAATCTCGAAAAATATTAGAGTTTCATTTTGCATTTTTTTGTGCATTTCGGAGGTTGACTTCCATTTTGCACTTTTTAGTGCATTTCGGAGGTTGAGTTCCATTTTGCACTCTTTAGTGCATTCGGGTCCATTTTGCACTTTCTTGTGCATTTCAAAGGTTGAGTTCCATTTTGCACTTTTTTAGTGCCACTGAGTTCCATTTTGCACTCTTTAGTGCATTTCTGGTCCATTTTGCACATTCTTGTACATTTCGGAGGTTGAGTTCCATTTTGCACTTTTTAGTGCATTTCGGAGGTTGAGTTCTATTTTGCACTTTTTAGTGCATTTCAGGTTTCGACTTCCGACTGTAGACACCTTAAAAATACATACATATTTTATCTCGCTTCTATCTAATTAGAATTAATTAAATCAATTCTATCTCGCCGCAGTACACCCCTTTGGAATTAATAAAATTAATTTCATCATTCAAATATTCCCCTTTAGAATTAGTTAAAATTAATTCTATTACCTAAGCTATACTCCTACCCATTGGAATTAAATAATTTAATTCTAACATGCCTTTGGATTAATTAAATTAATTCCTACACCCTCCTAGCTAATATAATTAAACATTTATTTATTTAAATGGTTAATTATCTACTCACAATTAAATTAATTAAATTAATTTAATTCTATCATTCTCTTGGAATTAATTAAATTAATTTCTTACACCTTCTAGCTATTATAATTAAACATTTATTTATTTAAATGGTTAATTATCTCCTCACAATTAAATACTAATTAAATTTAGTTATTTAATTCTACCTATTTCAGTCAACAGCCATTTGGACTCCACTTGTACTCCACATCCTCATCCTAGTTAATTACACTTCTAGAATCCTAGAAAGGTGGGGACACTTGAATTGCACGTACAACCACCTTCCCGGATGCAACTTCTGCAATTAAATTCATCATTGCCCTTAAATGCCCCGACACTACTGTAATTTTCTTCAATGCTATTTTTAGCATGTGCATTCAACTGTGTTCAACCAACTTCCAACCACTTTTGCTTCTATAAATTGCAAGTTTACTCTCTTACAAATCCTCCTGAATTGTTTGCAAATAAACTCTGTCAATTTGCAATCTGAAGCTTTCCAAAGTATCTGTGTTTGTAGCATTTGCACTCACATTTGGAGAATATTCAAGAGCACCCACATCCCTTTGCAAGGTTTCACATACGAAGTCTCCACAACCTTACTGAGGTTTGCATTGAAGGAATTACTGGAAGGTTTGCAATTTTATTGTTTGTCTTTCATTCACTGTGATTTTTCATAGCTTACACTGACCGCTTATTTTCTTGATTTTTCGAACTTTTTCGGGATTTCTTCTGCAACCCATTTGAGTTGTTGATTTGCTTAAGTGTTTCTTAACCGAGGACTCTTTCATAGATATAAATACATCCTATTTTTAGAATGTAATTAGTTAAGCAGAGTAGCTATAATTTATCGACCTTATTAATATATAAATAGGAGGATGTATTATGTATTCATGGACTTTTGAATCTTTGTGTAAGGAGGCTTTGCAAATTTTTGAGTTCTCATATGCAGGCTTTAGCCTCAATACTGAATATAAAGAAATAATATTTCACCTTCATTTATTTAATGTGTTGTGTATTTAAATAGCTCATTTCGATACTTGTGAATGTTTTAATTCCTTGTATGTGATGATCTATCTTACCTTCACATTAATTATATTTCTCTATGCAAGATTGCAAGTGGTAATTAATGAGACTTATTTATTTCAGTTGTGGAATAGATAAAATCCCTTATGTTATTTCTAAGTATCATTATATTTCATAAGGATTCTTGGTGGAAAAGATAAAATAAGTAGTGCATGTCATATATTATTATGTAGTAGTATTATGCTGGTCATAAGTCGAGATCTTTTATTCATTAAACTATTGGTGCATCACCTCCTTTTTAGTATATTTTCAGTTATCCTTCTCCCCTTTTCTAATGTAGGATTGTATAGTGTATTTATTTTAATATTGTAGATTTCTCAGTCTAATCTTAAATTAGATGCACTTAGTTTAGAAGGAATAAAAACTTCTCTAGAGGTTCATCCCAAGGAGCCAAGGTCCCACACCTTGGGGATGTTCCCATGTTGCATTGGATCATCTAACGATTCCATTGGGTGCATGATCCATGTGATAACAGTTTTTGGCATGCCCGGTGGGACTACTTAAAACTCTACAACTTCATGCCAGTAATATTGATGTGTTCTTGGTGATATTCGGCCTTTGGAGGCACTTCTCAACACATCTAGCGACTCCACTGATTCAAAAAACTCATTTTCTCAGGTTTCATACCTTTTCCTCCATTCCTACATTCATTTACATGCCCCCATTTTCTCATGGCTCTCCAAAGAGATCTTCCATTTCCTCATTTCAACTTTATCCCCCTCCATTTGCAGCAGTGGGATGATATCCCCAAAACAACCCTAAAAAACTTACCGTTCTTCCATGGAAATGGAGATCAATTTCCTATTGATCACATTCATGATATAGTGAACCATTGTTCCATTCACAACATCAGAGAAGAGAACATTTTCCTCAAACTTCTTGTTTCATCTTTCAGAGGTAGAGCAAAAGGTTGGTATAACAGTTTAGCTTCACAATCCATTTCCACATGGGATCAGCTGGGAGAACAATTGGATAATTGGTTCAAGGAGAATGCATATGTCATCGCTCTCATGGAACATCTCAGCAAAATACAATGGGCACCAGTGGATTTTATGTCTAAATTTAATACCAAGTTCAAAATTACTTGGCATATAATTCCTCAAGAATTCAGACCCTCACAAGGTATGGCATTATTTTATTATTTAAGGTCCTTTGATGTTGATTTGGATGTGTTAATCCAATCCCTAGGAGGTAACACCCTTCCTCAAGCTTTTTCCATTTGCACCTCAAGTTGAGAAGATGCTCACTCAGGCTGGCCAAAGGATACCCCTCCCCATTGCCACCATTCTCCCTTCACCATCTAATATTATTCCTTCCCCTTGTGCAAAGAATTAAAAATCCATTGTCCCTCTCCAAAGGCAGGACGATCCTTTTCTTCCTTTTCTTTCATTTGATGCTCCACAAGTTTATCATGCCCAAAGCACTCCTCATACTTTTCCAAACTCCCTCCCATCTCCACCCAAGGCATTACCCAACTTTCCTGAATATTACAATAATGTTTATAAAAGTTGTGGTGTTTCAAATACTTTCCTCATGCCCTACCCAACACTCACTAAACCAAATTATCCTACAAGGTTAGTAGAGCATGAATTTTTCTATGCTTTTGGAGA
Source organism: Taxus chinensis (assembly GCA_019776745.2). Taxonomy (NCBI): domain Eukaryota; kingdom Viridiplantae; phylum Streptophyta; class Pinopsida; order Cupressales; family Taxaceae; genus Taxus; species Taxus chinensis. Next base: position 378,117,842 of record CM034149.1, read on the forward strand.
GAAGGAGCAGCCCACACAATACTCCCAACAAAAAAATTATACGCAACATCATAAAGTTATTTTGGAAAGGGTGGATCAACAAGCAAAGGGAGTATGTTGTGGAGGATCATTTGGCTTCTCTAATTGATAAAATCAGATCTCTTGAGCACCAAACATCTCTGCCCAATCATGCAACACAATCAGAAGCCTCTTGTTTATGCTTCTTCTCCTACCAATTCTACCAAAGAAGATAATTCCATATATGTTGAAGATTGGCCTCATTTAGATTGGGAGGATGAGACTGTGAAAACCATGCAAAAAAGAAGGTTGAACATCAAAACAAATCAGGCAGATGTAAAGAAGCAACAGATTGGAAATGGATGGGAAGAGGAAGTGTTTTTGAACACTAGTTCCATCCATGTAAGAGAGGAAGAAAGGATTCCAAGTGAGAAAGATGTTATAACTGAATGCAATGATCCTCATAGCTCTACATGTCTAAACTTTCTTCTCTTTTCAAAAGTTATGGTGATACATCAAGAGCATCTGTAGTCACTACAATGAACTAGGAAGGGCCTCAAGATTTCAAGGAGGATGAGTTTGAGATCTCTAGCTTCTTGTTTGAGGAAGCAGAGCATGAGAATACAGGGGTGGGAACAGGGATGTTTGTGCAAGAGCAAACAATATCAATTCCAGACAAGCTTGCGGACATCCACCATGAAGAGGAAAGGGTCTTTACCAAACTCCAGTCTTGGAGCTAATTGCAAAAATGATGAGAAAATACAAAAGGATCAGTTTGTGCCCAATCAGGTATCTGGCTAGCTTGGATCCAAGAACAGAGTTTGTCACTGGTCATGCTCATTATAGAGCACGAGGAAGAGCTTCAACAGACCAAAGGTCAACAACAATGCCTCTCAGATCCAAATGCAGAACAACTAAAGGAGGTATTATTTTTGTTTGTTGCTGATACCTTATGGAATGAGGTGGGAAATCGGTTTCGAATGAGTTTTCCACTCTTATTAAAGACCGTATTCAGTTCTAAATCAGTTACATGGTCTGATCTTGTGAGGAAAGGAAGCTACTTCTCCCTGCTTGTATCAAGATTTGTTTAAGCTTCCTTTGCCTCTGGTTAGACTAGGGTAGGTAGGTTTGTTTTCAGTAAAAGAAGTTCCTGCGCACACTCTGCATGTTTCCTCTTGAAGCATGTATGATTTTCAAATTTTGTACATAGCTTTTGTGCCTCTAGTTGCTGTTGCGCGACCCTTTTGTGCAGGTTTCCTTCCTCTCGGATCATCAAGGGAACTATGGAAAATAACCAGACAACATGGCATACTCAACTAAAGGCCACCCTCTGGGCCGACGGGATCACTCCGAAAAGAGCCATTGGAAATTCCTCCATTTATGTCATGGGAAGAAAAACATATGTTACTTTTGGTTTGAGGCTTTTCTTGACTCCTTGCCCAATGGACTTGATTAAGGCTACTGGACTTTTGCTTAGCAGGCAAGCATTCCCTGGAGGTCGCCAAAAATGTTGACTTTTCAAGTCACCTTGCCTATTTGCATGACTATTCCTTGCAAAATCCATGTTTCTTAAAGTTTTGATGCAAGACCCTTTTTTTGTGAAATCTTGAAAAATGCCTAAGTTTTCATTTTGCACTTTTAGTGCATTTTAGAGTTTGAGTTCCATTTTGCACTTTTTAGTGCAATTTTAGAAGTGCATGAACGTCAGAAGTGCATTTCAAAAGGTTGAATTCCATTTTGCAAATGCATTTCAGGTTAGAAGTGCAAGTCAGGTTAACTCCCATTTGATAAACATTTGGAATGTTCAAGCAGCTTGCAGAAGTAGGTTGACTCATGCAAAACAAACAGGGAAGTCAGCAGTTGCACAGGTCCCAGGTTCCCCTAGGGAAGTCAGCAATTGAAAAGCAGGTTTGACTGGTCAAAGTTGCACAACCCTTTGGCTATTTTTTGAAGGAATCTTTCATAGATGTAAATGCATCCTATTTTTAGAATGTAATTGGTTAACAAGAGTAGCTATATATTTCTCAACCTTTTAATCTATAAATAGGAGGATGCATTATGTATTCAAGGACTTTTTGGATCTTTGTGTAAGGAGGCTTTACCATTTTTGAGTTCTCATATACAGGCTTTAGCCTCTCTATATACATAAAAAATATTTTTCCTTCATCTATTTAATGTGTTGTGTATTTAAATAGCTCATTTGAATACTTGTGAATGTTTTAATTCCTTGTATGTGATGATCTATCTTACCTTCACATTAATTATATTTCTTTAGCAAGATTGCAAGTTGTGATTAATGAGACTTATTTATTCAGTTGTGGAATGATAAAATCCCTTCTGTTATTTCTAAGTCTTATATTCATAAAATTTTGTTGGAAAAGAAAATAAGAAGTTGTGCATGTCATATATTATTTCTGTAAAAGTATTTGTGTGTTGCAAATCTGATCTTTTTTCATCAAAACTATTGGTGCATCACCTTTTTAGTTTATTTTCAGTTATCCTCTCTCCCTTTTCTACAGAAAATCAGATAGTATAGTTTATTTTATAGCATTGTAGTTTTGCACCTTAATCTTTAATTAGATGCACTTAGTTTAAAGGAAGCCAACCTTCTCCGGAGGTTCATCCCAAGGAGCCAAGGTCCCACACCTTGGGGATGTTCCCATGCTAATGTACACAAGCAAAAATCATTCGAAGGTGCTCGGAGAGGTGTTCACAACATACTTACCATTAATTTGATTGGGTAATTTATGCAAAACGTCAAAATGCAAGCATTAGCAAAATTCACGCCCTTTGATTTGGCTTGCCAACAAGTGAGATGGAGCAGGGCACTACATGATGAATATAGGGCTTTCAGCTTTCAGTGTAGCTTCTGCTGCAGATGTAAAGAAGATGGCCTTTTTGTTATATCTACAGGCATAAGATACATTATCTTTAGTGGTGAATGATGTGATGTATAGATTCCATTCATTAGAAGCTTGCTTTTTAGAAAACTATTTTGAAAAGTTCCACCAAGTTTAAGTTTGTTAATTTTACTTGTATACTATGAGCATCTTTCCATTTAGAAAAGTTCAATCTAGTGTAGGTTTCTTTTACTTGTATATCATGAGCATCTTTCCATTTAGAAAAATTCCGTCTAGCATCTTTTGGATGAGGGAAGTTGTGGTTCGAGTTACGCTTAGTGTTATCTCACCTAATTGCATTGTTTTATATGTTAAGCATTCTGCAGAAATTTTTTTTATAATGTTTATATGTTTGTTCTGCTTTAAAGTATCATTCATGTCAGTTGTGACGTACTATATATGTTAACTAGATTTAAAGTCTATCTACGTTATTGCCGATGTATGATTTTTTTTCCTTATATTAGATTTTATCAAAACTTCTCTAATTGTGTGAGTCTGTACAGGTATGTTTTTGGCATTACTCACATCCCTCGTTTGGAGGATTGGCCAGTTATGCCTGTTGAACGGATTGGATTTATGCTCATGGTGCGTAATTTGTATCCCTATTATGTGGATGAAGTTCTCTCATCAGGATGGTTGCTTTGTATGAACGTTTTGAGGCGATATTTTGATAATAACTACAATCTTTTTGGCGAATTGTCTTTCTAATGTGTTTGAATCCCCAATCTCATTGCTGCAATGCCGATCTTGGATCTCAAGAAAGTGTATTTTTTTATTCAAAGTGTTGCTCTGAAATATTGCTTTTAGAGTTGCAACTCGCAAAACATCTCTTTTATTGTCCATTTGGTTTCATTCCTTATTGGATATTACATCTATTTATCTTCATATATCATTTTCAATATGGTGCATCATCGCATTTCAGAATATTTATAATTTTTTGCAAATTTCGTACTAAAGTGAAAAAATATCATTTAATGTTTGTGCAGCCTCATGGCTTTTTCAACTGTTCCCCTGGAGTGGATGTCCCTCCAAATACTGGTGAGAGTGACTTGAAGGAAAATGGTGGACCAAAGCAGAATGGAATAATCTCAAAGCTTTAAAATTATTTAGTGACGTAGTACGCAATCAAGATAGGTCTTTGAAAATGACAAATTTGTTTATTTTGGACATAATGTCTTTTCAGAATTTTTAAGTTGAACGATCAATATAATGCCCCTTTCTTTTAGCAGTATCTTCTATTAGTCACAATTTTGTAATTTTTGAGTTTTCCTTTCTGAAGTTTGCTACGGAAATGATCATTAGGCAATAACTAGCATTAAATGGAACTCACAATACCTTCTTTGCTAATGGAATGTAATTTAACATGAAATATCTAGTGTTTGCCATTATTGTTATTTTACCTCTCTATATATCGATGGACATCTTAATGTAAATCCTTGATGTAATTTATATTTTGTACCCATCAGTGTGTTAATCTGAGATCTTCACAGCCTGAGTTGGCCTGATGGAGACGTGTACTCCATAGTGGAATCACAGGTTTGAATTCAGAATGGGGTAGGTTTGTGCACTTCATTAGGGGGGTCTTATACACCAAATTGTTCTCCTTTGGTGGTGAGTTGGCGACCTAAAAAACCTACTTTTACCTTTCACCTTGGGCCTAGATGGATTGGCAAGTCTTGGAATGATTGGAAAGCTTGGTCAAAGGGTCGATCTGAAGCTTCAAATTCAAAGAATCATTTCGTGGGATTTTCTAAGGGGGAAGGGTGCAGGTTCCATACACCAAAGTGGTGTCTTGTTTATCAGTGCCCAAAACTACCTTTACCTATTTGCTATTTTGCTATCATAAGTGCAGTCCACTGTCTTTTGTTGCTGTGTACCATTGTTGTTTTGTTTCCATTTCTATGAAGCAAGAACCATTTTCAACTAACTACTGATTTATCAATTGTTTACTGAATACTTTTATTTTTATATCTGATTCTATTAAATACACTGTTTTTGATTTTTAGCTCAATAAACTGTTCTTACAACTGTTAACAAAATCCTTGATGAATTGCAAGGGACTGCTGAACATTTTTTGTACTTCCATTTTTTGAATAGGCTACAGTTGACGGGGTTGTTTGATACTGATTTGATATCTCATCCAGTTTGATTGTGTTTTTTTGGATCCATTTACACATTTGAGCTCTTAAATGATGATGTTACTCTGTTTGATTTTAAGAAAGCATGGTAGCAGGCTGTTTTAATAATATGCAAATGTATAACTAAGATGACTCATCTCCAGTAATTTCAAAGAGCAACAGATATTATTGCTGGTACAAGTGGGATTTGCATGTTGCCAAAACTTTAATTTATGCTAGATGTGCTTCCAAGCCTATGAGTTAAACATCAAATCCTATAAAGTCTTGTGAGTTGATGTCACTGTTGCATGACTTGATTAAAGAGGGATGTTCAATCATTTGATTCACTTCAAAGAGTGGGTTTTTCTACTTACAGCTCGGTTATCACTTTTTTTGTGCATGTGGTTGGAAGACACATTTACAGCATTAAACTCATTCAGGTGCTTTTATTTGGTTCTTCATTCTACTTGTAAGCAGACAAATAGTAGAACATATGAGGGGATACCATAGCAGATACAATTTTGGCGAAATCCATGGGTAACAGTCGAAGGCACACAATATGAAGGTGGTTGGAGGAGTTGCCAAGTATGGATGGAATCAGAATTTGTAGAAAGCATTGGGGTCAAGATGATGCAGATGCGGCAAGGTGTCCCAGTGAAAGGTGGCCTTTGCGTATATTTTATTCAACAATATGAACTTACATGGACTTGACCAATTGCCAATGATTTAGTCTGATAAACACAACAAATGCTCGCAAACTTGCAACTCAACATTGTAGTGTTGTTCACAATGGGTTTAGCCTTGCACATATGGCTCTGCTTGGAATTGACTACCAAGTGGATCTGCACCCCTTCGCCAGATTGAACTCCCTTTTACAAATGTAAGGATGTGTTTGTATATCCGTGCATGTTGTCCAAATGCACCATTGAACTTAGCTACACACTACCATTAGGACTCCCAAAATCATGGGATGTTGCAAAGGTAAGGTCTAACAAACCCATGTAGATTGGCATGATTCAATCCTTGCGGGATCACAATCTGCAACTGCAACATCATTGGCGGGCCTTTGTGGCATTTGTAGGCCTTTATGGTGTAGATAGGCCTTTGCAACATCGTGGTAACTTGTGAGACATGTGGAGAACAAAATGCAAAACACAACAATCTATTGTAACTATTTTTGGTTGATACACAATTGCTTGTGAACCCAAAAGCTTTTTTATCATACACTATGTAAGAAAACATGTGAGCATAGTGCACACATACACAAATTGAGTGGTAGAACAACTCTTTCACCTTTATGATAAGATCATGACAACTCTGCACACCAACTAATTATTAGAGCGAGTTTGGTAAAAAAATGACCTTCAAAAGCATCTTTGACCATTGACCTCTATCTCTATTCCTCAATGTTAGTTCACTTTATCCGTGTGGGTTGTTGCATTCCTTTTCCACATCTTATGCCCTTTCGCAATATCTTTGCACACAGTTTGTAGACAAAAATGTGCCGTCTTGCATACTTTTGCATGTGCTACATCTTCCTATTTTGTTGCACACCTTTCCTAAGTTATTCCATACTTTCCCTTTATCCAACATCTTTATTTTCTCGTGCAAGCTCCATCTTGTCTCATTGGTGCAACACTCTATTGTGTCATTGGGCATGCTTTGCCTTCACCATCCTTGTGCATAATTGGTTGATTTCGGTGTTCTCCTTTGTCTCACCCCATAATTGATAAGCTTTTTACATATAATAAATTAATGGTTTGAACAATATGCAAAATATAATGAAGATCAACGCAATATGAGATATTCGTGTGCCAAAATGCCCAAATATTCAATATATTCAGAAATAGAAGAATACCCTTAATATAGGGCAACACCATGCAATGCCCAAGGAATAACTCCTCGATCTTCCAATATAGGAATTCTACTTCAAGAGGCACACCTCTAATATCCTTCTACCAAGAAAAAGACTCAACTCATACATGATATATTTTATAATGATATTCATCTCCTTTATATAGACATACATGATTCTTTATGGGTGGGTAACACCTAATTCCAATGAGGCCGACTTTTACCCAATGTTAACTAATTTTTGTGTGACCCATATTTTATAAACATATAACTAAAGAGTTTGTGTGCCACATGTCAGCATCTCCATGAACTCACATAAATTATAATATTATATCTCAAGGTACATAATATGCCCTCTCTTGACATGGTTTGTCCCTAAAACATGACAAGAAATTATGTAATGAGTGTGCTTCAATTGTTTACTTGTTGACATGCTCGATCATACAACCACCCATATGTGATCTTAGTGGATGATACATATCTAATCCTGGTTCCATAATCCGTTGCGTCTTTGATTACATCCATGTCCATAGTTAATCCTCCTAGGCTTCCATGCACAACCCTAGTAATTATTCTTGTAATTCTATGTTACATAATTATTGCTCCAATGATTCCACGTACAAGCATGGTGATTGTTCCTCCAATGACATGGATATCCATATTGGTTATTGCTTTGATGTACCTAGATATGCTTGTTTGAATGCTGCCTCTCATGACGATGTGGGTGTCTAGATGTTGCAACCTTAGGATTCCTGTCTTTTTCTTCTACTTTCTTTAACTATTCCACTTTTTGGACTTCTAATGCCTTTTTCTTTGGAGTAGATGAATTGTTCTTTTCATTTTTTTTTTCAAATGCTTCATGTTCTTCTTTTAAGTCTTCTTGATTCTCTTCGTTATTATTTTCAGAATTATTCTTATGCTCAACCCTGACCTTTCTTTGTTCTTCAATAAGTGTGATATCCTACAAGGCGACCTTCTTTCTCTTATACCAAATCTTCACAAACTTCTTTTGCACATTAATGTTGATTGTTCCCAATCTCTCTAAATAAGGATATGCAAGACCAGTATCCAACCAATCCATATCCAAATCATAAAAATGTGAATGCGAAACATATTTGTCTATAAAGAGCTTCAAATTTTCAAAAACATGAATCTTCTTACCATCCACTTGAGCTTATTTTATATCCTTTTCTTGAACATGAAAATGTCGAGCTACATCCATGTTGACAAAGGTTGCTAGGGTTTACGGAAACAATTACCTTTTTCCTTTGAATGCACCCTTAAAACTACAATATTGAAGCTTTCTTCTTTGGAGATGCACTATTTTAACTCTTATCATCTATTTGTTTTTCATCATGATCTTCTTCCTCTTTGTCTACATCATTTGTAGCCTATTTATCATCATCGTCATTTTCTTCTTCTTCCTCATCTGTAACATCATTATTTTCTTCCTCTTCTTCTTCTTTGTCCCAATGAGCTAATAAAACATGTTCAATTTCCTTTTAAGACCAACATGAACTCTTTCGTTTTAATTGACAGACCCAACTCTGTGTTGGACTGGAAAGCTGAAACAAAAACATGGACAATGTCATGTTAGATGTAAAATAATTCTCTTTAAATTGGATCCACCATTCTCTAGCATCAATCTCACCATTTCCATAGAAAGTTTGCATCCCCACGATGCAAAAAATTAGGGTTTTAAGAACAAACTTGTTTGACCAATATTTAACCTTCTAATTTCATAAAGATGTCGGCTCCAAATAAAAAAATATAGAGAATACACCCCCTCTCATGTCGGCTCCAAATTGTGACTTGTAAAGCGAATTTGTCAAAACACTAAATTGCAATAACTTTATCAAAACAAGTCATTTTTTTGAAATTTGGACCATAGCTTCCTATAATATGTTCCCAATTCCAGTAAAAAAAAGTATAGAAAAATTCTTACCCATTTCTTGATATTGAAAACTTTTCAAAATTAAAGTTTCAACCCAAATTTTACACAAATCGATGTTTAGATACCACTCGATAAAGATCTTTACTTATAATAAATTAATAATTTGAACAATACACAAAATATAATGAGGATCAAAAGAACATACGTGATATTCATTGAAATCTAACAAATAGGGAGGAAGCTTGACAAGTATTATTGATATGTAATCAATCTAGTTACAAGAGCAATCAAACTGCAATGTATATATGCATTGCACAGATGAATGTAGACAAAACAAGTTGTTGTACATACAAAACAAACTATATACATGAATACACAAAAGGACAAATATATGGTTTAAGCAATATAACTATGCATAACCATTTAACAATTATATAACAACTAATTACCCCATCTAACCACTAATTACCGAAGTAAAACTAACTTACCTATGGTAAAAAACAACTAAGGTAAAATGTAAAATACAATGTAAAATTACCTTGTAAATTGTTTTATCTATCATTCTCCCCTTTAATTTTGCATTGCCTCAAGGGATGAGAAGAGGAATTATCTAAACAACTCGAATTTGTCACATGCAAGTGACTTCATGAAAATCTCTGCTCATTGTTCAACTGTTGGGAAAAATTGACGCTGTATATTATGTTTCAAAACATGCTTGCGAATGAAATGAACATGTACCTCAATATTCTTGGTTCTCTCATGAAACAATGGATTGCGAACAATTTTGAGAAGACCTTAATTGTTAACATACAAGGTAGTGGATTTCTTGTGTGGTACTCCAAGACCCTCAAGTATGCGGCATAGCCATATTGCTTCACATAATACTCCACCTGCAACATGGTATTCGACCTTTGTAAAAGAGCGAGAAACAAAATTTGTTTCTTGATTCCCCAAAAAGAATACAAATCCAGAAGTGGATTTCTTGTCATCAATATTACCTGCATGATCTGAATCCGAATATCCAGTCAAGAAGAAATGATCATTCTTCTTGTACTCTAGACCAAGATCCATAATACCCTTGAGATATCTCAAGATCCACCTTGCTTCTTTCTAATGAAAAACTCTGGGTTCTTGCATGAATCGAGAAATATGGCTAACTATAAAACTAATATCTAGTCAAGTATATGTGAGGTAAATGAGACTCCCAATCAACTGTCGATAAAGAGTTGCATTTACTAGAGGAGATGGATATGTACGAGATAACTGAAGTCTCGTCTCCATGGGTGTAGCAATCGGTGTGCAATCCATCATCCTGAATTTCTCGAGTGTTGTCTTGGTATATTTCAATTGAGAAACAAAGACATGATTCTCCTTCTGCCATATTTCCAATCCAAGACAGTAGTGCATGAGCCCAAGATCTATCATGTCGAACGATCAATTAAGATCTTTCTTCGTAGCATTGATCATCTTCAATGTGCTACCAGTGATGACTAGATCATTGACATATATACCTATCACAATCTCTCCTCCTTGCCTCTTGAGGTAGAGATTGGGATCATATGGATTTCTCACAAATCCATGCTGAACAAGATGCTCATCAATCTTGATGTGCAAGGCCCGAGGTTCCTATTTAAGGCCATACATAGATTTTCTGAGTCTACATACCTTTATTTATTCTCCAGGTATGATAAAACCCTTAGTTTGAGTCATGCAGACTTCATCCTATAGATCTCCTTTCAGAAAGGCACTTTCACGTCCATCTGATGGACTTTACAACCAAACTGTGCAGCTAGAGAAAAGATCATCCTGATCATTTTGATCTTTGCCATGGGATCAAATTTCTCCTCATAGTATATGCCTTCCTTTCGTGCATACTCCTTTACTACCAATCTCGCTTTGTACTTATCAATAGTCTCATCTTCGTTGTACTTTGTTTAAAATATCCATCTTCAACCAATGGGATTCTTCCCTGGTGGAAGACTGACAAGCTTCCAGGTGTCGATTTTTTTATCACTGACTGATACTAAGTATCCATTGCATCTTTCCAAGATTTTGACTGTAGGGCTTCCTGGGCAGTAGAGGGCCCAACAGATTCAACAACTCTACTCATCAAAGTAAATTTTACCTCTTCTCGAGTGCTTTATTGTGAGTCCGTGGTCTAGTGGTGGATGTATCTGGAAGAGCATCCAAATTTGCATCTCAAATCATGTTTATATACCACTTGGGCATATGCATTGTATTGTTCCCATGGGTCATGGTCCTTCCTATGATCATCACCATCATCCCCATCATTATCTGTTATCAATGGGAACTAATTTATTCTATTTTCACAAAAAGTGTGATTATCTACATCAGGTGAGTCTAGAGAAGGAGTCTCAACTTCATCTTTTCTCAAAGAACTCAACATATCTGTTGGTGTAGACTTTCCTGGTTTTCGGATCCATCAGTTTGTACCTAAGAGCTTCTTCACTATAGCCAATGAAGATGAGTTTCTTTGATTTTATATCCAACTTATTTCTTTTTTGCTTAGGTATGTGCATGTTGGCTTTGAACTCAAATACTATAAGGTGTGCAATAGATGGCTTGTGATTCGACCATGCCTCATGTGGTGTTTACTCCATCAAGAACAACTGTGGGCACTCTGTTAAGAAAATATACTTTTCTCTTCGTTACTTCGGCCTAGAATGTCTTCGCTAGTCCTAGAATCATTGATCATGCAATAAATCATCTCCATGATAATATGGTTCCTTATCTCAACAACACTATTATGCTACCGTGTATGTGGAGGAGGCATCTATCGAAGAATCCCGTGAGCTTCTAGGTAGGATTTGAACTCAGTACTGGTGAAATTCCCCCCTCGATTTGATTGGAGAGATATGATATGATGACTAATATAGTTCTCAACAACCACTTTGAACTTCTTAAAGTTCTCAAAATATTCACTTTTGTTATGAAGACCAAAAAATCCACTATTTTTCTTGAATAATCATCAACACATAGCATGAAATACTGAAATCTAGAATGACTAGGTTACATCGGAATGAAAAGATTTATATGAACCAAATCAAGCTTACCTAGAGCTTGATAAGTACTCTTTTGGAATGAAGCTCTGTGTTGTTTCCCAGTGAGGAAATTAGGACACTTGTCTGTATTCTTATTGAGAGATGGTAAGCCTCTCACCATATTATACCAGAAAAGTGTATCGAGATATTTCAAATTGATGTGACCAAGTCTTCGATGCCACAAATGTGTAGAGGAAGTATTCTTAGCCACTAGTGCCTGATCATCCTTGTGCACAAATTAAAGATGGAACATCCATCCCACATTTGAGGCTTTTGCAACAATTTTCAAGCGTATGGATTTATCTCAAATCAAACACACTTTCTTATTGGAATGAATATCAAAATCAATCTTCAGATTATGATCTAGAACGTGAATAACTGATAGTAAATTCTTTGTTAATCCAGTGACATATAATACATATGATAATATACAATGTCATGAACCAAGAGGTAGAGAAATGTTCCTAATACCTTGTACTATGTAAGAAGAGTCATCACCTAACGAAACATGATTTTTTGAAGGTGTGTCCGTCATGGTGGTAAAACAGTCTCTGTTCCCGGTCATGTGTTGAGTGGCTTCCGAATCAATGCACCAGATAACACTCGATGACATGGATGGTTCACTAGAATGGGCAATATACAAGAAGTCCTCATCATCCGAATGGTATTCTTACTCAGCTACATTTCCTTACTGATGGAGTTTCTTTCACTAGTTCCCTTTCTTATGCCCTTGCTTGTAGTGTGATTGTCCCTGTTGTGATTACCGATTTTGAGGTCCGAAATTTCTCGATGAACCTTTCTTGTATGTATTGTACCAACAATATTTCAAGTCATTTCCTTGTTTACAGATATGACATTTCTTCTTTTGCTTGTCCCCTTGTTGATGCTATTTTTGGGAATATTGTGCTTTGCCCTTCTCTTTCTGATAAGAAGATAGTACCTGCTCTTCTTCTTCATCTTTGTTATAAAGCACCTCTTGTTACTACAAACAATTCACCATCTTTTCAAAACTGATGGTCTGATATGACAATTTGATTGTCATCACAAAAGTGCAGTAAGAGGGAGGAAGTGCTCTTAGAACAATGAGCACGAGAGTTGTATCAGTAACCTCTTCTCCTAGGGCTAGAAGTGAATCCCTCAATGGTGCAATTCTCTACAAGAAAGACTCCACTTTCTCGTTCGGATTGAATTTTCGTGTATACAACTGACTCTGCAAATTTAGTATTGTGTTCTTGTTGGTGGGGTTTTTGACAGGTCCCTCTAAAAAATGTTTGGGGGGCGGGGGTCAAGCTTTTGACCTCCCTCTCCTAAGACCGTAACAACCTCTTCGCTAGCCAACAAAGCGCTAATCAAGCATGCAATACAAACTGGAGAAATTAATATATAAACACTTTTAAAAATTGACCGACCTTTCAAAATGTGATGTGTCAGCTCGCTGGACTGTCCACGTGACAAGAGGTTGGGGGAGGGTGGTTTAGGTCTTGTTGATAAACTGGATTTGGAACTTATTCATTTGTCTTTGCTGCGTTTTGTTGTTTATTGTTTCCACTGCCGTTGTGTTTGTTTTGGTTGCCGTTTAAATTGTAATTTTGTTGTTTTTGTAGGTCTCAACCCACCGTAATGACTCATCTCATGCAGGCTTTGGAGCTCGATCTCCAACTGTTGTGGCCAATCAACCCACAACAACTGCAAGAGAGTTTATAAAACTCGCCTATTTTCAATGCGACAACCCGCCCAACTCTACGAGTAACTCGCCAGCAGCTCACCTACTCTATACTTGGCTGGTAACCCGACCATCTAACAAATGCAACTCGCCTCTAAATTTGGTGCCTATATTGCTAAATACAGTGGAAGTCTTGAGTTAGTTATAACTAACTTTGTCACTAAATTTAGTGACAAAACCCCTATTAGGGAATTTGTTTTTTTCTTTTATTTATGGTTTGAACCAAATTTTCTCCAGTAGGTAAGGCTGGTGTAGGAGGCAACACCTGGATGGCTCCTCCTTTCCCAATGCTAATTATTTTTGCCTTTATTTTCCTTGAACTGTAATTGCAGATTATGGGGATGCATGGTGGGTTTGGGAAGCTCCTAGAGGCAACACAAGGGGGCGGAAAACCTCTCCTAAAATTTTTACACTATGCCGCAATCCTTCCTATAAATTTTGCTACTTTTTCAAGCTCATGTTATGATACCAAATGCCGTAATCATGTCTATATCATTTGTAGACTCTTTATCATCATCATCATCGTCATCATCATCATTTTCTTCTTCGTCTTCATCTATAACATCATTCATTTCTTCCTCTTCTTCTTCTTTGTCCCAATGAGCTAATAAAGGATGTTGCAGATTAAATTTCCTTTTAAGACCAATATGAACTCTCTTGTTTCAATTGAGAGACCCAACTCTGTGTTGGACAAGAAAGTTGAAATAAAAACATGGAAAATTTCATGTTAGATGAAAAATAATTCTCTTTAAATTAGATCCACCATTTTCTATCATCAATCTCACCAATTTCCATAGAAAGTTTGCATTCCCACGATGCACAAAAATTAGGATTTTAAGAACTCATTTCACCTTGTTTGAGTCACAACCTATTTAACCTTAATACATTTCACCCTAAAGATGTGAGGCTTCAAATAAAAAAATATAGAGAATACACCCCCTCTCATTTTGTAAGATCTTTTCAAAAATGTAAAAAAATATGAAAATTTTCAAAAATTGTGACTTGTGAAGTGAAATTTTCAAAACACTAAATTATAATAACTTTCCCCAAAACAAGTCATTTTTTTTTTTTGAAATTTTGACCATAGCTTCCTATAATATGTTCCCACATCCAGTAAAAAAAGTATAGAAAAATTCTTTGCAAACCCTATTTCTAGAAATAGATGCTTTTGGGGATGCAAGGGTTTCTGGGAAGCTATTAAGGTTGCACAAGATCTCAAATAGTTTACCCAAATCGATGTTCTGATACCACTTGATAAAGATCTTCACATATAATAAATTAATAATTTGAAAAATACAAAAAATATAATGAGGATCAACACAACATAAGTGATATTCATTGAAATCTAACAAACATGGAGGAAGCTTGACAAGTATTATCGATATACAATTAATCTAGTTACAAGAGTAATCAAGTTGCAATGTATATATGCATTGCGTAATTGAATGCAACAAACAAGTTATTGTACATGAACAACAAAATACATACGTGAATATGTAAAAGGAAAAATATGTGTTTGGATCAATATAACTATACATAACCCTTTAACAATTATATAACAACTAATTACCCCATCTAACCACTAATTACCAAAGTAAAACTAACTTACCTATGGTAAAAATCAACTAAGGTAAAATGTAAAATACAATGTAAAATTACCTAATAAAATGTTTTTCCTAAAATTCATGGGCCAAGATGCCCTAATATTCAATATATTCAGAAATAGAAGAATACCCTTAATGTTGGGCAACACCATACAATATTCCTTAAGAAGGAATAACTCCACAATCTTCCAATATGAGAATTACATTTTGAGGGGGATACCTCCAATATCTTTCTATTAAGTAGAATACTCAAATCATATGTGATATATCTCATAATGATATCCATATCCTTTAAATAAACATACATTATTCTTAATAGATGAGAAACACCTAATCCCCATGTAGGCTGACTCATTACCCAATATTACTAATTCGTATGTGACCCATGTATTATAAATTGTAGACACTAAAATTTGGTAACTTTCCATTGTGTAATGTCAAGTTTATTCATGCTCACATGATAAAACAAATGCTCACATCTAAAATCCAATCAGTTCATCTCTCTAGCTCTCCAATGACTTACTTACCATTACACTCTGCTCTGTCGTTAATTCTGGGAATATTGTATGATAAAAATAGTAAATAACACCCATTTTTCATGTCCATTTTTTTTTCGATGTTCTTATCCTTTTTCCAAAACCATACAACTAAGTTTGGATGTGGGGTATGGTTTTGACCGATATGTATGGTCTTGGCTTCTTAATTTCACTAACTCTGTTTTCGATTTGAATATATTCTTTGGGTCATTTCATCTTCCCAGGGTTAGCCTTATTAGAATGTTTCACCTACATAAGGCCATATAAGTAAGTCATTGTCATTTTATAAATCATGTAACACTCTTATAAGATCCTATTCCAAATATCATTCCAAAAACACTAAAATGGTTCCTAAATATGTCAAAATTAGCTGCACATCAATTAGTGCAATCCCTAATACATGTTTGAAGCACACAAATAGGTGAAAGTGTCTAGCTTCCTCCATCACGAAGCAAAAATTTTTCATATGGCTATATTTTGGAAAGAACGAGATTAATCCAAAATTTTTGCAAGGGTTTCAAGCAACAAAGGGTTAAGTCACGTAGCTAAGACACATCACATCACACTACTACCATGATTAGTACATTCTATACTATATAATTATCCTGCTATCTTGGTGTCAAGAGACGGAAGGGAACCCTAAGGAGTTGGTTATCTATTCACACTTGCACAAACACTAATACACGAGGCTTGATCCCACAACGAGAGCATGCAATATAACACTTGGATTGGTTCAAATAGGAGTTTAAATGTCAAGGGTAGTGTAGCCTTAACCAGACACACATGTTTTCGCCTTTTAGTTTGCTAATTCTCTAATCAAAAGTTGTTGCAAGTTTCTAGGGTTTGTATTTTTTTACAGATGATTACATGTCATCCCAAAGTTATACGAGAAAGAGTGACATACAATGAAGGCAATTTTCAGAAAAATGAAGAACACAAGAAGTTTTACATCTAGACAATCAAAGGGTCTAAGACACTATAGTTCTAGGTAAGGATCATAAAATTCCAACTTAGACCATGCAATAGCTGTATGGTCTTGCCCTGTTTAGTTTTCTGCTCCAGAACTTGCGCCGAAACATTTCCAGTTTTTGATCTTCCTATTCCATCATCTTGCACATCTAGATCCTCCCTATTCTTCCTTGTACAACTAAATTTATTTTCCCTCTTTTGTATGACAAAGTTCTTATCATTTATCATTTGTTACATGTATGAATGCATTATTTTGATTGTGAATGATTAATGTTTGAAGTTATTTAGACCAGAATAGTCCATTTGTTGCAAACCCTTACATCCTACTTATTTCTATGTATCCCATAACACTTATAATTTAATTAGGGTTTGAAAATTTAGTGAACCCGACTCTTGAATTGAATATATTATTCAAACCCTATTTTCCTTAGGGTTTTCATTGGTTTTAGTTAGCCTATGCTTTCTCTCTATTCCCATTTGGTGTAGTAATCAAATTAATCAACATATTGAATATAATGAGTGTTGGAAGCACAATCAGTGGGGGGGTTGAATTAGTGTCCTTATAAAATTTTACTTTTACTCTAATAATTCATTGAGCCATTATCATATATGAGCAATGCCAATTTTTTTAGCAAACCATCAAAGCAACATAACAACCACATTAACCATAATGAGCTTATTATGCATGAAACAACCATCCACAAGAACACAAAGAAAGATAGAACATAAAATATATGTGGGAAAACCTCAAGGGGAATAAAATCCACTAATCTTTGTATTATAAATAAAAATTAAGATTTAGTGAAGCACCAACTCCACATGGAGCACTAACCCCAAATTTCCAAGCACCCACTTGACAAGAATTTAACAAGCACCAACTTGCAAGGAAACACCAAATACTTAGGTTTTAACTAGCACCCACTTACAAGGAAGCACCAAATCCCTAAGTGACTAAGCAACAACTCATTCACCTCTATGATTTTTTCACTTTCTTATCCCTATTGCTTCAACAACAAATGATGACACTTCTTCAACTCTCTTCTCTCTTATCCCTCTCAAAATTGCATGATATGCTTACTTGCTCATCACTCTTCTTCACTTTGACATTGGAATGAACAAATTTCATTTCATAGGATGAGCACCATATATATATTCAACATGAAAACTCTACCCATGGTATACAAGACCTTCTACAACTCACACAATCTCTATATCTCACTCACGCATTTACTTACTTAATAGGCCTAAAATTGCCTATATATATACATGAATCATGATCAAACATCAACTAGGTCGGTCACATACATCTAAGACCACTTAGGTAAGCCATAAAAAATATCAAATAGCATATTAAAAAATTAATATATTAGAAAACCATCTCCTTATGGTCTAAAACAAATCAACTAGGTCTTACTCCTTCATTAGGTTTCAAGAATGCCTAATAAATTAGTTTTATCTTCATAACAACACACTTTGGCTTGATTAGGTCCACAAAGCCTTCACTAAAACACAAGAATAATTTAAATAATTTATATAAGACCTATTATGAGCTCCTCCATGTTTGATAATATCTGCAACTTCATTTCACACCATAAAACCTCCTTTAGGACACACTACCATATTAGGCATGTAGCCTCACAAAGTCTGCCTTGCAAGATGAAGCTTGAAAACCCTCAAGATGATCAACCATGACCAAATAAACATTTTTACATATACATCATGACCTCAGGGTCACCACCACATGCTTGCAACACCTCCAGTCATGGCATAAAGACATAAGAACAACTCTGCTTTGTCATTACTCAAGATTGCCAATACACCTAAAAACCAGTCATAAAGAATTTGATCTTCAACACCTATATGAAAATTTTAAAAGTCTCTACCAAGCATGAAAATAACTTATAGGTCATGAAAAATAATTCCATGCACTTGTTTCATCATCCTATTATACAGAGACCTCATAAAATTCTTCTTCAAGTTAGCTTGGTTTTCTCCATTAGGACTGTGATTGACTACCTAAATTAGATCACTAACTTGGAGCACTATAACTAGTCTAGAAATGTTCATGGACATGAAGCATGAGTCCAAAAATTCATCCACCATAAAATTTCTTAGTATGTTCAATGAAAATTTTTACTTCTACAACAACATATCAAAAAACAAGCCTTTTCCTGAAGGGTCCACACAATCATCTGACAACTCAATACCACCTGGAGATACCTAGGAGAGTCTGCTACATGATCCAATCATAAAGCTTGGAAAACCATTCCATTATGAGCCTATTTTATAAATATCATTCATATCGAGTCCTTACAAATGTTTTGGAAGGGTTTTAGAGCAGTTTTGGTGTTAACGTTTGTTCATAAAGATATGGACCTCAATTCCAAAAATAATGCCAATAGATTTTAGCTAGAAACAATCCCCATATCTCCTCAATAACTTAGGTTCCCATGTAGAGGTAACACATGCCAATGAACAACTAAAAGTGCTTCTTGGGTTTGCATTCTTTATTTTGTGAGCTCGATAAGACCAAAAACTCACTTTCTTGCAAAATCCTATAAATCATGACTTAAAATTGCACCAACATACCTTAAAAACATACCTCACATCAGTCCATGATTTTATTTGCATACTTGAGTTGAAAACTGAATGTCATACCTCATTAGGTCATGCTTTCTTCACCTTGCCCTCTTCTCCTTGGTCTTCATGCCTTACTAGGTCTTCAATTTGACTTGCATACCTCTACTAGTGCATTCTAAACCATGTTCAAAAGCTTAAATAATGATGTAAAACCTTTGATAATTGTGTGTAATCCACTGACCAAGCTACCATGCTCATAGCTTCTCACAATGTCTCTTCATGCCATGACTAGGCTTCTTAAGCACTTGACACTTGACATAATGACATGAACTCAACCATGTTGACCTTTACAACCTTGATCACAACACAAGACAACATTTACAGACCTTCTTGTCATCATACCTTCACAGGAACATCTTCACATTGACCTTTGTCTTTTGGATTCACATTGTCTTCAAATCATCTCTTTCTCACTCATTGCCAATCAACCTTCACACATGATGGACTTCTCTTTTGACATCAATGAATCACTTCAAAAATCTCCACATCATCCTTTGGAAACCATAAGGACACTCATCAATTTGAAATCAATGAAAACAACATGCCAACATTGAGATTTCCCCTCCTTCCTGTAAATGGTGTACCGTCTCTTCTACACCCCATGTTTTTGCGTTCCTTTTGTTTTGGATCATATTACACATGAAAAACCTCTAAATGAACATGAAATTTCTAGTGACCATTATTTTGATTATCTTGAAAAAGACAACAATGTAGATCAAGCACAGGTGGCCATGATATCTCATTTTTTGTGCTCAAATTTGTTAAAACCATAATCATCTAAGCGTCTCATTTGTCTTCTTTTGGCTACTAATTTTTTTTGCGATCAAGAATCTAATTAGCAGTCCCTTTTTGGATCCAACCCCCCCTCATCTTCTAGTATATTGTTATCCAAAAATTCCCCTTAGGGCCATTTTTGATAACTTGCACTTTCACTTAGACATGAGCAAGTGTAAATCGATAAAAATGGAAAAAATCAGTGTTGGGGAAGTTCCTTTCCTTCTTTCCTAGCCCCTCAATCTAACACTTATCCAAAAAATCAAAAATTGGGTCTTTTGCCATGTATTCCAGATAAATTGGGTCAGGGAGGAATGAACGGAACATTTCCCATGTTCTTTGTGTTCCCCGCATTACTAAATCAACCACAAAAAAGGAGTTTGAGTGAGTTGACAGTGTATTGTGGGTGTTTAAAAAATAGACATAATAGTTCCATGTGAGCTTTAATTCTCTGCATAGAAGAGTCAGTTACAGGAGGGGTTCAGGGAACAGAGTGGACACTGTATTGCAGACGAGCCGGGTGTCTCGAGTACAAGTGGAACAGTTCCATGGTTCCACGAGTTCACTGATTAACCGATGGAAGCAAGGAAATGTTATGGGGGATAGAAAATGTGGTGGAGGAAAGTAAATCAAGAATAAGTGATTCTGGTAGAACCGTTCCACAGTTTCACCTGAACTCTGATTCTACGCAAAGAAAAATACATGCGGACAATGCAGGTATGACAGGCCCCACGGGAACACATGGAATACTTCTCCCCTTCCTCTAGTTATTTGATCATCCAGTTCTCCTGCACATGGAAAAAAAGACATTATTACGGATTGTAGGAGCCCATGCGGAATTCCCTGACCCCCTAAACTTCAAATGACAATAACTTTCACCTAGTAGCTCCAAATTTCAAAAAATGGTACCGTTGGAAAGGTATCATCATAATCTACACCACAATCTTAATTTTATTGAGGTTAGATATGTGAAAAAGTGGAAATAATATCCCAACATTAAAAAGGAATAGTTTCAGGTAGCTCAATTACCAAATTTGATGAGGTATGGTGCCCATTATTTCTCCTACAAGCAAAGTACCATGCCTATTTTCAATCATTCAATGCATGTTATTAGTGGTTGAAGGTGGAAATCTAAGTTTATCTTATTTTCCCTCCTCTCTCTTTCCATTTTGTATATATCAAGAAATGATTCTCATTTGTAATGTTGGATACTCTTAGAATGCAAGGGCATCATTTCAAAGTGCTACATAAGTGTTCTTGAGTTGCAAGCCTCAAATTTGGATTTTGCAATGTGTTTATGCCTTCTTCCTCCATTGTAATGATCTGTGCATCTTTCTAAGGAAATAAAATACTTATTTTGTGGCTATTATTCTATTCTTATTGGTGTTTTTTATTGCATTTCCTTGCCTCTTCATCTACTTGAAGAGATGTTGTGTGTGTTTATCCACTTTGCAGGGTTTATTTCTATTGTGAATTGTGTGAAAATGGAAGTTTGAATGTTGCTCTGGATTGTGGCTCTCAAATCTTCCCTCTCCTCCTTCATTTTATTCCATTTTCCCTCATTTGAGAGTGTCTTTCCCCTTGTTTTTGGTGCTATCACCTCCCCTTAGTTTAGGATTTTAGTTTTATGTACCTCCTTCTCACCCTCGTCTCTTGGAATCATAGAATAGAGTTAGATAACTGCAATTCCCTTATTAGGAGTATTTTTAGTAGTAGGAATAAGTAGAGGAAGTGGGACTTCTTAGGAGGTCTGTCTCAGTGTAAGTCCAAAAACTTTGAGACAATCCCATGTTGCCTCAAATCCCTAGATCATTCTGATTTGGGATGGGTGCAATTTTGAGCTCCAACTTATACACACATCAACCATCCATACATCAATAATATCTATTTCATTTGAGGCATATAACCCACCCCTTCGGAGAGTGGATATGACTATTCATATGCTTATTAATATTCCTACATCCCTTTTTACACTCGTAGTGCTTCACATGTTTCTTCTTCCAACACATGGGCTTTATAATCCCTTGTTCCTACTTTACAAGCACAACTTTTATAATTACAACAAGGCACATATGATTCTTCTCATATTATGGATTCTACTCAACTACTTCATAACCCACTTGCACATGAAGTGACATATTATCCTTTGCCCATTAGTTTTTTTTCCTTATAATCTTCTTATTTATGATGGAAATGATGATCCTAAAGAGCATCTTCGTATATTTCATGTTGCTTTCTTGGACTATTCTTCTATACATTACTCACCAAAATTTTCCTTCGAAGTCTCAAATATTTTTCCCTACAAATGTTTTATAATCTACCCATGAATTTTGCACAAACATTTACTCCTCTAGTTTTTACCATTTTCCATTTTGGAAGGCTTACATGTTTTTACCCTTCTTTTTCCACCCCTTTACATACTCAACAAGATCTCACTGCAACAGTCTCATCCCCCACCAAAATGGTTTCATTTCCATCTAAAATGGTTTTTATTTCATCCATGATAGTTACACATTACCTAACATTTATTTCATCCTCCAACATAATGATTGTGGCATCGTCTCCTACTGGAACTAGTGGTTCTGTCTATGTGAAAATTGCTCTTTCCGTCTTATTTACATGTCTGATTTTTTGTCCTAATTTTAGAAAACACACGTGTTTCACCTCATTTTAACCCCAAGTTCACTTCCACTTCCCAATTACACTTGCGTTCACCATTTAGTTATCTAATCTCAACTGTAAATATTTGTTTTGATCTTGAGTTAGGATTTGGTTCTCTTAGAATATTTTCTATTAAGGAACCTTAAACACTCGTTTACTACACCCAAAATTTTTAAGCTTTTTCCAAAAAAATCTACCGCTGTTACTATTTTTGATTTAGAGAGAGAAAGGCCAAGACCAAAAGAGATTACTTCCTTTGCAAAACATCCCCAATGATCTTGTTTGTTAGTGTTATCCACGAAGAGAATACAAGGGTCTTGTTGTAGACAACACTCTCAATTTTATTAAGAGAATAGACCCCTCTTTTTTAAGTTGTGAAACACAATCATGCACTTCCAAAAAAGTCCTTAAAAATATATTTAGAGTAAACTATGAAATCCAAAACCATGTTTACCAAGATTTAAAGCTTAGCTTACTCATGATCTGAATATCTTATAAGTTTTTCTTACTTGCGATTTAATTTTTTTTTGAATTTTTAATGATTTTATCTATAAAATATGTGTTCATAGGTATGTTCTAGTGTTCATTATGTGTAAGATAAATCAGGGAGAAAGGATTGATGTTCTCCAAATTAAATATTACTTCTAAAAACTTCACTTGACATTCAAATTACTTGACTATTCATTATTGCGAATCCATAAAATTTAAATAAAAATCAATAATATGTGGAATTTTGAAAGTGAATTGATTTGGGCCAAGTATAATCAATCAACATATGAAAAACATTGGAGTTAAAAAAGTTAAGGTTTCAAAGTTTTAAAATATTACATTATGCCAATGCTTAAAAAGTGTCATTGATCGACCTTGTGCAAAGGTTTAGCTTGCAAAAATATCTAAGTTGAGAGACTCAATGGTTTTAAAAAGCACCAATGATCAACAAATGTTATTGATCGACATTCAGAACTCTAGAAGACTTATTTAAACAAGGGTATATGCTCCAGGATCTTATAGGGAACTGATGAAATCCATGTGTTGACAATCCACCATTAAAGAGGTTCATAGTATTCAAATGTCCATGCATCATAGATCCAACATAAAAAGAGTTCCCGAATTGTCCAAGTTAATTAAAGAATTTATCAAGACCATGTGCCATCAATCTATATAAAAAGAAAATATGAGAGTGAGTGTAAATCTCTACCATACATGCTAATTCCAATATTCTCCATGCGTCCATCATCAATACTATACATGATAAAGGGAAATATAAGCCATGTGATATAGAGCCATCTGGTTAGTGGGAACATTGATGCTTTTCAAGTGTCAATTATCTCTCAAAAAGATGGAGGTTCTTGTAAGAGAACACACAGATAGAGAATTTAATCAAAGAGACAAGTCACTAAATTCAAAAGCCATAGTTTTACAAGTTTATTAATATATTAAATCACACGAACTAGATGTAAACAAGAAAATACTGAAAGGTCCTTGTATTTAACTCAAAGTGATTCAAAATCTACCTTTTGCTATAAAATATTAGGTTAAACAAAATCAAGTTACTTCTTGTTTGATTTATAGAGATCTATTGAAGAGATTACATTAAAAAAGAGATGAATACACAAACTAAAATGTGGAAAAAGTATAAAATCAAGAAACGATAGTCATGACACCCAAGAAGGATAAATCTACTTTGAATCTAGTACATGAACTCAGGGATACTCAGTACATTGCTATCCCATCCTGAATTAGGAATTATGAAGTTATTCTTGGAGATTAATTCTTATGATAAAATTTACAGAGGTAAATATATCTTAGAATCATACCAAAATATATTATGAATACATTAAATATATTAGGGACTATAGGGCTTCATAAGATAGCTGCAAAACTAGAGGTTTCCCCTTGCAAAATATTATTCAAATATGTTTTTACTACATGTACCCTATAAGATGGAAAAATTATTTCGAAAGGCACTCAATTAATCATTTCCTTTGCAAAAGGATAAATTTTTAACAATATGTACAAAAAGATCATATGGATCAAAAGGATGCATTTGAAGAATCGAAAGATTGGGAAACTGACCCTTCAAGAGTTAAATAAAGAAAAAAGCTACTCCTCCCCATTGCATTGTTTAGGTTAGGGGTAAGAGTGGCCATGGTTTTGTTAAATAGATTATATAGAGTTAATAGGGATAGAAATGTTAATCAGGCATGTGTCCCCTTATTAAACATAATTATTAAGGATAAAAAACCTATTTTTTGAGAGATTATAGAGTTTAACTTTAAAGCATGTTGAGATCATGCAACACACAAAATAAATTTTAATATGTTATCTTACTTGGTGGACCTATTTTTTACTTCCCTTAAATTCAATGCCTCATTCTCTAATTGGTTTACTACAACCACTTCAAATATGTTTTTACTAAATGTACCCTACAAGATGGAAAAATTATTTTGAAAGGAACTCAATTAATCATTTCCTTTGAAAAAGGATAATTTTTAACAATATGTACACAAGGATCATATGGATCAAAAGGATGCATTTGAAGAATTGAAAGATTGGGCAAATGAGCCTTCAAGAGTTAAACAAAGAAAAAAGTTACTCTTCCCTATTGAATTTTTTAGGTTAGGGGTAAGAGTGACCATGGTTTTGTTAAATAGATTATATAGATTTAATAAGGATGGCCATGTTAATCAAGCATGTGTCCTCTTATTACCATTAATTTTTAAGGATAAAAAACCTAATTTTGGAGAGATTCTAGAGTTAAACTTTAAAGCATGTTGAGATCATGCAACACACAAAAGAAATTTTAATATGTTATCTTACTTGGTGGACCTATTTTTTTCTTCCCTTACATTTAATGCCTCATTCTCTAATTGGTTTACTACAACCACTGTTAGGAAATAAGTGATAAAATATGTGGAATAATCCCTTACAGAATCGCAGCAGTTGAAACTAATATGCAAAAAATATTACAGATCTCAAATAAAAGTGTAGAATAAATAACACAACAGAGAGAGACAAGATTTAACGTGGTTCACCCAATTTGGGCTACCTCCACCAAGAATCACTTGCTCAGATTTTATTACAAGCCTCCACTCTCTCAATACAATACCCAGATCCATTTGGAGCTATGCTCAAAAAACTCTATAGAATTCACATCCGAATTCAAAACACATCTGCAATACATTTGCTTGTCTATGTATCATATGCATAAGACCATATAAATAGACAATTACTTAAGCAGTTTGATACAAAACCGTGGGTATCAAAACCATGGGCAAAAACCGTGGGTATTAAAACCATGGGCAAAAAACCGTGGGTATCAAAACAATGGGTACCGAAAAACCATGGGCCCAAAAATAGCCCATAACAGTTACCCATTACCCATGGGTTAATAAACCACCCATGAAAATTTTCTTCGAGGGCTTTGCCCCCGAACCCCCATTGATTGGGGGGCTTCACCCCCCCGAACCCCCCTGACCTGCTCACCGGCGAGCAGGACCGCCGTAAAAATACCCGAGTGTAACACATAGAAGGTGTACCACACTCTAACATGAAAATAGGCTCCACAAACATAACAACCACTACCTTAGTACATGTTGTATTATCAAGGTTATACAATCAAAATCATAGCCATATAATGAATGATATTTGTGAGGAATTTTACCCAAATGTTTACTATGTTATTCATAAAGTTAAGATACCTACACTACTCATAACATTACAATAATCCCTTAAATAGATTGGGGCATATTGGTATTATAGAGATTTTACCATAATACAAATCAAATCTTGCCTAACTGCTCCTTAAGCTACCAACACAAATTCTAGAAAGACTAGGTGCAATTGAAGTGGCATAACATTAGGCAAATGAAATTAGAGGTTAGTGCAAATCAATTTCACAAAACCCATATCCATTTCTCCCCTTTTTAGTTTTTTTTAATATTGGCAAATAGTTTTTTGAAAGGGACTATACCCTTGAATACAAAATAAGGCCTTTAAGCCGGAATAAGAGTGAGAAGCATAGTAGGACTAACCAAGTCCAAGTAGTACAATGAAATTCAACGTAGCCCAGAAACAGCTACACAAGCGAGACTTAACAGCAAAACAACAACAAAAAAATAGTAACTCGACAGCCAATAAATAGTAAGAATAACAAAAGAGAGCAGTAGAAGCATGCAGGACTACTTCTTGGCTTCTTGATCAACACTGATCTTGACTTTTTTCCAAGCATGAAACATACCCAAAGCGGTCATGTGGGCAGCATCCGTCTTATCGAGCTCCTCGATGGTCCTTTTGCTCTCTTTTTCATTGCCCCAAAGTGCACCCGGACACCGCTGAGGTTGGAAACACTTTTGGCATGTCCCACGATGAACTCCTCAATGGCCCTAAAGGTAGCAATGTTGTAATCATGCCTAGTCTTAGCCTTCCCAAGGTGGGAGTCCAAGGAGGTCAGCTTTTTGTATATGTCTTCAATCTGACTATTGTCAATGCTCCCTTCCCCCTCCATGCTTTTCTTACCTTTTTGCTTAGCTAGGTTTTTGACCTCATCCTTCAGCATTTTTATCTCAGCCTCTAAGGCCTCCAGTCTCTTAGAAGGGTTATCCATCTGTGCTTCCCGGGGACTGGCACTACTTATGTTCAGCAGGTCACGTGTAATGTCAAGATCAAGAGGCTCTTTCCCTGCTGCAAGAGTCTCAAGGTTGAGTCTCCTAGAAGCCCTGGTGAATGGACGTTTAGAGGAAGAGGCGAGGTGGGTGGCAGGAGGAGCAGCAGGAGGAATAGAAGGAGAATCATGTGCAGCCAGCATGGGGGTAGCAGCAAGGGCAGTAAGGGCAGCAGGGGAAGCAGGACTGGCAGCAACAGAGCCCATCAAAGGGGGAGTCGGGCTAGGAGAGGAAGGAAGACCGGGGGTACTTGAAAAGGCAGTATTTGTGAATTAGCAAAATAAGCCCTTGATGCAAGGGAACCGCCCGGGTATGCTTCTGGAACTCCAAAATGGAGCGCTCAAGAGAGTTTAAAAGATAATGAGGGAAGCAAACCAATCTATTCCTACGGAAGTGGTTTAAAAAGATGAGATGCTTAGCTGGGACAGTAACAAACCTACCTTCCAAGGAGATGAAACGAATCATCATGCGAGTGACCTCATCAAACGGTGAAGGAATTGAGCTTACAAGCAGACCCGTTGTGCTAAATAGAAGCTTCTCATCTTCCTCCACAAATCTTCTTTCTTCAGTTTCTTTGATAACCCTTTTGTTGAAGAAGCGGGTACCCATCCAGGCTGAGACTGGTCGCTTCAACAATGAGCTCTTCATTGACAAGAATTTTCTGTCCCCCATAGTCGACAGTCCTCTCTTTCCATTCCTTAGCAAAGCGTACTAAAATACTTTGATCATGTCCTTGCACCCTTTCAACAAAGCTGGTGAAGCCGCCTATGCTGAGAATGTTCCAAAGCTCGGTGTTATCCTTCCAATCAGGGTCCGCGCACGGCTCAATTTGACAGGGAGGTCCTCCCATCTTCTTAGTGGTGTGTAGGTTACAACAAATTCCAGAATGCCGCTGAGCGTGAAGAACAGTTCATTTCTTACTATTGAAGATCGCATAAGACTGGGAACTGTAGCTGTTGGTCTTCTCACGAACGGCTGCGTAATTGCTGAACTGAGCCTGTGGGAAGTCGCGTGTGAAAACCCTTTCCCTGTCAACAATCACTTTGTATTTATCATCGGTTTTCGTGGAGTTTGGCATCCGGATATCAACGGCTGTTGTACCTCCCGTGTGCGTGATTTTCAAATCAGGATGACTCCACTTGAAGTTTCTTAAATAGATCTTGCTATTATTTGAAAAAGATATTATTTGCCTCGCCATATAGAATAAAGCAGCACTTGTGAAAGAATTGATGATTTTGATTTTCCTCCAAAGATTAAGGCTTATCTCTAGAGATTGCTTACTTGTGAAGATCCACATGGATGCTGTTGTGAAGCTGATTAGGGATACTATCATTATCCCAGACAGTAAAATTTATATTAATGCCATAATTGGCTAGTGGCAAATCCACCAGATTGTTTCCCTCCCTGTAAGTATGTATGATTTTGATACTATTGAAGGTGTGGCAAATGCTTATGGATTCAGAGATAAAGTCTTTAATACTACAACTGGGAGATGAGGACTGATTAAGAAGCTTAATGATATTAAGAGAGTCCCCTTCAAGAATAAGGTTCTGAATATTTTGAGCCCGTACAACTCTCAAGCCCCAGAGAGCAGATAATGCTTCGGCAAAATGATTGGTTTGAATTCCCATTTTTCCTGCATAAGCAGCAATCAAATTACCTTTGTGGTCTCGTATTGCTCCTCCTCCAGCTGCTATCCCAGGGTTTCCCTTAGAGGCGCCATCAAAGTTCAGCTTGTACCAATTAGAGTCAAGAGGATGCCATTTAATCAAAGATCTATCAACACACTATTCCAGGGTTGCTCCAATTTCCAATGTGCCAATTAGATAAAATGTGTTCTTCATTCTCAGGATAACACTTGTTCTTGGGAGGTTTAAATCTGGCCATGTCCTCTTTGATACCTTGAGAAATTTTGCCAATAGCTGATTTTATAATTCTGCTTCTTCTTTCTGAAAATGATATTATTTCTGTCCTTCCAAATCCTCCAGATTAAGTGTGGGATTACTAATTTCCAGATTCTTTTGATAGCACAATGTCTGAATGGTGAGTTCCATTGATTCCATAGCTAATTAAGGTTCTTCATGCAACACCCAAAGAGCATCAAATTTAGAAAGAACAAAGCTCCAAATTCTATTGGCATAAGCACAATGTATGAACAGATGACTAATGTCTTCATAGTCATTCCTACAAAGATGGCACCAATTAGGAATTATAAATCCTCTTCTCATCAAATTGCCAGTGGTGAGAATTCTACCTCTGATGGCCAGCCAAAGAAAAAAATTTATTTTGGGGGTTAACTCAGGCATCCAGATCTTGTTCCAGTTAAAGTCACATTGGTTACTGTGAGAAAGATTGGTATAACCAGATTTGACTGAGTATTTCCCATCTTGTGAATTGCTTCAAACCAGCTCATCCTTGGAATTCAGCTGACTTAAAGGGAAGAGGTCTAAAAGATCCTGAAGGGAGGAAGTAGTTTGTTTCAGCTCAATTCGTTCCATAGAAAGTCTTTTCCAAGTCTTGTTGGTGCCATTACCTTCAATGTAGTCCTTGACTTTAGTTCCATACTTGCTTATAAGGCTGTCCTTAGCTGTCCCAAATCTCTCCAAGAGGTTGTCACTAAACCAGTTATCCTCCCAGAAGTTTATCTCATTGCCATCCCCCACTTTCCATTTGCTGCCCTGCTTGATGAAGTTTCTACTCTTGACCAGATTATTCCAAAAAATGGAACCTTTCAAATTCAAATTAGAATGGAACCAGTTTCTCCCCTTTTTAGTTAGAAAAATTCAAATTTACCATTTATGATGATATAGGAGTGAGTTTGTATAGAAAATGGGATCCTCAAGGCAATTTAGTGAGACATTTTCATACTTTAATCTATAATTACCCTCATTCATATCTTCAATATACTGATAATGATGATCAATATCACTTAAACCAAACTTTTGTGGATGATGTGGATAGAAAACTCAAAGCTGCAGGGTTTCTAAAAGAACCATAAGAGGCTCAAATTAAAATACCCCCATGGTCTCCAAACAATACAAGGAAGGATTTGTATATGACTATAGTGAGGAATATTCCTCCACCCCTTCTCTAATAATAAGGTAAACTGGAGAGGCCCCATCCTTTATAATTAATGGGTCAAGTGTATTAGGTGGCATCATTTTCATCAGTTTCAATACTTCCAATCATGATACAAATAATTAGAGGAATTCTAGTACCTAATGAAAAAGGTAAAGGAAAAAAAATGGAGGTTGATATTAACTCAACTTTTCAGAGCATAACAGGATCACCTCTTAGGGATCAATTACTAACTTTTGTGACAATGAAATTTACATTTCCTATGGTAAGTTAAATTACCCCTACCTCTACTATGATTAGTGATGGTACTTATCATATGATTATTTCTTCCTCTTCCCCTTGTTCTAATATTTCTCCCGTTGTTCCCGAGCCACCTCCTTCTTCTCCCATTTTAACCTCACCAATTTTTTCCTTTTTCCATTCTTCCATCTCTATCACCTTGCCACTTTCATCCCCATCATCAATTTTCATTTCAAAATATATCATTAGGACCGCACTAAGAAGAGTTCCTCAATAAGCCATCTCTTTTATGGAGATGATGACATCAAAAGGGATGAATACAACTATAGAAAACATCACCATTGGCTCATCAATCTAGGCCCTTTATTAATTTAATCCCTATATTACAGCTTAATCTAATTCCACTACATTTTTTAATGGGTCATCACATTTATATGCTAATGCAAGCACTCTGTTTCACTCTTCTTATGGGTATAACCATTGTGATACTTTCCAAATCTATTCAAGTTTCACTTGCCGCTGATCTTATGATTTATTCCTCCACCTATGCTATAATCATTTATTCTATTATTGGAGAGAATTTAGAAGCCTCCAAAGATCAATTTTCTACTATATAAAGAGAAATGAACACATCAACAAATGAAAATATCTCAAAATCATGCAATTAGCCTCTAGAGGTCTCTTTTTTATCATAATAAAAGAGAGAAAAAGTTAGACAAGGTAACTACACGAAAAGTGAATACTTAGGGAAGAGAAATGTTTCTAGGAATAGAGGATGAAATCATGGGTATCTCCAAGAAAATAATAAGTGAAGGAAATCCAACCATTGATCCGTTTAACATTATGGAATCCTCCATTAAGATGGTAAAAGGAGCATTGCGAGAAGTTAGAGAAGAGGCTAGTTTAATTTTTTTTAAAATATTTGCACCTCCAAATATTTGTAATGATGTACATATGGCCTTAAGATACTTATTTGATAATTTCAAGGACATTTCCTTAGCCAAGGACATGACGTGTATTGTTGAAGGAAATATAGACATTTTGGAAAAGGATGTTATTGACATGAAAACCAAAATAGAAGTTATTTCTACGATTGTCAAGAACATTATGTTACCAAATACACCCCTTATGAGCATTGAAGACTTGGGTAAGTGCAGAAAGTTGGTGGACAAAAAAGTAAAAACCCAAAATTCATGTATCGCGATCGCGGGACTATTTTTTACAGGTTTGGGAATTTCCAAACCTAAAACCGCAATCGCAGTTATAAAACGTGATCTCGGTCCTCTGAGACAAAAAAAATAGACCCGTGACTCCTCATTTTCCCTATTTTCCCCTGTGAGCCACGATTTATCCTCGACTGTTGGCACTCAAGCTTTGAAAACCCCCTGTAAATTTCTCTTTGGACTTCTGGATCATGAAAATTTTCAACGATGCCACCAAGACGAAGAGGTAAGCCCTCAATTTTGATCAAATTTCTTGCATTTTAGGTTAATTTTTGTGATTTTCAATGTTTTGTTTATGTATACAATTTTTTTGTTTTGTCAGTTGTTCAGAAAGCTTGTAATCCTACAAACCATCCAAATATTCCTCAAAACCCTCCAAACATTCCTCAAAACCCTCCTCCAAATGTAGATCCACCTCTTGTGGCTCCTTCTGTCCCCACAGAACCAATAGGAACACAAGCTGATATCGTTGGAAGAATCTGACAAAATAAAATTTCCATTGAGAACCTTATTTAGATAATAAGACAAAATCATGCCACAAATCCATTTCCGCATGAATTTAGCCAACACATTGCAAACATTGATTGGTAAAGTCGACTCCACAACCAACCAAATAGATACATGGAATACCTTTAGAGGTGATTGTAGGTGGTGGTATGTAGATAAATTATCCCATGCAGCCGTAAAAGACAATTTTTTTTTGCAAAAGATTGCATTTGTGCATTATTTACTGATCCGAGAACCAAGGCCCCCCACAACTACTTGTAAATGGTTCCCAATCTATTGGTGCCATGATGACCGAATCAAGAACAATTTTTGGGACCGATGGTGGATGGTTTTTGATTATCCACCATGCAACAACAATGAGGTTCCTCTCTATTTTTTGAAGAAATTATATTATGAGTTCATGCTTAATGAGGTCCCAAATTATTTTGAATTTTCTAATTTTTATGGGCGAGGAGGTGGCTCTGCACAGAGTAGACCTGGTGCATGCGTTGGTCAACCAAGGATCCCCCATGCCCTAAAACCCCCATTGCCTTCAGTTATCCCTCCTACAGTGAAGGAGGTTGTGGAGATTGACACACTACATGCATTAAGGGAGCTCACTGACACTCTGACCTAGCATAGTGACCAGATTACATCTGGTGATGTTGGTGGAGGTGTCAGTTCTAGCACACCACACCATTGTGGATCATGTGGTTCTGTATGCACTGTGGGTGAGACATCATTTGCTGGATCACATGATTTCTTTTCTTTAGATGAGATGATGGCATATGTTTTTGGAACTAGTGCAAATGATCTTGGTCTTTCAAAGGTAAATGTCAAATAAAAATTTAATATATATACACAATAGTTTAATTCATTTGAGATTTTAATATAAATGTATTTGATTATGTCATGTACATACATGTAAAAACTATTTTTTTTAATATTTTAAATAGCAATATCTGGTGAAGGACACATCCGGTGTCAACATGCAAGCTACTGCAATTGGGCATGTTACAGACATAAGTTTCAAGTTACTTACATTTCAAATTATATTTGATTGCAATTTTATTATTAAACACACATTTTTAATGTTTGCGTATAATGTTTCACGTGTACATGTACATATTAATATGTTTTTTCTTTTATACGCAGGAGCCTGGTGGGTCATCATCTGCTCTGGGCACTGAGGCTACTAGCATGCCTCACGTGACTTTTATGCATGTTAGTTTCTCTTTATAATTTATTTCTAATTATGGAAGTTTAGTTGTGTATCTACTCTTGTAGAAATTTTGGAGACTCAAATAACATCGAAGCTTCCTTAAGATCATTAAATATAGATTCCTACTCTTCCAGGAGGTCATATGACAATAAGAAATATTATTAAGAGCCTTGGTTGGTTTCTATTAGCAAATTAATACATTGGTCTGTTATGTGTCGATTATGCTTTGGGTTTGTTATGTGGAAACTTCATGTAGATTAATAATGATATGTACATGTTTTTTGTATAGCTTATGACTTCCAGAGAGACTCCTCCCTATATGTAGACTATGGAGGCTACTGTAGATGCTGTCATAGCATCTGTAGATCCACTAACTCAGGTACAATTTTTCAAATTTGTTAAATTTTGGAGGAATTTTTTCTTATTACTTATCTATAATATCAAATTTTGTACATGAAATATTTAATTTAAACTATTTATTTGTATGTAGCCTACCCCTTGTGAGTCTACTGTAGACCCTGCAATGCGTCGATGACAAATTGATAGGGATCATGAGATTGTGGTAAGATTTCACATGCATTATAAATTCTAGGTTTCTAAATTTTGAATGTATTTTAAAATTTTGGGTGTTAAAAACTTGTTGTTTATGAATGTGTAGGCTAGGTTGCAGGTCTACTTAGAGATGTCTAAGATCACACCTATGAAATCCGTAGTGGCATCTCCCTCCACTACATCCATAGGTCATGGACATGCTTTTTCTAGTAAGTCAAAGAGAGGGAAATGTTTCATGATTAGATTCATAGGACCTGGATGTATAGATATATATGCCATCTGGTCCTAGTTCATGATTCTTCATATAGTCCATGTATATAGCCTTATGCGACCACATGTGGTCCTATATGTATGACACACTTAGTTCGATACATTATGAATTTATATTTTCAGAGACACGTGGCACACTTAGTTTGATACAGTATATCCATGTTGGTTTTCATAACGATATTACTTCTATGTTTGATTTGATTTCATTGCACATGATATCCTATTCTACATGTATTTTTTCATAACTATATTAGTTCTATGTTTGATTTGATTTCAAGACATTCAATGGCCTCAATTATGTGACCATTCTTATCCATATGATATATATGATATATGATTTTATGTTATTGTTAAATGATATATGATGTTATGTTATATAATGGTTTTGAAGATTCTTGGGTGAAAAAAAATTCAAGATCTATTGTGTATTAACATGATTTAAAAAGAGATTCAAGTGTGGACTTATGTCTAATTTTGCAATCTCATTTAAAGCATGTGATTTAACACACTCCAAAGTGGGAAAAAATGTACACAATTAAATAATGGTGGGCTCTAGGGAGGGATTTAAATTACAAGTCATTTTATATGTTTTTTTAGTGTACTTACAATTTATTTGTTAAGTATTAGTCGCACCCAAATTAAGTGTTATTGATGTGTGTAACAATACCTTTTCTAGGGTCCTAATGAGTAGTGAATTCACATTGTTTAAAAAAATACAGAAACATTGTACAGGTTTAGTTGGCACGTCAAGATCCCTTAAGATGACCAAAAAATATTCTTAACACTCTATTGTGTATTAACATGCTTTATCTCAAAAGAGATCTGTTAAATGCGTGAAAATCATTAGCTAGTATTTACATGGTAATGTGTCATGGAACTAAATTGATTGTTCCAAAATCTAAGTCATTGATGATTCGAGTTGAGTGCACGAGAAGGTCATGCATCGAGGACATCGTGGGAGAAAATTGTCACCTTAAGACCAACACATCTAGATTGGGGGGGTAGATATGTCTTTGGGTGCTATGGCATAGGGGTATACAATATTATAGGGAGGCTCTCGCTCGCCCTTTGTTTGTAAATGTGTGAAATAGACATTTGAGCTAGTGATCCAGAGCCAAGAACCCCTTCCCTATTAATCCCAATTCACATTTTCAGCGGAAACTTATGACGATCAAAACTTGGCGCTCAATCATCCAAACGAAGAACTATCTAAGCCAAAACTTGAGTGAAGGAGTTCTCTAGTCACACCCAATAATTCAGGGTCGTGGCATTGCTTAAGCCTTTGTGGCATAATTTTTTACAAAATGCCTTTTTTAGGCAGTCCTAGGAAATGAATGGAGGTGAGTAGTGAGAATTCATGCCTCAGGACGTTGTGACACCAAACTGACTATACCAATACATCCGGGTGGTTAGGTAAAAATTAGAAGAGGTGTCGTTTTAGTGCGTGACAAGGTTGTTGCTTCCGGGATACTTCATTCAGGCGTAGTCCCTTAAGAGCCCTGAGACCAAAAAACATTCAACTTCGACGGGTGATTACTCAGACTCCGTGGCACCTAAAGACATATCATTAAATCCTACACCTCAGTGTAGGGACTATATACAATAGACTATCTTAGTTTTTTCTATTTCCGATCGGTGCTCTCCCTGTTCTAATGTTTGCAAATGCATGTAAAATAGTGCAATTTGAACCAGTGTAAGGCTGTCAAATGCTATATTTTGCAAACTGTGGGTCATGGAAACAAAAAGATTATACTAACACATCTAGGTGACAAGTTAAGCACTAGAGGAGGCATCATTTTAGTTCACAAAAAGGTCGTTGCTTCTAGGCTACTTTGTTTAGGCATAGTCCCTTAAGATCCTTGAGACCAAAAAACCATTCAACTTCGACAGGTGATTACTCGGACTCCATGACACCTATAGACATCTCGTTAGATCCTACACCTCAGCATAGGAATCCTCTACAATATCCTGTCTCATTTTTTCCATCTCTGATAAGTTCTCTTGCTGCCTTATTGTTTGCAAACACATGAAATAGTGTAGTTTGATCCAATATAAGGTTGTCAAATGCTATACTTTGCAAATGGTGGGTTGTGGCACCAAAATGAATGTGCACACACGTAAGGATGGCCTTTTAAACTCTTGGGCAAGATTTGTTTTGGTTCCCTATTCTCCCAGTGCTTCTGGTCTACCTCCTCCGAAGCCCATAACCCCTTCCACATGTATATAAACTATTGTTAGTTGCTTTTCTTTTCTTGTAAAACAATGAAATCTTCTCTTAGATTCAAGAATATGAATTTTCTACTTACAGTTCTAACCATGTGAAGGTGGAAGCTTTTCACCACCAACCTACATAAAAGTGTTAGTCTAATTTTTTTTTTAAGTTAAATCAAAACCATATTAAATATATACAAAATACAAAAAATCAATATTATATATGAAGTTGAATCTAGAACTGAAAAATTTAAACAATTCAAAGAAATTATATATACCAAATGAGCTCACGTAAATTCATTCAAATTTTCACCATCAAGATGTGAAAGTTGATGCTTTTATGGCACCACTAACTTGCATAAAAGTGTTAGTTAAAGAAATTTAAGTTGAATCAAAACTATATACTAGATATATACAAAATACACAAATTTAATAAAATATATGAACTTGAATGATACGGTTGACAAATTTAAACACTTCAAAGAAATTATATATACCCGATGTGAGCATGTAAATTCATTTCAATGAACCATCATGATTGGATCTACTCTGAATAGCGGACATGATTGCTTCATGATCTGACTCTCGAACCTTCCAAAGAATCTTGTTATTAGGCCTTCCTTGATATCTATACAGCTGAATATTTGTTGCTAGAACTAGATGCAAATATAAGAGTATTTTCCTGTATGTCTCAAAGTATTCAAATACCCAAACAGAGGAACTTTTTAATGGATACCATCGAAGCCAAGTTCCAGTAACTACCACTGACCCTGTAGGGTACTCAATATCTTCACCATCTATAACAGGAGAAGTCAACTTATTTCTTTCCTTGATAAAATGACATAAGAAATTGTCTGTTCCTTCTTCATTGTCTTTTGTCACAATAATTGCAAACACATGTCCTACAAAAAAATACAGGTTTTAACTCAAATTGAAATTACATATTAATTTTAATGGACATAACTCAATATACAAAAATTGTAAATAACCATTTACCTTATAGCATAAAAATTAAATTTTGTTGTCAAATTCCTTGGATGTTGCAACTTCATCTAGAGAAACAAGTCATAATGCCTATGGAGGTTGATAACTGGGAAGAATATTTAGAGGCATACAAATCCATCCATCTACCCATTCTTGTGAATCACATTCAGAAGTGACAAATTCAATACAAGATGCACAAAAGACACCAAATTTCTTGTCCATGTGGCCCATAAAGTAGCGTTTGAGATACAAAATGAGTGTAGATCACTAGACCATGTGAGTGTCATAAAATCCTCATAGTTAGCAATTTTTTGTTCATCTATCAACCAAAAATATCTACAAACTATGGAATTTTCTTGAGAAGAGCCATGTTGTCAATACACCACTCCACTATGCTCTTTTCATCTTTAAATTTAGCACCATATTTGTACTTCAACTCTTCTCTTGTAAGAGATCTTTTCACACATGCCCTTGTACCGTTATGTTATCCTTTCATATGTCCAGCCTCAGTGAAACTCTAAATATGTTGCACACCCATCTTGATGTACATCCTACTCATCTAATAAAAAATTCATCATTATTAAACTGAGACGTGAAATTATCTGACCATATATAATGTTGATTGAAGTGGATGTCCATATCAGACAAGTTTTTATAAAATAACTGGAAATACCCTTGCATAAATTCAGTAGAATGAGTACGATCATCACTGATATAAAAGTGGTACTCTCTTAAATTTTTTTGATCATTCTCTGTACTGTCAGGAGAATGTATAAATGCTATATACATAAAAATGGCAACCTTTACTGAGTTGTAATATTGCGATTGAACATCAATTTATGGTTGCAATGTGTAATTCTCTGTAAAATCGACCACTGAAACAATAGTACCAATAGGAAATGTGTCCTTGCATATCTTAAACTGTTCATCCAACCATCGAGCTCTGTGTGTATGCCTAGGATACTCATAAACAATTTCATCCTTAAATTTTCTCATAAAATGAAAAATATGCATATGTTGTGTAATTATCTCACACCGTTTAGACTCCTTTCCATCTTTCAACTGGTATGGTACTGATTTATATTTATCAAACTAAACTAAATTATGTCCTATTGCACCTCCAATTTTCTCATGGATACAAATTTCTAATTTAGGTAATCTGCTGCATGTATCACAACTTCCATCTAAAAAATTCTGACTATAAAAAAATTATCCAACTTCTCTTTCACAAAATATCATAGGAATGAAATCCTTGGAAGATATTGGTGGAACTTGAACACCACATTCCGATAACATAGTTTTAGAATGAAAATCATAATGAATACGTAAACATTTAGCATAATGCATCGCAAATCCAACATGTTTCCTACAACAAGTGGTGTGAGCTTGGTTGATTTTCACATAGAATGGTTTCAACATTTCAAAAAATGTTGAATAATTTTAATTTCTAGATGCTCCTATTCAAACTTATGAAAAAATTAAGTTTGATTCATATCTAAGAAATTCTTTGGATGTGGTTCGCGATTAGTAGAACCAACTCTCCATTTTACAACATCTCTTGTATTAGGTGAAACTCTAGTGTTATCATGCCAAAAATTGAATTACAACTTCTCTTATGGCATCATATATATCTTTATCCTTACACGGTGTTCTAGCAGAAAATGCCCAAAAATCGGTGTTATTGAGTGATTTAAGGATATTATGTATTTTAATTGCTTTCATTAGAGTTTTTTGATTAACTTTCAACATTCGACTTGTTTGCGTAATCAAACGTTGTTTTTTTGTTGATTCACTTACAACACTAGTAGCAAGTACACGACACACAATATTACTATCGCTTGTGCATCTCTTGAAAACAACAATGTGATATGCATCATGAAGGTTTTCAAAAATTGTAGAGGTTTGACCACGTATATTAGATGTTGTCAATCCTAAAGTGTTTAATGTAGGTCTCATTTTAATCAATTTCATCAAACTTACCAACAACTAACATATTTGGGAATCATTTAAAATTTCAAAATGATTATCCCAAATTTCGGTGACTTTTATTCTGATTTTTCATTTAGAAATTT
Source organism: Taxus chinensis (assembly GCA_019776745.2). Taxonomy (NCBI): domain Eukaryota; kingdom Viridiplantae; phylum Streptophyta; class Pinopsida; order Cupressales; family Taxaceae; genus Taxus; species Taxus chinensis. Next base: position 378,157,575 of record CM034149.1, read on the forward strand.
TTTTAGACATTGGTTTCAAAATGTTCTCATCAATTTCAATAAAATAATTAGGTTTCTTACGTAAAATCCTAGGTGTTTTTGTCAAATTTTGCTTGTCTATAGTTTCAACCTGAATTTCCTGATTCACATTTTCTCTGTCTCCTTCAATTTCAACATCAACTACATCATGAATATTTAATTCTTATTCAACATTGACAGAAAAAATATCTTTATCATGAGTTTTAATTCATCTTCAACATTGACAATAGAAACATTACTTGGTTCCTCACTACTTACAATAGTAGGGGTTGAAGATGAACCTCTTCTTGATTCACGAAGATTCTGTATTTTGAAATCTTGTTGCCTCTAATTCGTCTGGTGTTTTTTTACTTATTGACTTCCTTTTTTGACTTCGTTTCTTGTCTCCCATGATGTTTTACTTCTGGTGATAAGAAATATGTGTGAAAAGTGACAAAATTTCACAGTAATTCGTACAGTAAGGTCAAATAGTAAAAATCACATGGTAATTTGAACGTTGGGATGCATGTAAATATGATTTACTAACCACAATCGCGATTTATAAAGTGCGATCATGGTTTATAAAGCGCGATCGTGGTTCTCGTATTAAGGACCATGATCGCGGTTCTATCTGTATCATCAAATTTGACCCTCAAGGCTTGGGAAGTCTTTGTTTTTCCCCAACCAAAGCTATGGGAGGTCATTATGTTGTGTAAAAGGTCAAAAAATTCAAAATTTCTCCTCCGCGGACTTGAACCATGTTGAAAAAAGTAAAAACATCTCACAAAAATGGTGCCATTGTATAGGGGATACTATTAGCTTCGTAGAAATATTGATTTTAAAGTGAATAGGATAAGATAAATATCATTTTATAATTTTTTTAACTAATAGTAGGTCTTTAAGACATTTTTTCCCGCGAATGTTCATGTCTACGTTTAAGACTGCAAATTTTGTTTCACTTATCAAAATGTGATAAAACCTATACCATCCCAAACATGGAAAAATTATACACATGTTAAAAAAATATTTGATTTCGATATTTTTTGATATAGTTATGGCAGGAAAATGGAAAGTGCTCTATTTTCTAAATTTTTTCGAACCACTTTCACGGAAAAAATCATAAAAAAAATATTTCTCAAAAAAATACTAAATAAAATCCATCCCAAGATAGACAACGACATATAAATTTTCACTAAAGGAAAAAAATAACAAGATTTGGTCATCCAAATCTTGGGCAAACAGACTACAATCTTATAGGTTTAAAAAAAAAAACCAAGTCATATAATTTTGAGTGTTTAAGATAGCTAAACTTGTCTGTTTTTATAAAACTTTAGTATTTTAGAAACTAGATTCTAGATTCTATGATTCATATTTATATATTTTTTTCTAATTTTGAGTGCGTGTATTGCTAATAATCCCTACAAGTTGAGATTTCACTTTTTTTTGCAATATGACATCCACTTATGAGCCCTTTTTTGTCTACCAACTTGCTGTACTTACTCAATTCATAAACATAAAGAAAAATCTATCTAAGTCTTGAATTTAAATTTTAGAATATTATTCTTCTTTTTTAGTTGCATGCAGACATATGGACCTGTTCCACTATAATATTGTTTCTCTATTTGCAAAAGTGGGGTTAACTCAACTTCTAGATCTAGCTGGGATAATACACATGGTTGAATAATTTGATATAATTTTACTTCAATTTATGAAAGGTTTTGATCGATAGTTAACAAGTTTGAGCTAATCAAGCACCTTATGGATGCATGATTTCATCCTTAACACATCAATAGAGCTTGAAAAAGCTAAAAAACATCAAGCTATTTTTAGGGGTAATGTTGTTTGATTTTGTTCAAGCTATAAACAAAAGTGAGGAGCTATGAAAGACTCTAATTATTAGCACTGATTCCGTTGATAACAATCACCAAATATACCAAATTGTACAAAATCATGGACAACATGCAACTCCTTAAAAGTTTTAGTTCCCCATGCGAGGTCAAGGTCAAAGAAGGTTGTTTTCTCTATATTTTGAAGATTCTGTTCATATAAGGTACTGCCAAGTATGATGACTCAAACTATGTATTAATGTAAAAAAAACAATCTATAATTAGGTAATTCATTGTAAACTATGGGAATGTGTTCTCATAATATATTTCCAAGATTTTGTATATTTTAAGCTTCCTTGATTTAGTTCATAGATTATATTTACTTTTCTAGGAGTTCCAAAAGCACACAAAGTAGAAATATTTAGACAACAATGAATCATTATGGAGATGGAATTTTGGAGCTCCACATGATTTTGTGAGTTGTTTAATTATTTTCGATTGTTTATTCATGTTTTGATGCCTTAGACAACAAATCTCTTTTAGTTATTAAGTATAGTTTACACTTATAATTTCAGTTAAGTTTGCAGGGTAAGAGATTGAGCTTTTCTAATCTCACTTTCTTTAGTTGATGTTTCTTGCACTTAAATGGAGTGATCTAGAGATGTTAGCAAATATGAATTATTCTATCTTATTGTGTGGAATCTAGTTAGCTTAAACAATTTTTATGCTAATTAATCTCTGATATAAGCTTTGTGAATGAACTTTAATTATTTATTTAGATACTGCATAATTATGATTCCTTATGTTTAGTTTCCTTTGAGTGATTTCCTGAAGTTTATAAAAATTTGAGGTAAACCTATTTTTTATATTCTTTGGTTTGTGTGTGTGGTTTAGTTGAGATAAAGACATTTTCTATGCTTAATGGTTAGAAGAGAATGTACCTTATTTTCTAACTTACCTTTATCTTCCTTTTTCAGTTTTTTTATGAAGTCCTAAATCACTTAGTTAAGATTAGAACCATTTTGAATATCAGAAGGTTAGAGAAAATCAAGGTTTTAATAGGTAGATTTTCCAAAATTCATTAGTTCCTCCACATGTTAGCACTTGGCCACATGGAACCTGAATGAAATATACATGCTAAGTCTTCCATACCTTAAAACCTATTTCCAATAGGGGTTCTAAACTGAGTAGGATTAATTTATCATCTTCTATTATAGTTTGTGTAAAAAACTTGCATGAATAGGTCTCCATACCAGTCTTCTAATTCCCTCAAACTAGCCACATATGTGTTGTATATTCTTCTTCCACAATACATCTAGCTTCCAATCTATTTGTAAAACATCACTACAATCATACCAGTTAGAGTGAGCATCAACTAGAGTATTTTACTGAGGCTATAGATAGAGAAATTCCAAATTTTGCTCCATTTTTCTTACAAAAAGAGGTTAACATTGTATTGAATTGTTTATGTAGATATATTGTTTTAGATTACATTACTTTATTCATATGTAATAATAAACTGTTGAAAAGAGACATGAAAATGAATATATATTAGATTGCATTCTTAATTTCATGTTTGTAACTTAGAATATTGAAATCACCCATGCTATAAACCTTTCCCATCTCTTAGATTAGACCCTGGATTTACTGTTAAATTATAACCCTTATTATTTAGGTTCTAGACACTATATAAATTGCATATATAAACTACAAAATACCAAAAATAGGCTTAACCATTAAATTTGTTTTCAAAATTTTTAGTAGATTAGGAAACATATAGTTGGATGATATTTTACATTAGGTTTCTCAATAGATCTCTAATATTATCCAAGCTTCAAAACATTTTAGATTGTGGATGTAATCTTGTTTATCATTTATTTTTTAAAAAAGAGCATTTAGATTAGGAAACTTGTATCTCACAAGACATAAAGGCTAGATTTGAAAACTAAAATTGCATGTGAAGGATTATTGTTTCTATTTATTTCTATTTGTCTCTCTTAAACTCATTAGCAAATATCTCATTTTTAGCTATAGATTTTTTTTTTATTGCTGCACTTTTTATTGTCACAAGAATATCATAAAAGTAAATAAAACATAATCCCAATTGCATATAATTAATTAGAGTAGTGAAAAGGAGTATTGGTTTGTTAATTTATATTATATGAAATTAAGTAGTTAACATTCAAAAAAATATATTTCATCAAGTAGTCAATTATAATTACATTTCATTTCATATTATCAAGATATATATATATATATATATATATATATATATATATATATATATATTAATTTTCTAAAAAAATACAGAGATAGGTCCTAAAAATTTAATTCCATACATTTGAACACACAAATTTTAATACCAAACAAGCTAAAGAACTTCCAATAACAATATGCAACATTTTCCAAACATAGAAACACTATTTCAGTTCTTAGAACATGTTGAAACGATACAAGGAAACTTGCTGATATGTAGGACAAGATGCTACTTCACAAAAAATTAACTGAGACATCTTCACAACTCTCGTTCATGCTATATCAACTAAATAACTCTCAATTTAGACTATATTTGTACTTTTCTTTTGATCATAGCTAGCACCGTGGTGTGGAAATTCCTCCTCCATCATGAATGAGTTTGGAAAACCAAGCCTTCATAGGTAGATTTTGAAGAGTACCTCACATTTTCACTCCTCTTGATCCATAAAACATTCAAGATGATATGTTGTCTGGACTAATATGAGACATATTTTGTTCTCCACCTTCTCCAAAAAACATCATACCACAAATCTTTGTTCTTGATGGTGAGGCCCTTTCAGGAAAACTTATCCCATTAATTATTTGAGTGTTTATCTCATGAGACAAATTCTTCCATTAATTATTTAAGTTTTTTTTCTCATACGATCTCTCCCCTATCATCTTACACATGAAATTTCCAGATCAAGGCCAACTGTCATCCAACAACCTTTTTTTTTATGTTGCACAACCCAACATTACTATGTTCACTACCCATGATATATATCAATAAATCCACACTTCCTCTATTATTGATCATGTTATTCACCATGGACAAGTCCATGGGAGATTTTCTTCCCTTGATAAACTAGTCTTTCTCTCTTGAGAATATCAATAGAGAAACCTCCTTCTATCTTTCCTAAACCTTTATCACACCATACCCTTAAATTAATATCATTTTCATACTATTAGTGATATTCATCATAATCCTATCATCCTCTATGCCAATTTCCTTGACTTATATCCATGAGGAGTCGAGTACGCATAAAATACTCATACACTTTTTAGTACATGTAAGAATATCGTGAAGTCAATGTGAAGGAATAGTTTCTTTCCATATCCATTTATTCCACTTATTCCATTTCACCTTCTTCCTTCCCCATTATTTTGTGGTTGTCTTTACACCCCTTGAATATATTGGGTCAGGAATTAGACAAGTATATTCTAGGCCTTGAGGCTTACTATGCTCACATGCAGTCTTAACAGTCACCTTCTTTATCTAACTAGGATGATAACTATTCCCATAGTACACAACTACCACACTAATCTTCTACTTGTGTTTCTACCCTCTCATATGGTGTAAGGATAAGGGAGATCAATTATTCATCAACATATCAAGGCTTTTTAATGGACCCTTCCAAATTGAATGACATGACCTTCGTTGGAGAGGCCATACTTTATCCAAGAGTCTTGAATAGGCCACAAATCAACATGCAATGTGATACTCTACCATCCAAATTCATCCCTAATGATGCATTTCTTACATGTTACAATCAAAGTAATGACTAACTCAACATCATAGATGAGTCATTAGAGATACTGCAAGCACATAGTTTGGATCTCTTGTAAAGAAAAACTACTTCCCCACCACTAAGATTTAGAAACACACCTATAAGGGGGAGTAGCTACAAAAAAATCATCAAGGGATATTATCATTCCACATATGTAATTTTATGTTAATCCAAGTGTAAAACAAGACAAAAAATATCCTTCAGGATGCCTTGTCTCTACCTTGGTATGAAATATTCAAGAATTAGAAAATGATTTACATTCTCAAAACATAAAGCAAACTATTTGGACACAACCTACATAAAAAATAACCAAGGTTACATCCAATAAAGACAACCACTACTGTAAAAAATCCCACCTACTAGTTATACAAAAAAAATAAAACTAGGGGACCTCCTCTCATGTGTTAGCACTCTAGGCATGTGTGGGCCTTCATCATACACTTTCACGACATATACACCTGACAATAATACCACATCATACTTGATCATGCTAAACATGAAAACCCATGAACAATCGTAAACATAACCTAGGTATACACCATAGTCTTACACTCAAACTTCACAAGTGTACATCAAAAAGCCACACGATTTTACACAAATACATTCTCATGTTCAACTTACATAGGTTTATGCATAACCTACACATGCTTATATTCAACCATCACTAACTTATAACTAACCCACTCAATAGTTATTTAGATCCTCTTATACAAGGACTACATTGTCTTATATTTGTATGTACCCAAAATCCACTTACCCTGATAGTTTATTTCTTGCATATTATGAATAAAATGTTCCAAACCATAACTTTCACTTTAAGTGTCTTTTTGGCTAGTAGTTATTTAGCTCCATCACTATTGTTGGGCCCTACAATAAATTTCATCACTAACATTGGAACATTGGGAAAGTATGCTGAATATATGAAGGAACCTCTAGAAATTATTATTTATAGGGTGCTTCTCCCTCATCTTCTCCCCAAGCTACCAAAATACAATGGCGAAGGAGATCCCAATGCGCACATAAAGGCACATGCTATTGCGATTTGCAAAATAATTAAGTGGCATGGGGTTGTTACTAATATATTCCTAAAGACCCTCATGAGATTCAATATTTATTGGTATTAAAACCTATCTGAGGCCTCCATCCACTCATTTGAGTAACTTATATCAAACTTAGTTAAGGCTTTCGACATGAAAAAACTTGTAAAGAATGACCTCAGGGAATTTATTCATATCAAGAAAAAACCCAACATATCCACCACATAATTCATCATGAGGTGGCATCAAGTACTCTATTCCTCTTTCAAAACCCTAAACATGGACCAAAAAGAGCTATGTGATCTCTTCCTTCATTCACTTAACATAGAAATAAGAGAAGACACATAAGTTTCTATACAATTCTTAGATGAATTTGTAGAGAGAACATTAAGGATTGACAAAATAATGATAGATAACATTCTTAAGACCTATGAAATGAATAAGATACTTATTATTCCTAGCCATATCTCTGGAGAGTATCAAAATAATAACAATTATAACACACAAGCTTCCCAAAATTCCCAAGTTCCAAAGATACTCAACTTAAATTACAACGCCACTACATGTAGAGTCACTGATTAACCAAAAAAACCAACTTTCCTAATAATGTGGTTAACCAAATCAATAATAATAATAATAATAATAATAATAATAATAATAATAATGGTAATGTACATGTTAACAACCCCTATTGTAAATGTGATTGAATTTAATTGAGCTCCGAATTAAAATCCAAACCAAAACCAAAATCAAGGACGAAAACATCAACATAATCAAAACAAGAACCGAGAGGGCCAAAACTAAAATATTTTTTTGTTCCTCATTGTGGTTATCCAAATAACTATAACGAATTACAAGAAATAACAGATCATCAAAACCATCATACATAGAACTATGAACCTAACCTTTTTTGTTTCCAAAGGGTTAGGGGCCATGACTCCTACACACGTAGGGATAAAATAAAATAATCTAATGCATACCCAAAAACATAAGGAGGGTATGTAATGAACAATTTATAGGGATTAATGCTTATTTCACTAAATTGGGACTTATTCTAGTCCCAACAGCTAAAAAATATACTCAATATCAGAATCTGATATTGCTATTTTTGGATTCCTAAATGTCAAATATTGGAATTATCTGCACTCCAAAATCACACATATCAGATTCCAATATCGCATATATTGGAATCCAGAATCACATATATTGGAATCCAAAATCACCTATATTGGAATTATATGTACTCCAAATCCCCATACATTGGAATCTAGAAAATAAAATATCAGAATCCATTATACGGGTTGGCATCCACTAGCCATTATTTATTATTTGTTATGTACATAACATGTTTCTGTTTTATAAGTGCTAGCGGCCACTGACCTATGTTATGTACAGAACATGTTTTTGTTTTATAAGGGCTAGCGACCGCTAAGCATTATTTATGGTTTGTCTTAGTGAAGCTCCAAAAAATAAGTTCCCTCAAATTTGGTTTTTGATCAAATATCATCCATAACATCTTCTCTTGTCCTTCAATGGTTGCAACAAAGGCCACAACGTGGTGTTAAATTTGACGCCCGTTTAGACATTTTTTTATCATTTTATTCGTAAAATAGTTGCAAATCTTTGAAATAACCATCACATATGACTTGCATATTTTAGATATGACTGCCAATTTTTATAATTTATTTATATATTAAAAATATTAAAAAACAATCAAGTATATATAGTATAATTTAATATTTATTTTATGAACACTGTAAAAAAATACTATTTTACAAATTTTCAAGGGCAAGTTTTTCTGATAATTCACCACAGAAGAAGTTATTCAATCATACTGTCATCTTATAATCAGTGAAAATATAAATCCTCCCAACTTATATTTTGACAATCTCAACATTATAGAATATAGTCACGAAGTACATTTATAATAACATATGAATGTATATATTATTCACAATGTTAAGAATTACAATCATAACAAAATTCTAAAAAGATAAATAGTTATTTATCATTTTCTTTCTTTGAGTATTTGATGCCTTCTACCACATTCAATTCTTGAGACACTATTTGTGATATTTTTTTGTACAAATCAGCCATCAACCATTTATCTTTTGTACAATCTTTGTGTCTTCTTTTCATACCCACCATAAAATTTTCAAGAGGGTTTCCCTTTGCACCTAATGTAATACACAAAGTATTTTTTGAACTATATGAAAAATCATTTCTACTCCAAACCTTTTCTAGGTCTCTTATTGTTATTCCCTCGACTATATTGCAATGTTCCTTTCCCAAGTGAGTCTTGGATTCAATACGGTCGATATTTTTTTATTGAATCATGTTGATATATTTTTAACATCAACAGAAATGAGAGTGTCAGACCAGAATCCCAGTTCATAGTATGGTGATAATAATTTTATAAATTCTGACAGGCCACCTCGCAGGTTGACAGCTTTCATACCGAACCTGAATGACATCTTCCTATTGTATGTTTTGTTTATCCCATATAGTAGGTCCTCCATATCCAAAATAAGTAAATAACTCTTATCGCTACCTGCAGGGAAGTAAACAAATTTTATTTTCGTTGGCCACATATCAATTACAACCAATTGAAATAAACAACATTTTAGCTTATGACTAACAATTACCGATTGAGATTGCGGCTTGGATTACACCACCTTTACATGCTACTGGATCCATTGATGCAAGATCTATTTCAAATAAACAATCATCAATTCATAATCTATTTCTTCCTATTGAAAATGCGAGCATAATGTATTTGAAATAAACATTAATCAATTCATAATCAATTTCATGTTGTGGAAAACTTAACTGGATAAACATAGTGGTTTCTGTGGTGATATGGTAAGTACAATATCAATTATTCTCTATCTTATAATTTAAATTTAGTGGCCGTTAAGCTATTCTTATATTCTTCGAAACACCCTTTGGTGGAGAATAGTCCTTAGCTATTGCTGAGGATTTGCGACCGCTAGGCTATGCCATCATTGGCCGAACTACACTTAGCTAGAAAACCTTTAATGAGGCTAGCCAAGTGTTACTTTACATACGTACGAGTTGGATCAAGCCATATGTAGTTCTGTTTATGATGATGTTGAAGCCAAAACAATGTTAATTCAATGTAAGTAGTCAGTATGTAGTAGTGAATCGGTGAAACATTGTAGATAGTATGCAGTTGTAAATCAACGAGATATTGATGAATGTAAGGTTTTTTAGTCAAACCATTTTTGTATTGAACGTGGATGCTTAGAGTCCGCTAAGCTCTATATAGTTCATTTTAAATTGTTATCGTAGCTTACAAATGGATTTCCTTAAACTTTTTCTTCGACCCTAAGCCAAGCATATAAACTAATGTCTGTTAGTTATTGTTTCCTATAAATTTTTGGGCCTTATAAATAATTTTGTTGTAAAATACACATGGATATCATATCGTTTCCTATAAATTTGTGGGCCTTATTGGTTGTCTACATAATCATTTATTTTCTTATAAATTTGTGGGGCTTATTAGTGGTTTTGTTTGTAAATTCACATGATTAACATACCTGGATCTAATGGCATTTTCGTGGCCATTGTGCCCACATCCTCCACATCTGTCATCTGAACTGTAAAAAACATAACTTTGTTAAAATAATTGAAAACCATGGAAATTGAAGATAGAGCTCATTAAACTTATTTATAAAATGATTGAAAGTAAATCACCATGTTGAATTGGTTGTGTAGCGTCATGGTGAAATGGTTGTACATCAAATTTTATAGCTTTGTGGTTGTCTGCATAAACAATAATTGTATAAGTAGCATATTTAGGTTAAAATCCATTAAACAAAATCACTTGTTGAAGTTGTTTTTGGAGACGAACCTTTCTTCATATGAGAATAGTAATGTTTCAGAAACATCGCTTGACTATGTGTCTCAATAATAAAAATGAAAGCTAGTTTGGAATCCACCAATGCACGGAGAACAACAATGCTGCCGTAAAGCACTAGTACTAGAGAATTTACGGAACAAAATCAAGTGAACATCTTAGCCCAGAACCCATACAATATTTCACAAAGAAAAGGATGGATGTTTCCTTGTAGGCCAATTTTGCTTGCAGTTACCAATTTTTGTGGTAGTTTCTCCATCCAATCCATAGTGACCTCTTCTCTATAATCATCATTATTATCTTGGTTGTGCACACAAGATATTGTGTACATAAGACACAAAATTTTGAATATCCCGTTGCTATCGTAGAGTCTGTAGCATCCATCCAGAATTGATACTCCAATGTCTTTAACCTTTTCCATGTATCTTTGTACGGTGTCGCTTAACATTTTTGAATAACCAGTTGGTATTAGAACAATAATAATACAATCCAACACACTGGTTCTGATAACTGTTAGAAGCTCCATTATGACATCGGAAGAAATATCACTGGCCAAATTGTAAAAATCAGTGATCACACATTCAACATTGAAAGGATTAGTCGAAGGAATAGATGATAAAGTTGATGGAAGCTGGAATGGATATGCACATTTACAAGAAAAATTGTCTGAGACTTTCACCCTTGCTGGTATATTTCCTTCCAATGACATCACATAGTTGTCTAATATTGTCTGAGCCACGATGGGAAGAACTTCTTCCACCTCATGATATTTTTTCCATTTTCCATTTTTTCCCCAATATGGGAATCAAATTTTATTTTTCCATTGCTCTCTTCACCCAACAAGTACAGACAACTGGTGGTAGTGTGATTCATGCAATTTAATTTTTTTGATTACATTGGATTCACTGCAGGATGTCAATACAATATTATCCGGATGCTTATTTCTCAAATAATGTAGAACTTTTTCTCTCATTTTGTTGTCTCCTTTTATTCTCCGACAGTAAGAATCAAATGTATTTGCTATTACACTAGCCTCAAAAGACCCAGTTGATTTAGTATTCCTTTTCAACCCATGCAATTTTGATTTAGATGGGTCTATCTCCAATTTAGTCAAATATGTTTTCCTCAGCATAGTAAACAACTTGGCATGTTTTGGAGGTGAAAGAAAACCTTTTCTATGCAAGAAATGACAAACAAAAGATGTTTTCTCATTTCTATACAATTTTCTGAATACTGTAAATATACCATTTTGAATGTCTTCTGCATTTGAACATCCAATTTTGTCAGAATCTTGTTAGAATCCCAAAATTCCAACCATATTTTAAACAAGAATATGGTTTGTTGTTTATGGAGGTATGTATTTCCCATTTCCTGAACAAAGAAACATCCAACTCCATATCCAAAATAAGACACTTATTGTTTTCAAAGTCGAAGCGTTCCACTTGGACACTTAGTGTCCCCAAATCAATAACTTCTGATGACATAACAATACCAACTTCCTCATGATTTTCATCTATACCAAAAAACAACCATAGGTCGACGTGGTAGTTTTCAGGTGAATTAAGTTCCACAAACCATTCCTCATCTCTTTTCTTCCAAAAAATACCGCATGTGATGAATGGAATTGTTATGAATGGAGCATGAACAATGGAAGACATTTTACCTATATGTAGAGTAAAATACATCAATAATTAGGTCATTTCTGAACTTTAAAGTGTTTTTCTCACATTTTCTGTTAAGGAATTTAAATAGTACCCTAGTGGACACCAACTTCTAGAGTTCTTTACTATCTATCATAACAGAGTAATTAACTTAATGGTTAGTGACTGCTAGGATTCGATAGGACATCTTATGTATCATTCAACTGGTTACAGTAATTCATATTTTGTGGATCAAATCAATAATAACAGAATTATTCTAAAAGTCTGAAATCTAATTATGATGCATTGAAAGATATGAAACCATTTGCACCTTTTGAAAGTATTACATATGAGCCGGACAAGCCATAACATTATATAGATGGCATGATAGGAACGTTAAAAAATACACACTTTAGTGGCAGATAGACTTCTAGTCAACATATAAAAGAACAACCTAAAACAATTTTAAATCTATTTACACCTTTTTAATGATAAATTGTAGAGGACATTAAGATGTAATATTTGGTATTTCAAAGAGAGGTTGCGGTAGCTTGGTAATTTTTGTTTTAAAAGACTATGTGATTTATGTGTATATTGGTCATACTGTAGTAGTGAGGATTAAATGCCTGTAACAAGAATAATGAGCATGTTTAAAGGATAGCAGTTGAAGGATCTAATATTTGGTATTTTGAGGAGAGTATTTGAGCAACAAATAACATTAATGGAGTTAGTGATATCTCATCATTTTTTGTTATATAAGACAATGTGAAATATATGTTTATCGGACATACTTTATTCATTATGTCTAAATGTCTATAACTACTCTAAGTATGATATTTTAAGCGTAGCGCTTGGTGGGAAATTCCACAACAATCTATCAAAAACAAATGGGAAGGATTACACTTTTCCTAAATGTAAGTATGACCCTCTTCACAATAGCCATTTTTCATGGAAACAATGCTCTCTATAAGGTCACGGTGGGTTAAACCTATTTGAGAAAAGATTTGATTATTAACAATGTTTTTTGAGTACCACTACAACAAGGGTCTATTCTCTCTTACTCTGACTATAAGTTAGATTTAAAATACTAATTGAAGAAATTTATTCCAAATTGTTTGAACTTATGTTAACTTATTTATAGTGTCAATCTTCTTAGGCTACAAACATTTACTGTCTGTACACTTTTGGCTCGTATCCATGGTGGAAACAAGTGCTACACTATAAATCCTTGAATAGGGATCAAGCCATATGTATTGTCCATAAAATATATTTTTTGTAACATATAATTCACAACCTTTCATATCGGAAAAATTATTTACCTAACACTTAGTTTCATTCATTATCGAAAGTAACGACACAACAGACACTAGTTTCAACAGTTTATTTTATTGGAAATTGTGGTAAAATAATAAATCGTGACCTAGTTGAGTGATCGCGAGGCTCCTACCATTACGGTCATTGTAAAAACTATCTGTACAACTTTGAATTGCTAGTGTTTTTTCATTGATTATAATTATATCATGTTGGTTAGAAGGTACCTGGGGGAGACAATAGTTGCACTGCATACCATATAGAGGGATCAAGCCTTACATAGTTCCCATAAGGTATATTGTTTGAAACACATAATTCACATCAGATCTTATAGGAGAAAATGATTAGCGAACACTAAGCATTTTTTCCTTATCGAAAGTAAGGGCATAGTGGACGCTAGGTTCAACAGTTTAATAATTTGAAAACAATGATAAAATAAAAGATCATGCTCTAGTTTAGTGGTCGCTAGGCTCCCACCATTACTACCAGTCATTATAAATACCATACGTATATAGCTTTGGGTTGCTACTATTTTTTCATCTATTTTTTATTAAATATTTAAATTATTTTTACAGGAGCTCAAAACCTGGGGATTGGAGGGATCCCACCCAAGTACAACATAGACCATACCATAAACCATCCAACCCAAACTCAAATAAAAAAACACTTGCAAGCATGCAGGGAGACTAGAAGCCCAAATGCCACACCAGAGACCACTAGAAAAAAAAAATAAGACCAAAAACTAGACATAGCAGAAAAATTAAACCAGAGAAGCAGGTAGGCAAGGACCAGCCACCTTCCTACCTCTCGAAGTCCCCCCTTCATGAGCCGTCCAAAGGAGGAAGTTGTAGGTAAAACCAAGCTTGCGAAGAAGCCCCGCGATGTCCGTAGAGTTCATGAAGACCGGTGCTGAGAGACCTAGGAAATCTAATTTCTCAAGACGTTTCCCTTCAGAGAGCCCTTTTGCATATGAAACATGCACCTCTTTAGCAAATTTCATCAAGACCATAATCCTAGCTGATATTTCTACTATCACTTACCGTGCATCCTTCAAATATTTGTCCATCCCAAACCAAGTCAAGCAAAGGCTGAGCTCTACTAAATTCCTCTAGCACTTCCACAAAGTTAGCTCAGTGCATGGGTTTGATTAAATGCAATCACTATCACCCTGATCCCCTCAATATTTGGCCTCACTAACAACATCCGTGATATGAACCAGGAAGCCACCTCAAAGTTAACATGAGAATGAGCTGACTCTGCTAGATATTCCACCCCCAGAATGTGAGTAATGGCTTCCCTGACAAAATCAGACTAGGCCTAGAAAATAATCCATAGGTAAGCCTGTGAAACCTCCCCATGAAAGGCCATCTCCCTCTTCTCTCCATCCAAGAACAATAGAGGCAGAGCCTGAACTCCCATGGAAAATTGTAATGAAACCTGCACTGTCACAAGCCACCAAGCATATATGAGATGGAAATAAGCCACACCGCCTCAAATTAAAGAGCCTCGGGGCTCCCTTCCCGAGAAATAATTTCTTCCAAATCCTCCCATTCGCACACACGCTCAGAAATAAGAAATGAAACCCACTATAACCAAATTTGGCGTGCTCATTTTTATTCAATGAAAGACCCATAAATCCTTAAGCCATTTTTCCCTGATCAAACCTTAAAAACAAACAAATACCCAATACACTAAAA
Organism: Taxus chinensis; assembly: GCA_019776745.2. NCBI lineage: Eukaryota > Viridiplantae > Streptophyta > Pinopsida > Cupressales > Taxaceae > Taxus > Taxus chinensis. The sequence goes on from CM034149.1 coordinate 378,172,766, forward strand.
CTCAATAAAACATACCCAAAACAAAATCACTTCATGCTGATCAATCCTCTTGAATCTCCACCTCTCCTTCATTGATTTATGATTGTAAATCCTTGGGACCCTTGCCTTCGAAATTACACCTGAGAGAAACATGCGTACCAAGAATATCCTTCACAGTTCCCTCAAGATGTTTTTCTATGGATCGAGGCTTCATGACCTTCACAATTTCAATAACCTCGTCAGACGAGATGTTCCCGGTATGTTTAATGTTATTCATCTTTTTCATGTCACGTTCAGGTTCCTTCAAGGATTTAATCACCAAGGAAACTGTGCCGGGAACAATTGTAACTTTGGCCTAACGATTTTGTACAGTGAGCTTCATGGTAACCCTCAAACCCTTCCAATCTCTTACAGTCTCCTTTGTAATGTCTTCTCTGATTTTTTTTTGGTGAAAGACCCAAAGGACAAATTTTAGGGGCCAATGAAGAGGTCACTCCAACTTCTCCTCCTGTCACACAGACAAACACCTCCACAACCTGAGATGGGTCCAACTTTGGTATAATTTTTCCTCAACCCTTCGAACTGTGCCTCTTCCAAAAATCCTCTACAACTCCACGACCTCTTACAAAAATGGAAGACTAGGAAAAACCCAACATCTTTATCTGTACTTGGACTTAGGGTTGTTTTCTTTCGTTTTATTTTTTTAAGTAATATATGTTGTTATTTCTTAGAGTGATTAAGGTACAATATTAATGGTATGTAATGTTTTTTTCCCTATTTTTTTCCTATGTTGTTATCTCTTAGAGTGATTAAGGTACATGAGGGATCAAGCCTTACGTAGTTCCCATAAGGTATATTATTTGAAACACATAATTCACATCGGATCTTATGGTAGAAAATGCTTAGCGAATGCTAAGCATTTTTTCCTTATCAAAAGTAAGGGCATAGTGGACACTAGGTTCAACAATTTAATAATTTGAAGACAGTGATAAAATAAAATATCATGCTCTAGTTTAGCGGTCGCTAGGCTCCCACCATTACTACCAGTCATTATAAATACCATACGTATATAGCTTTGGGTTGCTACCGTGTTTTCATCTATTTTGTAGTAATCACAAGACTTATTATTTGTAACATATAATTCACATCTATTTTTACGAGAGAAAATGCTTAGCAACTGCTAAGTTTTTGTATGTATTGAGTGGAACACCATAGCCTAATGAATTGATTGGTATAGCTTAGTGGTTTCCAGGATCCTACCTTTACCTCTTATCAATATAAACACTATATTTAAGTTATATTGTTAGAAACACATAATTCACATCGGATCTTGTGGGAGAAAATGCTTAGCGAATGCTAAGCATTTTTTCCTTATCGAAAGTAAGTGCATAGTGGATGCTAGGTTCAATAGTTTAATAATTTGAAAGCAATGATAAAATAAAAGATCATGCTCTAGTTTAGTGGTCGCTAGGCTTCCACCATTACTACCAGTCTTTATAAATACCACAGGTATATGGATTTGGGTTGTTACTATGTTTTCATCTATTATGTAGTACTCACAAGACTTATTGCTCGTGTCATATAATTCACATTTTTTATTACCAGAGAAAACACTTAGCGACCGCTAAGATTTTATACATATTGAGTGGAACACCATAACCTATTGAATTGAATGGTATAGGTTAGTGGTCGCTAGGATGCTGACTTTACCTCATATCAATATATACACTATCTTTATAGTTTTGGATCTCTAACCTTAATATTTAGTTCCCATAAGATACATAGTTTTCAACTCATATTTTATCTTGTTTACAATTAAAAAAATTCTTAGCGACCGCTAAGATCCTTTACTTATTGAGAGAAATGACATATTAGAACCTAGGCTCAAAATTTTCTTTTTTTGAAAGTAGACACAAAATAATAAATCACAATTTAGCTTTAGCGGCAAGTAGTCCCCTACCTTTACCTTTTCTCATTTTAAACACTATATGTAAAGTTAGTATGTAGTTTCCATAAGATAAATAGTTTTCAAGACATATTTCACATTGTTTCTTAACAAAGAAAAATTCTTAGCGCCCTCTATGATCCTTTACTTATTGAAATAAACGACATATCAGACCCTAGGCTCATACATTTCTTATTTTGAAAATATTCATACAATACCTCTAACTGTCTAGTCTTGGGTCGCTAGCCTTATTATGTATCCCTAATAACTTGTTTAAACTTGCCATGTGGCACATTCTAATTGGATAATTAATTTATATTAGCTCCCACTATAGATAAAGAATGGAATGTAAATGTGTGTATATTATTCTAATAATCTTCAAAACTGTGTTTAGGATTTATTTCTTCTATTTTTTATTTTTATTTTTTTACTTTGCTTGGTTTATTTATATGTTGTATAATATATTTGTTCTTATTTTTATATTATTATAGGCTATAGACAATGATTTTTTTTAGTTTTTAATTTTTAAACCATGGGAAAATAAAAATAGGGAAATACTAATTCCCTCGCATTTTCAGATATTTGAAATTTTAATAGCCCACCCTTTTGATTTTAGAGGGGGAAAGTGAAAATTTCAAATTTTCGTATCCCACTCTTTTTCTCTATTTGAATTTTATTTTTCATGAAATGTGCCAAACAAATTATTAAATAGCTCAGAGAAATATTGAGTAGGGTTTCAGTTTTTTTGATCAATTGGAAAACATGTCTTCAAAATAAAAAAATACGCGCAGACCGTTGATTGCGGGGCTGAGTGTTCAAGTCCAATTTTTTTTGCATGCGATTATAATCTTGTTTATAGAGAAAGGAACACATAAGAAGCACAAATTGGATGAACATAGATGACGCACACAAAGGAGGATAGCAATAGAGGTTGCGAAATGGATTGTGATGATTGTTTGAATGAGATAACAGATGGAGGTTTCACAGAAAACATAAAGCACAAAATCATTCCAGATATTACTAAACCAGGTATTTATAGTAAAGGTGTACCTTTTTTTATTGCGGAATCTATTAGTTTCTCTGTAGTCGAATAGTCTGTGTGTTTCACACGACATTCCAATCATGATCCACACAAGCCCTGCTTCATCCTATTGAATCATGCTCCATAGTCAAGCCTTTGCTTTTGATCTCTGTGCCAAAATGCCTTGTTTTTAGCTTATCGACCTCTAAGTTAATCAACCACGTTAACTTTGGAGAAATGTATAACAATCAAGATCTGTATAAATTAGTTGACTTTATTGTATGATTTTAATATTTCAAATTAAGATATTTCAAGCATAGTGCGCACTAGTTTATGCCACCACCCAATCTTTGAAACCTATCGATTGTTAGGATTTGATAAATTAAATTAAGATATTAGCAGTCTCTAGGTTTCAACAAAACAAAGTAAGAACTTAAGAATATAAATATTTTGAGCTAAAAAACAATAGTATTTAACAAACAAAGGAAAGACAATGACTTTGGAGATCTTTATAGCAATCAAGACGAGCATAAATTATTTTAATTCTTTATATGCATTTAAGATTTGGAATTAAGATATTTTGTGCTTAACGCCCGATAGGTTATGCTACAACAAAATAAATGGATACTATCGGTGGTTCTAGATACTTTGATCTTAGTAGCCGATAGCCTTTGCCATGACATATTATTTGGATATTAAACTCGCTCAGGTTAAATAATTCATAGTTATGCTTTTTTATAGTATTTAATAAACTACATGAATATATTTATAACTTAGATGACACTATTTTACACAATGACATAATATATGGAGGTTATGATTGATAGGATTAAACAAATTAAATTAACATATTTTGAACTAAGCAGAGACTAGGTACTTCCATAATATATTATTTCGAGCATAGTGGTTGCTATCATTTAACATGTTATTGAATGATATTTTGAGCTTAGTGTCCACTATATTATGACACAACATAATATTTGGTTCTTAGCACTCACTAGGTTTAAACAAAATAAATAAGATATTATTAGCTTGGCTTGGCTGGTGGGTTACACCAAAACATAATATTTTGATCTTAATGGTGACTTGGATTTAATAAATTTGAATCAACATAGTTTGAGCTTAGTGGTTATTATCTACTTAAACAATATATTATTTTGATCTTCACGACGGCTAGGTTTTTCCACAACATATTATTTGGTGATTTCATCACTAGGGTTTAATAATTCATAATTAAGATTTTTTACAACATCTAGCAAATTAGAGGCAGATATTAATAACTTTTCTGGTGCTAAACCCATAATATAATATTCCGAGTTTAGTTTTCGCTACCACCTAAGTAGTAATAAAATTATATTTTGATATTAGACAACGATACATTATTCCACACCATAAATTTTTAGAGCTTAGTGGTGACTAGGTTTTATCAAAATAAAGTAGGATACTCTCATCTGAGAATCTGCTAAGCTATACCAAGACATAAAATTTGGAGCATAGCGATCTTAAGGATGTAAAAAAACTCATTAACATGTTAGGAGCTTAGCTATGACTACGATATGCCAAAACATAAAACTATTTATAATTAGAGTAAAAGGGGGTTTTCCCAAATGACCCATACTTACACAAAAAAGTCCTCGTGGCCAGGTATTACAGTGAAATAAGAAGAGAACAATCTCGTATGCAACAAAAAAAAACCAAAAAGTCACAAACTGGACAAAGCCAAATTACGTTTTATGGATATTCATGAGAGTAGTTGATAAATCCTTAGCATCAGTAGTAGGCCTTCCTTGAACCAACATGCCCACTAACTTAATGTGTTCTAAGAAATCTTTGTTGATTTTCATACAGGTCATGACCATGTGATTTTTCCATTCCTTGATAGCATATACTGAGTGAAACATAATCTTCAATGGCCTTGTGTGGATAGAGAGATCTTCTCTAAATGCTCCTTGTGTTCTGAAGCTGCAGTGGGGTAGCCTATTTTCTCTGACAGAGAAGAATTATGGTAAACCAAGGAGAGATCCCACAACACATTGGAATTTTTGAGTCTATGCTAACTTCCATGTGAAAAATGTGGGAGGGAATTGCACATGCTTCCATGATCAGGTGAGTTGAGACGGTTTTAGCCATTATAATATCAGTGGAGATGAGAGGAGAAGCTTGAGAAATGTCAGAAAGAGGTGGAGAGGAAGTAGATGTTGGGTCTGAAAAGCAGTTCAGACACCTTAGGAGAGATCTATGAGGTGTCCAAAGGGTTATGAGCTGCACTAGAGAAGATAAGAGGGGAACTAAGAGTGAAATAATGGGGGCTAATGATCATGATGTCTGAATAGGAGTAGGAAGGGAGACCAAGGTGGTGGAAACGAACAACAGATATAGGGAGATGGTTGCAAAAGAGGAGGGGGTACATGATACTTCTCGCTTGGCTTAGAGGGGAAGCACAAGATTTTTTTTGGGAAGCTTCAATTTTAAATAGCAAATACAAAAGGCCTTGGTTTAGGAAATGAACATCATCTTCTATAGCCATTTTAAGGGACCTCTCAACAATTTGAAACAGAATATCTAAAAAGTTTACCTTCTGATCATGTCGAAGATGTGGAAGAAGAAAAATCTTGAGGTCCATAGATCACTTTGTAGTGTCGCTGAAGTACCTCCTCAATTTCTCAACAACCCTATCCCAAGGTTGTGGAAGCGAGTCTCATTCATAGCTTGAGTGATACATTATCGGATTTTCACAATGATATAGGAAATCATCCATCTCCTCTTGAAGCTAGCATTGAAAATAAATTTCTCCCTCCATGGGTATCCTCGTCGCAGCTGCAATGGACTCTTTCAAAATAAGAAATTTATCTTTCCCACTTTGACTCTTCCTTTCTTCCAGGTTGTCAACACACTACACGTTACTTTGAGAGAGTGACCATACTATATTTCCACAAATGACGTAACACCACCATTGCACAAAATATTCCATACTACCAGGTCAAATTTAACCTCCTCACAGGAAGAAGGCTCAATGCATTTTCTAGTGCTACACATAGTGAACAAGGATTTTTTGACCAATTGATTGTCAAAGGCCCGATATAGACCGATGCTTAAATAGATATTTTGACCACCTTCATTCAAATCTTCAACTCGTGATGCATGTCATAAGATTTCTTATTAAATTCTATCCTAATTAGCAGTTTTAATTAATTGAATCTACGTCCATCACACCAACATAATCTAATATGAATGTCATGTAATTCCCAAAAACTCAACACAAATTCCTTATCCTCTTGCTTCCACCTTGTAAGGAAAATGTTATAGTGCTCACATTATTAATAAGTGCATATATTGTAATATTACACAATATGAGTTAAATTTGTAACTCATTATTAATAATATAGGTTCAATTATATTGTTTCAACAATATATTTTTGTTATGCTCGTAATGATATTAAAAGGTCAACTTGGTTGTGTGAATTCATCGGGTTGCACAGGAAACAGTTTTCTATTCCATACGCACATTTCTTAGCCTTAGTATTGATTGTAGGCATTTACGAATAACCTTATCAATTTATTATTCACTGTGTGTAAAAATTTGGTATCAGAGCAGGTGAATTACGCTGATAGAAATCACAAGCGTGGATATATGGTTACCACAATAATAGAGTTGCTACAATACTTTTTGATCAATCTTAGGAGTGGTGATTCTGAGAGGATAGCGTTGTTATAAATGAGGAATTGAAAATTTATCACAGAAGAATTCTTCTATAATGTGTTTCTATCCTCCTATAGTTATACATACATATGTTTTGCGTTCGCATTGATGTTTGATGTGTTGACAAGGAGTAATCGGGAATTTTTGAAATTTGGTGCTTAGCATCTTTACTCATAGTACAGATCAAGGAAATGTTCTTCCAAACTGGCACATTATAGCATATGAAGCATCATTTTTAATGGTGACTGCATGTTGCTGATCAATACTACTACCTCAAATCTAGTATGTGATCTTCATAAGTGGAGCCGCTTCATCTTATTAGGTCATAGAAAGATCTACTTTAGTTGGCTTTGCATAGCCCGATCATTTCTTGAACTTCAACACGCAAGACAACTTTGAGGAATGGAAGTGAATACAAAATGCCATATTTTATCTCTGCGATTTGAGGAGAATATATGTGTGCAATAGATTAAATAGTTGTACATGCAGTCTTCAATCTACGACTTACTTTAGTATAAAATAATTTGATATTGTCACTTAGTATTGAGTAATTTGGTCAGTTGGTTTTGCATCTGTAGATATATGCAAGCAAGATATTCTACTACAGTCAATACATAGGTTCAAGTAATATTATCAGCATTGAAATGTGTGGTCACTATTAGCAGAACTCCTAAATAAAGAAATTTTGGCTATAGCGGTCTGTATTCTAAATCAAAACACTATTCCAAAATCTACTAGCCTACTATCGGTGAGTCGACTTTTAACTATCAATTTCTGATATATTTACTTTATTAAAATCAAGTATCTCTGCCAGTATAAAGATTTTATCAATTCTCTAGTTCAAGTTTTCAGATTACTTGTGGAGTTTCAAAATGGAAAAGATAAATTTAATTGAAAGATTTGATGGTAAAGACTTCCACACATTTCAAGTATGAACCCAATTACAATAGATTTTTAAGATGACCAAACACATGGGACATTGTCGAAGGAAAAATTGCATGGAAAACCAAATGTTGTAGATGAAGAAGTGAAATGGGAAAGTAAGGATCAGAAAGCAATAGCAATTATCATCCTTGGTCTTTCTGATGCATATTTGCATCATATTGATCTAACCAAGTCCTCTAATAACATTTGGGTGACATTGAACAAATAGTATTTGGATCTCAAGCAGGTAGTGCAGAAATGGATACTGAAGCAAAAAAAGTTTGGGCTAAAGATGGGAGAAAATGACAATATGGTTCAATATATCGGTAAGTTTAGATCCATTGTATATCAATTATTAGGAATAAAAGTAGAGGTAGATGGAGAAGATGCTAAAGCAATCTTACTAAATAGTTTTCCAAACTAATATTCGACATATTGTTTTTACTCTTAGTAAGATCAATCCTAGTTTGGAAAATTTAATTTCCTCTTTGCTTGATGAGGAATAAAAAATCATAAGTTCTGTACCAGAAAAAGAAACTGTCATGGTTTTAAATAATAAATCATCAATTTGGAAAGGTAAAAAACGTTTGTGTCGTCAAATAAATGTCTTTTGTGTCATTGCTGTAAAAAACCAGGACATGGTTTTGTGAATTATAAGAAAAGAGCTCAAGATCTCTTAGCCAAATGATAAGTATGGATTAAAAGGCTTTAGCTGCTATAATCAAGAATATTGGAATGATTATCTCTAATCCTGTAAGCATAGAAATGAATCTATTTATTATTCTAGTCACATGAATATTAAATCTTTATTCAAGAATCTATACTCTTATTGGAGGATGGAGGCAACAAAGGTAGGAGACTGCCCCTCAATCAGCGTCCTTGAGTTCGTCACTACCTTAGAGGCCACAAACTACTTTAGTGACATCTTTGTGTTTTGTGTGATGAATAAGAACAGATGAGCATCCTTATTCCTGTGTGCAAGTACAGTTATTGTGTTCCCCCCATGATGATAATGATTTCTACACATTGATACTATAAATTAAGAAGTGTTCTTGACTCAGACTGAATCTGATGGTTGATGTGAATTGGTTAAACAGTCCCAATTCATGTATCAACATCTACATAGGTTAAATGGTTCTTAGATGATGTAGTTCCCATAGTCAGTGTTGAGGATCGAGATCATAATGCAGGCTATCGACATGATGCTTGGTTGAAGATGGTGTTTTCCTACCATGTTTGTACTAAGGTTCCTAACATGTAAGTACAAGGATATTATAGTGCTCTCATTATCCAATAAGTGTATATATTGTAATATTATTAATATGAGTTATATCGATAACTCATTCATTAATAATATAGGTTTGTTACTATTGTTTCAACAATATATTCTAATTGTTATGCCTATAATGATATTAATGAGTTGTTTGGTTGTGTGACTTCCTGGTTTGTAGGAGGTCGATTTTCTATTTCCAAGGCTATTTATGAAGCCTTAGTAGTGATTGTATTCATATCAAATATAATATCGATTTATTATTCACTTGCACAAACACACCCAAAAGAGATATTGCCTTAACATAACCTAACAAATTTTAATCTTAGTTAATCTTCAGCCAACCCTAAAATTAATAAGTTTATGTTCTTTCAATTATTACATTTAGTGGAGGTTGAAGGTTTGAATGTTAGCAATAGTAGATGTATTTAGTTAATATATATTATAAAGGAATAATTTGCAAACAAAATGAAGCAAGGTAAAATAAATAACATTACTAGACATGATTTCATACTATATAGCTTATCAAACAACAAATCCTAAATCCATATATTAGTATAATTTCTTTATTGACACTTGTATTTGTTACATTTAGGTTCTGCAAAGTTGTTCATTCTACACATGGAAATTATGTGGATAAGCACATAGAGATGTTACATGGAGCACAAACAACACTTGTGATATGCACTTTTTTGAGAGATTTGGTAAGGTGATTTAACAAAAGCCTTTTTGACTGGAATAAGACAGGGATGGTGTTTTGCTGGAAAAAAACGCATCCCCACAAGTCCTCTCCATCCCAGGGTCTGATTTTTTCATTAGAGAGTAACAGTGTGTTTAGTTCAGACGAAGATAAAATTAAATGTAGATACAATTACATGTATGTGGCAAGAATAATATCCTTATTAGGTTTGTGTTCTCTTACAGGTACAATTGCATTCACAATTATATGTATAATTATAGGTACATGACAATAATAATATACTTTTTCATCTTTTAACTAGCCTTGTGGATGTTAAAATTTATTCTTATATTGAACCCTTAGGTGACTTATTAATGGTGTGGGTATATATATTAACTTGAATTAATATTGTTTTGTTGAAGGTACAGTCGACAGTTGGTTGTTTATATTACTTCAAGCATAGTGGTCACTTTCATTTAACAAGTTACTGAATGATATTTTGAACTTAGCATCCGCTAGGTTATGAAACAACATAATATTTGGATCTTTTGGTCTCACAGGTTTTGACAAAATGAAAGTGAGATATAATTCTGATTTTAGTGGTCATTGGGATTTACTCAAATTAAATCAACCTAGTTTGAGCTTATCAGGTGAAGAGTATTTTTCCATATAATATTTTGAGCTAAAGAGTCACTACCATTTAACAAGCTAAAGAAAGACATATTTATTTTAGTTTGGCATAGGCCTCTAGTGTTAATCAAAGTAATGAACTTCCTCCTATTTGAGAGTATTGAATTGGTATAACAAAAAAAGATATAGTAGTTTGGGGTTAAAGTGAAATTTGTAACCTATTTTAAAAAATGTTGCTACTTGGAACAGAAGTGCTTGTTTACCATGTTGTGGATGTTAGAAGTTATTATTATTAAAAGGATTTAAATATTTTTTAATTATTACAAAATGCCTTTTATGTTGTACTTATAATATGTTGTTGTTTGAATGAAAAAATATTGAACATGTTTCTAAAATAGTCTGGTGTGTTTTAAATGTCCTAGATCAATTAATTTTTTAAAAAAACACTTTTCTTACATGCATTGATGGAGATCAATGACTACAATTACCTTAAGTATAACATGTGACATATTAGTGGCCATTGGACCAAACATATTCATTGTCAAAACATATGTTGAGCTTGCAAAGTGATTTTTGGAGGAAAAATTGGACTAAGGATTTACTTCCAAGGTTAACAACATGAAGACTGTCTGCCTTAATTGGAATTAAATTGTAAAGATTGGAGGAATTTTTATTTATTTATTTGAAAGATTTATTAATTACTAAATAATACCTTTTATGTTGTACTTATAATATGTAGTTATTTGAATGAAAAATATTGAACCTATTTCTAAAATAATTTATGTACTTTAAACATCCTAGATAAATTGTTTTCACATAAATGATTTTCCTACATACATTTAACGATTGATCAATGATATATAATTAGTATACAACCTGACATATTCCTATCCAAACATATGTACTTCTTACAAAGGATTTGTAGAGGAAAATTTTGATTAAGGATTTACTCACCAATTTAAAAATGTTTTTCTGGTTAGTTGTTCAAAACCTATTTTAACACTAGACAATGTGAGAAAGCATACAATTAATAATTGGACCATAAGCAATATCCTTAAAGATATTAAAGAAAATTTTTAAAAGAGTTTGACAAATGTAATTATTATTCAAACCTTTAGAAATCGTAATAAATGTGCAAATTATCTTGCAAATTGGGGACTAAAGGTAATAATTTTAAAGTGTGTGAGAGGGGAGATGATATCACCAATGTTATTAATCTCAACAACATGAAGACTACCTGCCTTAACTGGAATCAAAATGTAAAGATTGCAGGACAAAAATTATATTTATTTCAAAGATTTGTTACTTGCTATAAAATACCTTTTATGTTTTACTTATAACATGTTGTTGTTTGAATGAAAAATATTGAACGTGTTTCTAAAATGATTTGATGTCTTTTAAACGTCCTAGATCAATCATTTTAACATAAATGATTTTCATACATATGTTTATGGAGATGAATTACTCTAATGCTTAAGTATTTAACATCTGACATATATGTTCTTGGAACAACAATATTCATTATCGAAACATATTTTTTCTTACAAAGGATTTGTAGAGGAAATTTTTTATTAAGGATTTACTCACCAATGTCAACATGTTTTTCTAGTTAGCTTTTAAAAACCAGATTTTAACACTAGACATTGTGAGAAATGATACAATTAATAATTGGACCGTCAAAAATATCATTAAAGATAGTAAATAAAATTTTCTAAAAGATTTTTACAAATGTAATTAATTATTCACAACCCAAGAAAGCGTAATAAATGTGTGGATTATCTTTCCAAATTGGGGGCTAAAGGTACCAATTTTTAAGTTTGTGAGAGGGGAGATGATATCACCAATGTTATTAATCTCCTTAAGAACCATATGTACTGATGTGTTGGTGTTTTTTTTTTCCTTGTTGGGATGTCATTCGTGTACTTATGGTTAACATGAAACTTCCCACGTGCAGGATATATGGCGAGAATTGTATTAATTTTTGTCTTACAATTCATTTTGTCCATTTTCAATATAAATTAAATAAAACCATGGGAGGAGGTCATTTGATAACCGAGCCCATGAGCTATGGTTCCATGAAGGAAAACCCCTCCTTGTGGCGCATTCTAAAAACTGGGGGGTTTAGGAATTTCTTATCAAAAATCACGGGGTTTGATCCTTATCTTGTGTTGGAGTTTGGTTGGGCATGGAACAATGGCAACATGGTGATCCACGGCATAGAAATTCAAGTTTAGGAGGATTCAATAGCACAAGTGACTTGAATGGATACAGATGGTTTAAAGATATTTAAAGACCACACTAGACACAAGCACGAAATTGAAACTTTCTTCCACTGTCAAGAAATGATTTACATGTTGTAGATGGTATATCCAGATTCTCCATCCCTGATATTTGGCATATGATCTGCCTCCACCTTATGATTTACATTAATCTTGAGGTGAATTATAGAAAGATATTTACCCACCATATTACTATGCTTAATATGTTTAGGCATAATATTGCTATGAGGCTTCCCTTTTTCTTATTTATGTCACTCTCTGCATCAATGCATAATTTTGAATAGGGAAAGATTGATTCTCCGATACATTGTGGACTAACTCTTTTTCTTTTTAAGAATGATAAACCGGCGGTGGCAAAATAATTAGAGCTTGAATCCTAGGATTCAGATGTAAATTTTACTCTTCCAGGCCATATGAACAAAATAAGGAGAAAGAATACAAATACACCTCATGGGAATAACAATATTGGCACTAAAGCTGCAAGTTCTCTGATTGATATGAAAGTGGAGTTGTCCAAAGGGAAAGAGAGAGCGGAGCCTGGTTAGACTGTGGATTTTGATAAAAATTCTCTCAGGGTGAGTCAGGTGGAAATAGATCTGAAGGCCTTAGGAAAAGTATGAACAAATATTGGAAATAGTTTCGTGTATTGCATTGATGCCTCCAAGAAAATTTGCATCACTCAAAACTTTTTCAAGGACGATATGGTAGAGATAAAAAATTTGTTTTTAGAGTTGCAGGGACATGTGGTCAAGACGGAGTAGGGACACAAAGTTTGTAGGTATACTCTACAACATAGTAGTTTTGATGAGGAAGAGAAGGTTGAAGACGACATCCCTATCACAAGTGAGCAGGATGATAATATGAAATGTTTGAAGACTAACTAGTCTGTTGGTTCTTGGAGATTTTTTTTTACTGTTTTTGTAATGTATCTTTTGGGATCTTTTCCCCTCCATGTTTTGTGATTTATCCTTGTATTAATTTGTTGGACTGTAGTTTGGGATAATTTGTTTTAGCCCTTTTGTCCTATTTATTTTTTGTTGACTCTAGGTGATGCTCACGATGCATTATATTGTAATATTTCTTGGTGCCTTAATCCTTGTATAAAGTAGCCATTCATTATGTTCATGTATGTTTAATAAAAAAATTTAATACTAATTTTGTTAACAAAATTTTAAATTAAACAAGATAGAGGAGGAAGTTCATGCCTCAAGGATGGGAGATGTGCTAGTTGTGCTATTCTTTTCATATAATTATGATTTTTATTAAATAGAATAAATCAATGTTATAACAAGGCCTCATATTTTTCAAATCATTACTAAGCAAGTAAAGAAAAAAATAAATAAGTTTCATAGTTTAAAAATTTATTTAAATAAATTACAAACATTGGAAAGTTGAAAAGTTATAGAATTTTATTACTTTGATTGGTGGATTGAAGAGAAATTATAAATAAGATGTGTTGGGTTTATTGCCAGCTTAGGTAACCTAATACTTCCGTAATATAAAATTTTGAGCATATGGATCACTAGAATTTAACAAGTAAAAGAATATTATTTTTAGCTTAGTGTCCAATAGCTTATGTGACACCATAGTCATTGGATATTATTGCTCAAAATGAATTAACAAAAGAAAGTAAGATATTGTCATCACAGAGTCTGCTACATTATGCCACAACAACATATTTCGATGTACAAAAACTATTTCCATTTTTTTGTATAAGATTTAATATGCAGGTTTTGAAAGTACCCGTATCCTTTTACAAAAATGTCCTTAAGGCAAAATATGACATTGAAGCATAAAAGAGAGAAATGTTGTAGATAGCAAAAGAAAAAAAGCCACATAGCTACAATGCAAAGAGAGAAAATTTACATTGTGTGAAATGTTTAGAGGATAGTTGCGTCTTACATAGTAGCAACATCTTAGAGTTTCCTTGTTCCTCGAATTCTACATTCACAAATCCTTATTCATTCTTTTGTTCTCCAAAATCTGTTGGTTCTCGCACTCTTGCATTACCATTTTTTTTGCAAATAGGTCACTGGAATCCATAACCAACACATGCAATCAAAATTCATTCGTAACAGGAATCTCTTCTAAAATATTTTAATTGAAAATGTTGACAATGTCCTAGCCATTGAATTTTGCTGACTATGTGCAGTGGAGGACTATTTGTAGACAACAATAAGGCTAACAAAATAATATCAATTTTATGAAAAACATATACTCTTCTATTCATGTGCACGACCATGTCCATAAATCGATTCTGATATTCACTTTTTTATCATGCAAATTGAGACACCATCTAAACCACCATGCTTCTTTTTCAAGACTCAACAAAAAAACTTCTTGACAGGTGTTTTGGGTTTTTTAAAATTCTACAATTCTTCCTCTCATGTTATTAGGTTTTATGTTGCGTTGTTTCACTGTATAGATGTTCTCCATTCTATCATCTTTTACTGCTCTAAAAAATGTTCAATATATTACAAAATTATTGATTTGATAAAAAAACTACCTTCTACAAAATATTGAATAAAAAAATTGCTTCCATTTAATTATCTACAAAGGCCCTACGTCGATATAAGCCTTAATTAGCTATGGAAAATTTTATATTCAAAGAATTTGATAATTTTCAAGGGACTGAAGGTGAGAATGCATACCAATTTTAGGAAAAGAGAGGAAATCATAAACATTTCTAGAACTCAAGCAAAAAGTTTTTGATGCTTGTGTTGGTGAGATTTTTCTATTGATGAATAAGCTTATGCATTGACTAAGATAATAGAAAAGCAAATGTTAAAAATATAAAATAAAAAACTATCTACTTATAGTGATATGTTAAAAAATCCAATTGCCAGTTTCATTGGCACGTGAATTTAAGAGAACACATGTATGATTTTACATTGCTTGTCATTAAAAGGATAATTAATGGCTGACAAAAGTTACATTCTTCAAAAGGCACACATATTTTGAATGGCGCATGTACTTCTTAATGGATAATTTTACATAGCTTGAATTAATGGATAATTAATGTTTAGCCAAACACAAAATTAATTAGCATTTTTCCTTACAAAATTGTTATCATTAATACTACAAAGACTTACAAATCTTTGTAATAAAATACTTTCAAATATTTGTAATGAACGTCACATACGAATTGCATATGTAATATTTAACC
The DNA here is from genome assembly GCA_019776745.2 of Taxus chinensis. Taxonomy (NCBI): domain Eukaryota; kingdom Viridiplantae; phylum Streptophyta; class Pinopsida; order Cupressales; family Taxaceae; genus Taxus; species Taxus chinensis. Next base: position 378,188,359 of record CM034149.1, read on the forward strand.
ATCTATTATTAATATAGACATAAATATAAATTCTAAAAATTGTAAAAATTTACATCAATATATATTAAAAATAATGAAATTTATACATAATAATTGGTATAAATAAACATTGTTTTGTATTTTTAGAGGGCAGTTGAACAATTTCCGTTACCCAACAATTGTTTGAGAGGTGAGTTATCGCACTTACCTATGCAAATAAAGACTCACACTTAGCAATGTAAATCAAGACTCACATTTATAAGTGTGAGTTGAGACCGATACTTAGAAGTGTGAATCCAGAATGAAACCTAGAAGTGTGATTCGAGACGGGCACTTAGAAGTGCGAGTCGAGACTAACACTGAGTAGTGCGAGTGGGTACTTGTACTAAGTAGTGTCATTATATACTTGCACTTAAAGTGTGAGTCGAGAGATGTGTGACTTGAGTCTGACACTTAGATGCACAACCAATCGATCTTGTAAGGGTGATCACTCACACTTATACACTACTTACCAAATTTATAAATGACAATTCAAGATTTTTTAACTATGCTTAATAGATACAAATAAATTATTTATATAAATGTATATAAATATTGAAGGTCACCTTTTACAGATGAGAGTCACACACACATGCACATTCAATAAAATATTTGAAAGTATTTTACGTCTAAAATCACAAAAACTTATAAACAACAATCAAATTTAACACCATTCAAGGAAGTTCAGGGAAGGGATTTTTAACGTCAATGTTTACTAATTTGAATAAGGTATGCATGAATATTTATATATGTATGATGGTATCAAGATTGATATGTGGCATAAATGAAAACAATCACTTACGCACAATCTTGAATTTAGGGACCGCTTGGGTTATATAAGTTAGTGGTTGCTTGGCTTATGTAAGCTAGCGGACGTTTGGCTTATGTAAGCGGGTGACCGTCTAGTTTATGTGGCAAAAGTAGAATCCAATAATAGCGTTATTGGAATCCAGAAATAGCGAAATTGGAGTCCGATAATAGGGAAATTGGAATCCACTAATAGCAAAATTAGAATCCAATAATATAGAAAATGGAACTTGAATAAGATGAATATTGACAATATTGGAATCTAATATTGTTATGAATGGAATCCAATATTGCTACTAATGGAATCTAGTATAGACAAAACTGGAATCCAATATACGCAAAAACGAAGATGGATTTATTCCAATATTTGAAATATTGGAGTCTCAATTCACTAGAATATGTCCCAATTTAGTGAAATAAGCATTGGATGGATAACCTTAATGACCAACCAATAGATCATTTAGGTCCCATAGTACCCAAAAATCCCCATTTAGGTATCTACTAGAACCCTTTCCTAACCATAAACAAAGTTTCACTTAAGGAACATAACAAAAACAACAAAAAAAACCACCACCAAAACAAAAACAAATGGATTCAATCAAAAATCATGATGCTGAAGCCTCTAATTCTAATATGACTAACCCCAATGTTTCTGCATGCCTAATTCCACAATGAAAAACTTGCATGATTGGTGTTGTTAAGCTAACAAATGATGAAGAATATAATTTAATCATCTAAACAAAAGAGTATTAATCCCAAAACACCCCTTAGAAATGCCCCTTAGAGATACAAAATTATGGAATTCCTAAAACATTTGGAGCCTATGACATAATCATTGAACTTTCCAAGACATTTTTTTTGTTTTTAAATCTCTTAAAGAATTCCCTAACACAATGATTTTCACTTATAGACACTATGGTACGTAGAAACATAGCCTATGTCACACCCCCACTTGAGGCACAAAATAACCATATTGACATGGACAAGTTTCCTATGGGTGGTACAATGAGGGATGCAAGCTAATTCTTCAACTTGTGCATACTACCCACATATTTGTAAGTTGGAAGAGGAAATACCACTCTCAACCTAAAAATTGGGTCTATAATAACTTATTAAAATAAGATATGATAGATGAGGGGGACATGATTAATATTTTATCTTTTTCCTTCATATATAATATCATGTATGGTGAAACAAATTTCTCTTTGCCCAAAATACTGAAAGGAACAATAACTAGATTGTACCAAGCCAAGAACATAGATGCTAATCAAACACCACGATCAATAAGATGAAAGCAATTCACCAAAATAACTTTACATAAAACCTTTGCAAACAAATGAGCAATAATATCATATATTATTATGGAACTCAATGCAATACATTGAGAATGAGCCTTTCTTAAATAGGCAAGGGATAACAATCTAAGAACCGGTCAAGGTCATAGATCAAGCCATAAATCAAGGAAATAACTAGTCATCAAACAACTAGTCAAGACCATAGATTTAGGAGAGAACTCGACATCAAGGATCTAGTCAATACCATAGATCAAGGAAATAACTATACCTAACAAATAGATAATATCTCCTAATATCTAAATAAGATAAAAGAAATACCACACACATAAGTGGGTGAGGATAAATACAATAAAGGTAAATAAAGTACATAGGTGAGCATGAGCTAAGGTAAATACCTACTCTAACAAATACCCTGTATGAGTATGAAAATATTAAATCTACATCGATTGAAACCATTATCCTCCCCATAACCATCAATCCTAAAATAATTATTATTGAGTTTTATGTCATTGATAGGGAAATAAAATACAACATGACCCTGGAGCAATTCTAGATCCATCAGATGAAGTCCACTCCTTCCACACTCTCCTAGGAGATACACTTTTTACATTTAGGGAAGGTTTTTATTTCCAAGGGATACCCAAGTATTTTAAAAATATTCCAAACCATTATTTTAGATATAGCATGGACTCATATATCTCATCATGGATTCCCTCTAATGACTTAATAATGCCAACAATATTATAAAATGGTAAAAATTTAATCACAAAGGTTTATGTTGAGCTTAAACCAACTCTTCTGGCTCTCGATCCTCCTCTATGTAAAACAATTATGAAGGAATATCCTAAATCACGAAAAGGAGGATCCTGAAGAAGGAAAAGGAGCCTCTCTTCCATTTTTTTTAGATTGAGACCATCTCTTTGAAGACTACGACACAAATCATTGAAAAAGGACCCACCTCTCAACTTTTGTTTGACCCAAAAGGGCCTTCTACGTATCATTTGTGATAACTTGAGAGAAAAAAGGACCAATCCTCTCTGGATATGATGGTAGTGTGAACATGGTTGAAATTTGTGACAACTAAGTACCTTCATCTATCCTATCCTATGATCCCTTCCTCGAAGGTGAAGTATGGATGCTATCTTATGATGAGGAAAAGTGTGCTACTACAGTAGGGGTAGGTGTAGTCTTGATCTATCATGGGAGGAATAGAATATTACCTTTTGGTTTCCTCTTGGAATTTGTGTATATAAATAATACAAATGAGTACTAAACCTTTATAATTGGCCGCTTGTTATCCCGAAGACTTGATATACCAAAACTTAAAATATTTGGTGGTTCACAAATTATCACCAACTAGGAAGTATATGCTTATCAAATAAAGGCTAAGAATTTAAAAAATTACAATGATGATAACCAAATATTGGTTCAGTATTTTGAATTCATATCGATTGAGTCTTTTTCTAGAAGACAAAACCAATTTACCGAAACCATTTCCAACACATCCACATGATATTGTCCCATTCACATGATTCTTATGCCAACTTTATGATATCTATGAGAAGTGGATCCCTTATTAAGGGGATCAAATAGAGGAGGGTACATTGAAATATATGACCCCATTCTAATGAATCTTAACTTAGATGAGAAAAAAATCCATATTAGAATAAATCCATCCTTACGAATACCTCCCTCCTTTAGACCACAAGAGGGGATTTTCATGATGCTTCATCCTTCTTCTCTTTTTAGAAATGAGTACTATGAATCTTATAGTAAGGTTGAAGAATATGAATCTTCCATAGAAGTTATTGAAATTTTCAAAGTGAAGGATGATATATTGGGACTTCCCTTATGCTACCTGAGTTTGAATATGGAAACACATATCTTATTGAGGATACTATCAATATAAACATTAGAATAGAGGAATATATAAGGATCTTAAAGCTAAAATCCTCACTTTGACCACAATAAGTGGAGGGTCATAAAAAATTGCTTATTGAACTATCCAAGGCCTCCACCTTCTCTTATTCTAACATGAACAACATTTATACAATTGTGGTTTTGTAAAATTTGGTAACAAATCTCTATACCAAGAAATTTAAACAAATTTTCTGACCTACAAAGCCTAAAATAACACCAATGGTAAAAGAAGAAGTCATCAAATTCCTCAAAGTTTGTTTCATCAAAATAATTGATTACATAAACTTGATTTCATATATTTTGCCTATTTTAAAAGATAACAACAATTTAAATTTTCATCGATTTCCTTGACTTTAACACGAATTTTCCCAAGGATGATTTATCATTACTTTCCTTCAACATGATTACTGATGAGACTTTCAGTTATGATATTCTTTCACTCATGGATGGTTTCTTAGGTTACAATCAAATCCACATCTCTAAAGAGGATCAAGATAAAACTTTATTTACTATCCATGGTGAATCTTATGTTATGCAGTCATGCCATTATGCCTTAAGAATGCATGGGTAACCTATCAGTGGGAAATAAATCACATATTCCATGACCTAATCCACAAAATCATTGAATCTTACATTGATGAATTACTAGCTAAGGTTATAAAGAGGGGAGATCATATAGGAATGATACACATCACTATTATATGAATAATCAAATATAGTGTTACTTTAAATGCATAAAGTGTTTATTTTGGGTGATGGGTGAAAATATCATGGGGTTTATCATATCCAAATGAGGCATTAATTTCAATCTTTCCAAATTTTCCTATATCCTAGAAATGGTACCACTAACCAGCGAATCAAAGATTGTGTCATTCCTTCGAAATTTAGGATCCATAAATAGGTTTTTCCTAGAACTCATCTACATTGTCAACCTGATCAACATTTAATAAAGAAGGATAATGACATCAATTTGAACTGGGAGTTTCATGAAGCCTTTGAAGCTGTTAATTTCTTCCTTCTATCCCTTCCTACCCTCATGGCACCGCAACATAATATACCTCTCATCCTCTATATACATACAACTAATGTTTCTAAGGATTGTATGATTTCCTAAGAGGATGATGACGAAAGAGAAGGAAAAGTATACTTAATCAGTACGTCCTTTTAGATAATGAAACACAATACTCCCAAGTTGAGAAGGAATTTATTGCCATAATGTTCATAACTAAATGATGAAGACATTATATGTAAAATTAAGAGACCAAGGTGATTTTTTAAGTCATAGAGCCTTCATATACTATTGACACAACCAAACCTATATACGAAAGACAATTGTATGATAAAACTCTTTGGATATTTTGAAATAACATTGAATAATTTTTTTTATCAAGGGATAAAAATTTTCTAACTAGCTAGCCAACAATGCCTTAGATTTAGGGTATTTAGTAGATATTCATATTCTCGATGAATTGATTTGCTACATTGTAAAACCCGACATCACTTTCTCCCCTTGGTACAATGATATCCTCATATGTCTTATTAAATTTACTTACCTAGAAGATGCTAAATCCCAAAAGAGATGACATATTTGTGTTCTTGCCATCAAATATATTATTTTAGATACAATTTTATATAGGATAATATTAAAAAAATTATCCTCTGATGTGTAGATCAAGAGGAGTCTAAGTGTGCTTTTTTCTAATGTCACAATGGGGTTTTTAGTGGCCATGTAACTGCACACAAAATCCATGGGATGAGTTACATTTTTCCTACCCTTTAAAATGATGCAATTGAGTATGTTAGGATGTGTACCAAATTATAAGATTTTGACCATGTTATACACGTTCTGACATAGGAGTTTTGATGCACTATTACACCATGGCCATTTTCCACACAGGGCCTTAACCTAAGTGGTAAAATGATACCTACATCTGCTGATGGGAATAATTTTATTATTAATACTATTGAGTATTTCAAAAAATGGGAATAGGAAATGCCTCTAACCATTACCACTAGATTAGCTATAGGAAAATTCATGGTAAATCATATTATTTATATATTTATAGTTCCTCAAGTCATGATTTCTAACAATGGAAGCTCCTTCAAGAATCCTGAGATGCGTGAGTTGTGCAAGAAATATTTTGTTTCACACCACACTACATCCCTATAATATCCTCAATCCAATAGATAGGATGAGGAAATAAATACAACATTAAAGTATTTTCTACTTAAAATAGTTAAGAGCAACAAGAGTGATCAACACTTACAAATATATCCCACAATATGGGTCTATAGGAATACCATTGGTATAGTTATAGGTGCTACTATGTTCTCTCTTGTATTTGGTTCCAAGGTTCTCCATCCATTATAATTTCAACTCCCTAGCTTATGATTCTCTCTTTAGGGTATCTTGGATGAATAAAAGTACATAACATCATGCTTAACTGTGCTATAAATTCTAGATGAGAACCATATCAAATATGTGAAACAACTCAAGGTTTATGCTCCCCACGTAGCCCAAAGATATAAAAAGAAAATTTACAAGAATCCTATTTATCTTGGTGATCTTGTGCTCCTCTAAGATATAGAAAAGAAAACTGGTGAGGGCCATGATTCAGGAAAACTCGTTAGGACCTTACTTAGTCACCAAAAAATTTAAGAGTGGGGATTTGTTCCTCTGCATGCTTTAAGATAAGGAATTTTGTGAGTCCATCAATTCTCTCCACCTAAAAATTTATTATACATTTAGTTTCATATTTACATATCACTTCATACTTGTTGTTTTACACAATGTACCAATTCAATTTCACCATTTTTGCATACCAATCAAAACTATTTAAAGTTAATATTTAGTTTACCTTAGTAGTTTATTTTTTATCCACCCATTGAACTACCTTTGATTGATTCATTACTACTTTATTATTCACAATTATTCTCCATATCATATTCTTTATAGACCTTTAGTCTCTAGTCACTTAGTTTCACAAACAATTATTTCCTTGTAGACCTTAATAGGATGTAAATATTTTAGTACATATGGAGTTCTAGAGACTTGTTTATGAAATACTTTCCTATTTTCTATCTCTCCGATCATAAAACATTGGTATATATCTTCTATAGAAATCTTCCTTTCCTATCCCAAATTTTAGTGATGATCCCTTATATCTTACTAACTACACGAGGATGAGGTACATGAGAAAGATCTCATCCTTATTTCAAAAATTAAAAGAATTATAATAAAAATAAAGCATGCATATAAAAAAATAAATCTTATAATATAATTCACTACTCGCCCTTATCTATTTCTGGTTTTGATCAATCATCACATGTCCCTTCCTAGTCACGTGGGTCTAATATTCAGGAGTGATTCCATTACTCACCCACATCCAGTATTCGATGATAATACCATGCATCTTTATGGTCATATGAGGATAAATATGAGGGTCATATGTGATTCAAAAAAGGAAAAAGACAGAAGATACATACATGCAAAAAAGAGAAAAGTCAAAGTAATATGAGTTCCTTATCCTAGAGAAAAATGTAGTTGTTCATAATTAGAAAGATAGTTGAAATAACTATTACCTGTCTTGTCACAAATGGACACCAAAAGGTTTAAACCTAGACCTTTGCATTAATACAATGTCTTTTAATTCCCTAAGAGTTTCCTAGTCCTAAATCATAATGACTATCTGGTAAGGTACTTGAGTTTTCATTTGCCAACATTTTTTCACCTCCTCTTGCCATGATTTGATTATCTACCTCTAGACTTGGCTATTTATCTCTTTTTCATTCACTTTGTGACTACCATACAGGAGATTACACATATTTATCTCACATGTAAAATAGTTTTTCAGCACATGTCTATATATCAGCGATTTCATTACCATACATTTATTACATGTCTTGTTACCAATGCCTCTCATATCCATTCTGTCATCCATAAGATCATATACATTCATAAATAAGAAAATAAAAAAAATGCATACATAGGAGAGAATCATAGGATAAAGGAACCAGTGTATAGAAAATATGTATTTCAAGTAAAATTTTATTATAATTATGTCATTACATCCACAATGAGAGGGAAAGTGTGGGACCAACAATAAGAATACAAAAAATGGGGCATATCAGTGCCTCCATGTACAATATATACTAATATGATAATTGGAAGTAGAGAATCACTTGTGTGATCCTCCTATATAATTGTGAGGAGGACTCAGAACGTCCCAAAACATTAGACTTAGTTGTACATATGACCTATTTATGTGATATGAGATTTCAGCGATACTTGGAGGATTTGAAGGGTTTTTTTTTGAAATATGCACAAATCACACTGTCTCAGGATATGAAATAAAAGTGAAAATCATTATTGGGTTTATCTGGGTTTTTCAAAACATTAAGTGGTTATTCAAATTTTTTTGTGGAAGACATAATTTTTTGAGATCTAGGGGTTTTCCTAGAACTTTTATCCATGTGTGTGTTTTAGGATTTGTAGGGTGTTGGTAAGTCAAAAATTTTGAGTTTGTGATTTTTGGGTTTTCGGGGTTGTTTGACAAGTAAAAAAGTCCACCCAATGTTTCAAATTTTTGGGACTTGCCAACATTTTAACAAAACTTACAATCTACGGTCAAACCTCTAAAACCTAACCAAAAGCTAGTGTTTTGGGTTTTTAGGACCTCAAAACATCTCTTCGTCTTAACACAAACTTACAATCTATGGTCAAACCTCTAAACCCCGGTCAACACCTAGTGTTATAGGTTTTCAAAACTTCAGGACATCTAATAATTTCAAAATAACTTGAAAATTATGGTCAAACTCCATATCCCAGTAAACACTAGGTGTTTTTGGATTTTTAACCTATTTTTCAAGTGACGGGTTCTCCCACATGTTCAACATGCATCAAGTTCTACCATTTTCTCGACATGTGTTGGGTTCCGCCACCTGCTAAACACACGTTGGGTTCCATGACCTACTGAACACGTAGTAAGTTCTTTAACTTTCTCAACATGTTTCAAGTTTCATAATGTGTTTGACAAGTGCAAAAATCAGACTTAGTCTTTCATGATTTCAAAGGTGTTTGACAAGTTCCCAACCCCAAAAGTGTTTGTCAGGATTTCAAAGGTGTTCAGAAATAACCAAACCCTACCATTCTTTTTTGGGAATTTGAAGGTGTTTAAAAAGACCCAAACCTCGATAGCATTTGTTAGGATTTAGAAGGTGTTAGATAGGTGAAAAATTCTGATTGTTTGTACTGGGTTTGTGAAATTGTTTAACAAGATGAAATTTATGACTGGCTATTTTTCAGGTTTTTGAAGGTGAAAAGCAAGGTAAATGGGTGTGCATATGTTAAATTTAGACACATACCTAAGACACTTATCCCTTAGACCTTGGTCACATTAGAGTTAATCCCTTGGGCACACCCTATCGAGGGTGATTAACTTTTCTTCATGAAAAATTTTGCAACCCATTTTTCTTCATGAAAAATTTTGCAACCCATTTTTCTTCAGCGAAGTAGAGAATAATTTTGATGAGCAAGAAACTTCAAACCTCCATAAATTTCCTCCAAAAAATCCATTTTAGGTGCCATTTTTTAAAGTGTGAGTTTTTTTGAGCTCTACGCATTGGTAATAATTTTGTGCCTTGTAAATTTCCACTTCTATAATTTTAGGGGGTTGCATATTCAAGTTTTTTGAACATACGTAATTCAACATACAACCACTTAATGCAATGGATTCATCTCTTATTACACTTCTTACACTATTCAAATATCATGAGTAGAAAGTTAAAATAAAAATCCTCTTGAGGATTAAAGGCTCACACTAGATCACCATGGGTATAAAAACCAAACTAACACCAGATGCAGAGAAGGTGAAGTGGTATAAAAAAGATGAATCCTATGGTTTATTATGCATGTCTATGTCTCCCAACTTGCTCTTTCATATTACATATGAATATGCTCCTAATGATGCTTGGATATTTTTTGAAGGAATATTTGGGAAGTAGGACATAATGAGAGGTCACAAGTTAGAGAATGATCTTATCAGTTTGAGCCCAAAAAACTTTGACACGATATATGAATTCTTCACCAAATTCAAATCACTCAGGTTACAATTGAAACCGTTTGGTATAATGAAATGTAATGAATAATTGGTTATTTCCATATTTTTCAAATTGGGCTCCAACTACTCTAACTTCTTATTTAACTTTCATGCCACTAGGAGTGCCATGGGAGCTACATGGACCATGTCATCCTTGGACAATTTTTTTGCTATCTTAACTCGAGAGCAAGACAAACTTATTCAAATGGGTGAATTGAAGTCCTCTAAACCCCATGCTCTACTTGTTAGACATGAGAAATAGAAGGGTTTAAAAAGAGAGAAGAAAGAAAATAATAAGGATTATGAGAACAATAAGGAACAGAATGATCCTACCTCCAAATCAATCAAAATTCAATACTTCCTCTTTTCAATGTTAAGTCCAAGAAAGAGAGGATTAAATGTGGGTATTTCACAAACAAGAATAATGAAAGAAAATGTATGAATAAGGAGTTTTAAAACATCATGATTCTTCTTGATAAGAATAACATAGGTGTCCCTATGTCTATTAAAACATCTTCATCAACCCATGAATCCTATAAGGAAAATGACCATGTAAAAGAGAAAGAGAAAGAATCAAGAAAGGAGAAAACAAAAGGGATATCCCTAGTTAGAGTTGTACTGTGAACTCCTACATGGGTTTTTGATTCTGATGCATCACATCACTCAGACATTTTCACACATGGAGTTCACTTCCTTGGAGCCATGTGACATGTCCTATATATGATTGGGTGAAAAATATTCTACATATTTTTTTGGGAGAGGGCCTGTTGAAGTGAGTGGAGGAACATTAAAAAATGTTCTTAATATTCCCTCATTGTAAACTAATCTCCTATTAGTCTACCATAATACTCACTTTGATCAGGGATTACATGTTGAGTTCACTTTATATTCAGTGTATTTTAGAGAGTTACACAATGATGTTATCATTGTAGTGGGTGTAGTCGATCATCATACTCGGTTATATTCCTTCTCTCACTATGTCCCTATAGATTATTCATTTGATTCACCTGTAATTGATGTTATTTCTGATCTTGAGAAAATTTCTGATGATTAGAAAATATATTCTAGTAAATATGATTATAGTAGTGATGGGGACCCACCTCCACTATCTCCTTGTCACCTTCTAAATATTGAGGAGTTATTTCTTGATCCACCTATTTCAATACCACCATTAAATTTTTAGGGAGTAGACACCTTGATTGAAGAAAAATCAGACATCAAGTGGTCTAGTACATAGTTGTAGGGCCTTTCACATTCCTTCTTTGTTGATTCTTTAGATACACCATCCCTTCATGGGGCAATTAGACCTTCTACTTCGCATGAGGCCTATAATTATTTTTCTAGGAACAACACCTTGGATAAATATCCATTAGCTACTTGGTAGACTCATTCACTTTTCCATGTCGATCCAATATTTACTACATCTAATTATTATCCTTGTAACTATCAAGAAATATATTAATGCTGTCACAAAAGGCCTTGTGATCTAGAAATTAGTGTTGTTATGTTTTAGAAAATAATTCTAGGCTTTAGAAAATATAACACTCTTCAATGCTCCTCCTGATCTAGAGTCACTTTGGGAAACACATTTTCTAGATACAGGATGGATACAAGCTATTGTAGCTTCAATTGTTGATTTCTAGTCCTACCTTCTTTTCCTTTCTCTCTTTTGGGGAGGAGTTTTTCCCACTGGGTTTTCTCATTTTCTCCACTTTATGAGAGATTTTCATTCTAAGTGGGTACCTCATCAAGCCTCTTTATCAGGACCCTACTTTTTTCCTACACACCTAAGCTACACTTAAGGGGGGTGTTGGTGTAGGATTTTTCCACTATATGGTTTTACCTACACTTTTTAATTAGTTTTTTAGGTTAATCATAGGTTATTTGGGGAATGTACTTTAAGATAATTGTGTGTTGAGTTAGTTACATTTTTGGGTGACCCAATCTCTCACTATATAATGTGTAGACACCCTAAAAAAACATACCTATTCCTAATCATCCCTATCACCTACACAATGTGCCAAATCAGCTCTAGAATATATTCTAGACCACTACCCTCTTACATTCCATTGGAATTTACTCACACCCATTTAGAATTAATTTAACTAATTCTATCATGCATAAAGAATACACTCACACCCCTTGGCTAATTTAATTAACTATTTCAATAAATAATAACTAATTATCCACTCACCCTCTAATCATCTCCACTTCACCATATAACTCACTCAAGTTGAAATAGCTCACTCCACTCAAGTTCTAGAACCCTATAAATGAGGAAGAAAAATATTCACATACAACCACTTTTTGGAATAAAATCAAAATCCAATTAAATAATCATTGCCCATTAAATTCTTATTCAAGCCATATTACTGCACGAAATAAATTAACTTGCTAATTCAGGAAAATGTATTCATTTACCTACAACTCATTCAAAGCTTGATCCAAAATCCACGACCTTTCCTTCAGCTATAAATACGAGGCTATTTCCTTCACAATTCATCTCTTAGAATATTTAGGCATTCACACCAACACTCTGTCAAATTTCCATTAGAATTTGCACACCGTGAGGGTGTCCAGTTGATCATTAATTTCTCATAGCATCCTTCTTCCATTTAGAACCAAGTTTAGAGCATCCAAAACCAAATCATCCAAAGATATCCAATAAGTGTGGTACTCCATTCTACACTTCAGCTATCTCATCCGAGGTTGCAAGAGAACTTGAAGGAAGGTTTGCATTGCAGTGTTATTGCTATTTTATTTCATTAGTTTCAGTTTTCCTTATACACATTCTACGATGCCTGGTGGGCACCCACACACACACACACACACACACACACACACACACACACACACATCATTTTAGCTTATTTTTTTCAATATAAATTTTTTTTTGTGTTGTTTGTCTTGTTTAATACATACTAACAAAGTTTCAAGACATTTGGTGGAGTACATTGAGATAAAATCAAAAAAAGTAGTTATTCTACCATTTTCCTTCATATTTTATGCATCTACAGGTTCCTTGCACTTCCATATTCACAGATACATTTATGTAGCTTGTAAAACGCGCTTCTGTAACCAATTTTGATCTAGGAAAAGACTTTGTCACACTAGCACACCTAATTGAGTGCACTACTGTTAACACTCACACTAGTGCACTTACTTGAGTAAGCTATTATTAATAATCATGCTAGCCCACCTACTTGACTGTAATACCATTGAAATTCACACTAGTGCACCTAATTGCATGTGTTAGCATCCTGCGTTTTTATTTTTTTGGTTTTTAATAATTTTTCAGTGTGTTAGCTCACTTTTGATTACTAGCTAAGCACTATTTTACTAACTATTTTCTATAGGTTTTCATAAATAAAACATATAACACTTGTTTTTCTTTTAACCTTTATCTAATATAATCTAATCAAATAAACCATGTATGATATTATCTCATGCCATCATGGGCGATCTTGAGAATTAAAAATAGTGGATTCTATTTCATTGTTTTACTTTGTGTTTTTTATTTTCAGGAAAATTACTAATCATTTATGTGTAGGACCATTGCGAGACTGGAAAATTTCATTCTATAAAATCAAGCAACAAAATACTGACAATTTTTCATGTAGGTTTCCTTAGCCAAAGACCATTGTAAACTATTAAAGAATTGTTAAAATAATATAAAAACACATTGTCATTGCAGGTTCAGATAAGGGTTAACACCCATCTGTTTAACTCTGGGAAGTACTTGGGCATAACTTTAAAACTCATTATGAGGAGTACTACAGGAACCTTACAATAGTTGGCACCTTGAGGGAATCACCAAAACAAATTGGTAGTGACCCAACCCGCCTGACTAGTATTACCCACAAGGAATACCAAAATTTGTCTATAAGTGATGGCCCCATTCTTAATAGATTGATGGGTATAGTTCATAGCTAGGAATTTATGGCGTGTGTACTCATTCAGAAAAGTATTGTTGAGTGAATCTCCCTAACCCTTAGGAAGATTGAAATACTAGGACCAATTGATTCCATGTCATTCCATAAACTTATCAATTCAAATCTAAATCATTCTTAGTCTTAGTCTTTGATTTTACCAAAAATTCTATACATAAGCAAAATACAATCACATCATGATTTAAGCCTTTTTTGTTGGATATTCACTTTATCCATTATTTAAGCACATCCAATTGAATAAAATCCTTTATACAATGAATATTCCATTTATTCATGAATTAAATCACATCAAATCTAATCCAATCAAGAGCCCTATATATTAAATATTCACTTTATTCAATTTTAGGAAAACTATACGTAATTGAATTAAGAATCACATCCAAGCCTTATACATTGAATATTTATGTTATTCACATATTAAGAAAATCAAATCAACATCAAAAATTTATAAGTGGAACATTCACTTCATTCACATATTAAGTAAAAATAAATGCAATTCAATTAAAAAAAAAATCAATCTTAAAACATACGTTTTGATTCTATTAAACAAATTTAAAAAACAATCACTCTTATCCATCTTTAAGATCAAAATTTTTCATAACTTCTACAAAATATCAAAACACTATCATTTAGGTATTTACCTATAAAAACATGTGTTTATATGTAGAAAAAACACTTATTTCCATGAGGAATCTGATAGATTCAACCCTTTTGGTCATCATTTTCTTGAGAGGAAAAGACATTGGAGAACAACCAAACTATCAACAGTGAGAAAGAAGCTATTGATCATGTCATAATGCAAAAAAAAAAAAAAATCACCAAAAATTCTATACATAAGCAAAATACAATCACATCATGATTTAAGCCTTTTTTGTTGGATATTCACTTTATCCATTATTTAAGCACATCCAATTGAATAAAATCCTTTATACAATGAATATTCCATTTATTCATGAATTAAATCACATCAAATCTAATCCAATCAAGAGCCCTATATATTAAATATTCACTTTATTCAATTTTAGGAAAACTATACGTAATTGAATTAAGAATCACATCCAAGCCTTATACATTGAATATTTATGTTATTCACATATTAAGAAAATCAAATCAACATCAAAAATTTATAAGTGGAACATTCACTTCATTCACATATTAAGTAAAAATAAATGCAATTCAATTAAAAAAAAATCAATCTTAAAACATACGTTTTGATTCTATTAAACAAATTTAAAACAATCACTCTTATCCATCTTTTAAGATCAAAATTTTTCATAACTTCTACAAAATATCAAAAACACTAATCATTTAGGTATTTACCTATAAAAACATGGTGTTTATATGTAGAAAAAACACTTATTTCCATGAGGAATCTGATAGATTCAACCCTTTTGGTCATCATGTTCTTGAAGAGAAAGACATTGGAGAACAACCCAAACTATCAACAAGTGAGAAAGAAGCTATTGATCATGTCATAATGCAAAAAAAAAAACCAATATATGATTTGCCTCTTTGAAATGGGGGTAAAACTACCCTCTGATTCAGGCATGGGCACTTAAAAGAACTTATAGACAAACCCAAGTCTAGTAAACAAAATTCAAAATCAACTACTATGTGTGATTCATAAAAATAAGAGTTATTGGTCAAAATCAAAGAACTAACATGAAAAATTAAAAACTAAAATCCTAAAAAAGTGGAAGAACAAAAATAAACACATGAAAATGATTTCCCCATGGAAATTCTTCAAGAAAAATCCCCATTCACATAAGAATGGATGAGTATGAAAGAAAATTTAACGGGATTTCAAAAGTGTACAACAAAAATTCAATTTTGATGAACTATGTCCTTACCTATTCAATAGGGACATGTTAAGTGTACCTTTTTATAAATCCTTTGAAACACCCAAATTTGGTAAATACAAGGGAAAACATGATACAAGATAGCATATCAAAGAATTTTTCATGACATGTCAAGAAATGGCATACAATGACATCTTTTTCTTGCGAATATTCCTTAAAATATTAGGAGAGAAATCTTTGGATTAGGTTTTACACCTTCCAAAGGGATAGATCACAACATTTGCAAACCTTTCTAAGAAGTTTTTAAAACATTTTTCATTTAATCTAGATTCTGAAATCATAACAATGGACCTTTTCCACACAAAGAAAAGGAATAATGAAACTTTCACATCATTTATTCAACGGTGGCGAGGAATGTCAAGACAATTCCCTTATTATATACTTGAAAAATAATTACTTACCATCTTCATTCCAAATCTAAATTCAGAACTATATTTTCAAATGCAAATGCATTGTTTGGTGAACTTTGAAGAAGTACTAGAAAAATAACAAAAGATTGAGAGAGATCTCACTACTAAGGACCTAATAAATATACCTTCCAAAGATCAACATTATAATCACAATAACAATAATCAAAATCAGGATAAATATAAATATGTCAACCGAAATAAAAAGGGAAAAATAGTAAAAAAGAAAAGAGACATATCTCCTAGTGAAAACCTTTCTAAGAACCTAGAGAGAGGGGATTCTCATTCATCATCAAATAACAATTTACATCAACCAAAAACATATTTTTTTGAAATAGATACATCAAAAATGTTGGTTGAGGAAATAATAGATATCAACATCATCACACCGGAAAAGTCAAAGATTTTACAACTTGGAGCAAGTCTATCAGATAAAGAAAAATTAGAGTTCATGACACTCTTTGTGGAATTTCAAGATATTTTTGCATGGACCTATAAAGACATGCTAGGATTGGACCCATCTCTCATAGTATACCACCTTGTGGTATATCCAGATGCAAAAGTTGTCCAACAAAAATTGAGAAAAATGCATACCAAAGTTGCATTGATTGTGAAATCCGAACTTCAATTTTTTTTTGAAGTAGGCTTCATTCAACATATAACTATTTTGCATGGATTTAAAACATAGTACCTATGAAAAAGAAAACTCTAGGCATCAAAATATGTACAACATTTTGTGACAACAATAAGACTTGTTCAAAAGATGTCTTTTCTTTACTAAACATCAATATGATCATAGATTCAACAAGTCATGAAAATATTTACCTAATGGATGGTTTTTCTAGATATAATCAGATACAAATTATATGAGAAGATCAACATAAAACACCATTCAATACAACATGAGGCACATTCTGTTATAAATTCATGCCTTTTACCCTTAAAAACACAAGTGATCTATATCAGAGAGTGATACCACTCATCTTTTAGGTCATGCTACTTGCTATCATGGAAGACTATGCCAAAGACATCCTAGCAAAGTATAATACATGAATATGTCATCTGATATTATTGAGGCACATCTTTGAAAGATTACATGAATATAAATTTAGACTTAATCCTAAGAAATATGTGTTCAATGTAACATCTGTCAAATTACTAGGATTTATTGTTTCATGGAGAGTCATAAAAGTAGACTCCATAAATGTCAAGGATATCATGGAAATTCCTCCTCCCCAAAATCTGAAATAACTAAGAGCTCTTCAAGGAAATATATAATCTATCAGAAGATTCATTTTATAACTAATACACAAGTTTCACCACTTCAATCAATTACTTAAAAAATATGTACAATTTCGGTGGAACCAAGAATGTTAGGATTATTTTTATAAAATAAAAGAATATCTATCAAGTCCATTGGTTCTCATGCCATTAATATCATATAAATGAATGATTCTCTACACCTCTACTATAGAACATGTAATAGGATCATTTATTGCACAACATAATGATTAAGGAAAATAACAAGTAGTTTACAATCTTAGTATAACACTTATTGATCATGAACTAAAGTATTCATAGGTTGAGAAAGTGTGATTATTTTTAGCTTTCACATTTCAAAAAATCCAACATTATTTTCTTAATTATACAACCAAATTTATTACTAAAGCATATCCTCTAAAATATCTACCATCTATACCCATTCTCAAAAACAGAATGTCAAACTAGGTTGTTATACTTAGTGAGCTTGATATCGAGTTTCTGAGTCAAAAAGAAATCAAAGGAAAATCTCTTGTAGATCAAATCAATGTGGTACCCATCCCAGGATTGAAATGTATTCATTTAAAATTTCAAGATGAAGAACTTTTGTATGTTGATACAATGTCTTCTTGGACCCTAATATTTAATGGATATTCCAATGTCCATAGATCATGACCTAGTATTTTGTTTATCACACCAGTTGGTAATGTTATTCCAAAATATTTCCACTTGGCCTTCCCATGTAAAAAAAATATTGTAGAATATGAATCCCTCATAGTGGGTTTGAAATTAGTTATACCATGGAATCCCAAAGAGTTGGTAGTGTTTGGTGATTCAATTCTAATTATTTTAGCATTGGTAGACAAAGTCAAGGAGCTAGAGATTTCCCAAAATGCTCAAAATTCATATGCAGGGCAAGCATGAAATTCTCCCTATCCGGATAATTATGAAAAATACCTACTACATAGAATCTTCTAGTTTATATGGGTACTCCAAACCCTAGAGATATTCTTACGGGGAAGAGCACCTTGGGTATGCCCCCTCACGCCACGTATGGATATTTGTAACAGGCACTAGTCGGAAGTGTGTTCTCAAACTCCATACTAGCTGAAAATTCAATATTCCCTGGCTTTGTGCCTTTGATTTCATATCAAGGTAATCAACCCCCCTATGTACATATGTATTCTAATCTCCGTAGGGGGATATATACACCTACCTAGGTCTGTATGGACAACTATAAGCAATGCCATATGCCCCAACAAATGTCTATACTATCCCATTTCAACAACCAATGCAACCTCCACCTCCCCAACGAGGATCCTCAATGGTGGAAATGTACACAACGGGGACCTATTCTGAATATCTTAAGGAGTCTCTAGAATTCTCCATTCAGATGGTCATGCTCCCGAGACCCTTTCCCGATATTCTGAATTTCAAAGGGGAGGGAGATCCTAATTACCCCATAAAATCTTACACAATAGCCATTCAAGAGATACTCCCATGGGACGCAGGTTTTGCGAAGATTTTCCCTAAGATGTTAGAAGGTATTTTTCTCAATTGGTACTATACGATACTGAAGGATTCAATACACTCATTCAAGCAAATCATATCAAAATTTATTAAATATTTTGATATGAACAAAATTTTGAGAATATGAATAAGGGAATTCCTTCATATCAAGCAAGAGAACAATGAGTTTGCAGCCTACTTCATTCAAAGGTGGCGAAAAGTTCTCTACTCCTCTACAAGTGCTCCAAATATGGATAAGATGAAGCTTTGTGATTTTTTCCTCCACTCTCTCAACAAGGAGACAAAGTAAGAGGTTCAAAAGTTCCTACTAAGGAGCTATGAAGAGGTGCTAGAGGGTGCTCTTCGAATTGATCAAGCATCCATTGATAGTGGTCGTAAGAATTATGGAGCTAATGGAAGGTTAGTCACCCCTAATAGAAATAACACTAGTTACTCCAATAACATGAATAACAACCAATGACCAAAAATCCTCAATAAGAATCATGGAGTCACAATGGATGGGGTGACGGACCAACCTAAGAAACCTTACGTTGTTAATGCTCCTAATACAGGAACTTCAAAGAACAACAATAATAATGAAAACAATCAAAGAAACAATAACTTCTCACCCTCAGTAAATTCTTTAGATTCTAACTGTCAACAACAACAAAAACAACAAAAACCTTAGTAATCAAGACAACAAAGACCCAAGGACCTAACCAATACCCATGTGGGTATCCAAACCAATTTCAAAACCAAGGGAAAGGGTCCCCAAATTTTAACCATAACAATCAACAACTGAACAAAAACCGTAATTCAGACTGCAACAAGGTGTAAACCAAAGGCCTCGAGATTACGATCCTGATTTATATTGAGGTTTACATAGGGTTCATGGGCATGATGTAAGAACATGCCATGATTGTAACAAGTTTTTACAGTGTTTTACAGAGGATTAAAGATAATTATTTGTTGACATGTTTTTGGAAAACCTGACAGCACCCACTCAAAACACCTACATGGGACCAATATCTCCATAGAACACACCGCTTGGAATCTTTAACGATCCTCTCCCCACATGTCCAAAAGATGGTAGAATAGATCCCAATGGTTCAAAAAAAGGTATTGTAATAGGGACCCATGATCATGAAGCCTCAACTTCATCAAACCCACAAATGGCATCTCCTCTGGATGGTCCCCAGCAAACAAAAATTGTGTGGTTGGTCAAGTTAGACACTGAACCTCAAATTAACGCTACCACTAGAACCAAGGATTATTCTTTGTAGCCTATCTTGATCTACCCGACCACATCAGATGACATTCGTGATATGCTAAGCAAGCCAGTAGGAGCTTATGATTTGATCAACGACTTAACTAAGACCTTCTCTCACATTTCCTTCTTGGATCTATTAAAGAATTCCCCTACTCATAGGACCACTCTAGTAGAAGCACTGGGTCTTGGTCATTTAACTAACACCACCCCTCATCCAGAAGCACAAATAAACCACATGGAATTTGATGTCTATCCTCCAAGACAACTTAAAAGAGATGTTGGATTTATATTCAACATCAGAAAGATGCCCAAAGATCTTGAAATAGCTCGTAGAGGCAATCCGACATTGTTTTTACAAGTATGTATTTATAAAAACTATGTAAAGTTTGTGAGGATTGATGATGGGACATAAATCAACATAGTACGCTTCTCTTTCCTTCAAAATCTAGGGTATGGAGAGACCAATTGCTCTTTGACACAAAATATGCTGAGAGGCTACGACAACCTCAAAGCAACATCAATCAAAACTATAGTTTTTATGGTCACCCTTGGACCTAATATAGTACTAACCGAGTTTTATATTATAGATCAGGAAACCAACTATAATGTGATCCTTGACCATCCTTTGATTTATCGCATGAAGGTGATCCCCTCCACTTTATTTCAGGAAGTTAGGTTCCTACATTTAGGGAAGGTCTTTATGACGTAGGGTTATCCAAAACCCTTCGACATACACCTAGCTAACTTAAAAAAGAGGCCAGGGAACCACTTGAAGTTTGAGCTTCCTAAAAATTAGTTAAATAAACTTGCAAGCTTAGTACTAGAGGAAAATGTGGTTCCTACAAAAAAATTAGAAGTCACGGGTTTGATCAAAGGTGTTCCGACAGTCAAAGATGAAATTTTCATCATACAGACAATATCATTAGGAACTATGACATATATTATCAAGCTATTGGAGAAATATTTCCTTTCGATTATATGGGCATGGGACATACCTTCGGACTTGGTTCTCTTCTAGCAAATGAGGTTTATATGGTTGAGGTAACTGAAGTAAAGGAGAAAGATTCAAAAGATGATCCAACATCCATTTTTCAAAGTAACTGTTGGACTCTCCATTTTTATGGAGCCAAATACCATTTTGGTGCTAGAGAAGGTGTGATTCTTACCTCTCATGAGGGAAGGATTCTACCTTTTTCCTTCAAATTAAAATTCAAGTGCAAAAATTATGGGGCTGAGTATGAAGCCCTTCTACTTGGTCTCATCATAGCCAAAAGAATGGGTGCTCCTAATATTAGGGTGCTGGGTGATTCACAAATTTTTGCAAATTAGATATCTGAAGTATATGATACTAGAGCTGAGCATTTACAACTCTACAAAATAACAATGTTGAATCTAAAAAAGAGATTTGAATTCATATCAATCGAAGCAATTCCAAGAGATAAGAATCTCCTCGTGGACTCGATCGTAACTTCCACTTCTCGATTTACTCCAAGCAATGAGTTGGAAGATTAAAACTTCACGGCCTCGGTTCATGCCAAAACTTTGGTTCGTAAGACACTGGTAACTCTAATGTTGACATACGTAGAGACTAAGAGCGAGTGTTTCATTGTAGATTGTGTTGACATTGACAAAGAAACTCTAGGATATATAAAGCCTCTCGTAGAATTACATCTTACGCATCACGAGGTTAATATTTCTCTAATGCCACACTCTCTTCCTATTTTGGAAATCCCATGATAGAATCTTCCCCTGGGAGGGAACTTAAAATTTGTGAGGTAGGAGAAGAGGGGGATTTAGAGTTGCCTCTGACCTTGCATGAGTTTGAGGAAGGTATCACCTCCTTAATCGAGGGAACAATCAATATAAATATTGGGACCAAGGAATAACCAAACATTTTGAAGCTAGGCTCCTCTATAACTCTTGAAGAGGTTGAAATACATACCCGCATCCTCAAGGAGCATAAAAAATCACTTGTGTTTAGCTACAAATAAATGATGGGAGTTGCATCACACATTACAGTGCACAATCTTGTCACCAAACTAGATGCTAAGACAATCAAGAAAATGTCAAGGCCCATGAAGCCAAAGGTGGCCCTCGTGGTGGAGGAAGAAGTGATGAAACTCCTCCAGGTGGGGTTCACAAAGCTAGTTGACTACTCATAACGGGTGTCTAACATAATCCCGTTCTCAAGAAAAATGGAAAGATCCGCATCTGTATAGAATTTCAGGATATAAATAAGGCTTATCACAAAGATGATTTCCCATTACCATCCATTGATGTTATCATTGGCGTGACGGCTGGTTTCGATTTGTTGTCTCTCATGGATGGATTCTCTGGGTACAATCAGATCAGGATCTCTGAAGATCTCTGAAAAATATTAGGCCAAAACTAAGTTTATAACTCCTTGGGGAACCTATTGTTATGTTGTCATACCGTTCGGGATTAAGAACACTGGTGCTACGTATCAACGGGAGATAAATTATATATTCCATGATCTTATCCATAATATTGTGGAATCCTACATGGATGACTTGCTGGCTAAGGACAAAAAGTGATGTGGTCACCCAGAGATGCTTCGTATCATCCTTTCTCGCTTAATCGAATAATACCTCACATTGAATCTAGAAAAATGTGTATTCGGTGTAACAAGAGGCAATATTTTGGGGTACATGATATCTTCATGAGGAATTGATGTGGACCCAGCCAAAATTCAAGCTGTATTGGAAATGATTTCACCAACAGACGAGTTTGGCATCAATTCTTTTCTTGGAAAACTCAAGGCAATCTGAAGATTTATCCTTGACTTGACCTTTTCTATTCACCCAATCAACAATTTGTTGAAAAAGGATTTCTACATTGATTGGACAGATGAATGCGATGAGGCATTTGAGTCGGTTAAAGGATTCTTACTGTCCCCTCCCACCCTCATGTCGCCTAGATCAGATTGCCCTTTGATCTTGTATTCGTGAGCTATGGATGTTTCACTACCTTGCATATTGGCTAAAGAAGAAGATGATAAATGAGAGCGCACAATCTATTTTATTATTCAAACATTTTTGATTATGAGACACGTTACACCTAGGAATAAAAAGAGTTCATTTCCATATTCTTTGCGACAAAATGTTTGAGACATTATATGCTAAATCAAGAAATGAAGGTTATTGTTAAGTCAGATCACTTGCAGACACTCCTCATACAAGGATCCTTATCTAAGAAAGTTGGGCACTTTATAACTTTGATGGGAAAATTTAAGATAACGTTTTTTAATCAGAAATATGTTAAAGGAAAAATCATTGTGGACTGGTTGGTTGATAATCCATTAGATGGAGGCAATCTGGTAGATCTAGACTTCCCTTGTGAGTGTGTATACTTTGTTGAGACTAGGCCCCCCATTTCTATGTGTCCTTGGTATACTGACATCATTCATTTTATAGTGGACCATACGTATCCAGAAGGGAAAAAATCACAACAAAGAAGGCAGCTACATGTCATTTCCACTAAGTACATTATTTTAGAGCAAGTTCTCTATCATAGGGCCTTCGACAGAATGTTGTTAAGATGTGTTGATGCAGAAGAATTTGAAAAGATTCTTTATGAATCAAATAGCAGAGTATGTGGAGGTCACTTCGGCATCCACACCACTGCTCAAAAGATACATCATATGGGATATTTCTGGCCCACTTTAGAGCATGGTGTAGTAGAATTTGTGCGCAGATTCCACAAATGTCAAGATTTCTCCCATGAGATCGACATACTGGCACAAGATCTGCAACCAATTGCAACCCCATGGCCCTTTTCCACGTGGGGCCTAGATTTGATAGGGAAATTCTCTCCCTCATCAACAGATGGAAATAACTTCATAATCATGGCCATAAAGTACTTTACTAAGTGGGTAGAAGCCATGCCTCTTACCACTGTACCCGGGTTTGTGATCGCCAAGTTCATCTTGAACCAGATCATTTGTAGGTATGGGGTGCCATAGGTCATTATCTCGGATAATGGAACATCCTTAAAAAATGAAGAAGTACGTGAATTGTGTGCAAAGTTCAAGATAAGTCATCACACGGCTTCTCTTTGTTATCCTCAGGCTAATGGACAGGCTGAGGCTACAAATAAGACATTAAATTCCATCCTCCTTAAGACTGTTAAAGAGAGCAAACAGGATTGGCATTTAAATATTTTTCTAGCCTTATGGGTCTATCAAACATCAATTAGAACACCAACAGAGGCAACCCCCTTTTCTTTGGTATTTAGTGCGGAAGTAATTTTACCACTTAAGGCTGAAATACTGAGTCTCCGTATTTCACTGCAAGGAATCTTGGGAGAAGAAGGCTATCGAGAAGCACGACTCTCTCAGTTAGAAAGTCTTGATGAGGTTAGACTCAATGCTGAATAATGGCACAACATTTATGTTGAGCGGATGGCTCAGTAATACAAAAATAAGGTTTACAAGGGTGAAATATACAAGGGATATTTGGTCTTAAGACTTGACAACTAAATAGACAAAAAGACCGACGAAGAAAGAAAATTCAGACCCAGGTGGTTGGGTCCATTTCCAGCAGTAGAAGACTACAAAAATGGGGCATTTCACTTGTGTACACTAGAGGGCGATGAGTTTAGCGAATTTGTGAACTCTCTTCACCTAGAGAGGTATTACACATGATCCATTAGTATTTTCATATGTACATTACTGCATCTGCATTGCACTTTCATTTTCCAGTTCTAAAATTTGTTATCAAGGGAATTATTCTAATAGAAACTCCTAAAAACTTCTGAAAAACAATGGAAAGACATTAAAATCATATCTCTTTAAATTTTCATGGTATCATCAATTGTTTTTGAATCATTTCATCAATTCAAACATGATAAGACAAAGTTTTTACTGTAACGATACCAAGGCCTGCATACTTGGTTCTGCTTATAGTCTCTTTCTAGATTAGGTGTCTTTGCCTCTAGTATGTTCTACAAGCTTCATGGTGTCACATCCCATAAAGATATCTTTAGAAATACAAACATACTAAACATTTTTACTAGATGAATAAGTCAAATGAAAATCCAAAGAAATTTTTTATTTTACACATTTCTTTTCCCTACCAACCTTCAGTGTTGAGCCTGCATCTCTTACTAGTGATGTAGGGTTGGGAAAGGAGAGAAATGACCTTACTCGCCTATTCCTTGTCCATGGTGATGAGCCCATGCTTCCTATTGGTAGCATGGGGCAAGGTATAGGGGGTCTCTTTGATAAACTTGAAAGTTACAATTAATTCATTCAAATATTGTGAAATCATAAAAAAAAAAAAGTGAGTTAGATGTCCAAAATTCCAAAATAGTTTAAAACCTCAAAACCAGATTTTGTCAACCAAGTAGCCATCTATAGATCTAAGTATAGATAAACTGGAAAGTAAATCAAATCCTAACCTATGAAGTGACTTGAGTAGGGTGAGGTTGTAGTGTCTCAATTTGGTCCTGTCAAACCATTGTCTTTCCCTCATCATTATCATTCAACAAATTTTCGTAACTTGTGCCCTTTCCAACTCTTGGTGTTGAGCCCTTGCATCCTACTAGTTGCATGGAGTTGGGAGTGGGGCAAGTACATTTACTTATCACATCATTATATAACCACATTTTTCCAAGACAATATGACGTATCAAATATTTCTTATAGAAACTAAAGTTCAACATCACATTATCTTCACATGATCATATATCAGCATTATAAAATACAAAAAGAACTCATTCTGTTATCATTTCACATCCAATGTATGCATTCTGAAAATAATAGAAAAATGGAAATTATAAACATCTAGAGTACACATGAGAAATAAACCAAAATAAATTCAACTAAGATACAATGGATTACCAAACCAAAAATAAAAGTTTGTATATATCATGGTGAGTCAAGTTTGTATACAATACCATCACATGCTAAGATGTGGTCAAAACACTCGCAATGAGCCCGAGATATACAAAAAAATTGTATAGTGCCTCACAAAATGGTAGCAAAGAAATAAATAGCCCAATGGCATGTCAATCCTTGTGGGATCCCTCGGATGGTACACAACCACATCCAGGGCTCCTACTATGGCTGCGATGATGCTAGGAATGAAATGAATGGTGTGAATGTTCGTGGTGGTGGTCGCTAGATGTGGTCTCACTGCGGGAATGGCTCCACCTCATTAGATGCTTAGCGGATTCATATCCGACCACCTAGGTATGAAGGGATTTCACCACCTTTGCTATCCTCCAAATAGAAAAAAACATGTCAGTGTGCCTTCCGGTAGCTAGCGGTTGACTTGAATCCTCAGTTATCTTGGCTCAAGTGTTCCCGAGGGAATCAATAGGGTGTCAATGTACACCCATTAGATAAGCTCTTGCCACTTTTGTGTAGTTTCTGCAAGAAAGGAAATAAGAAGAAATAGTTAAGTTAGAAATCCACAAAACAAAAATAAAAAGAAATTACCAAACTAATGCTTTCAAGTAATAAAGTTGAGAAAAGAGTATTAGACATACTCGGATCTCCTGACATCTAGGTAGGGTCAGTGGCTGCTTCTGCTGATGCTATCGCTAGTGGTGGGGCCTCCTCAAAGCCAGAGGCCAAATGTTGTCCAACCACGGACTCATCATCCTCTTCTCCATCTCAAGGAAGTGTCTTCTCTGAGACCAATGTCTCTCTCTCTACACTCGCCTCCTTGTGTGCTGCTCTTAGCATATCCTGAGTATCATGCCACTCAGGGTTGCTCTCCTCCTCCTCTATATGGGATTCTCCACTACCCTTAACAATAATGCCCTCATCCTCCATCTCCTCCTCAAATAAATCCTCCTTACTCTCGTCCCCTTTATGCTCCTCATAATTGAATTCTATGTCAATGGGCTCATCCTCCTCTTCACTATGAGCAGGAGCGACCGCAATTTGAAGAAAATGCACCCAAGGGGCACCAGCTTCCCGTTGAGCATAGACCACATGCCTAACTATGATAGGCACCCCTAGGGTAACTAATGTCTAGTCAGGATCTTGTCCAGGGCCCTTTCGAGCCTTGTGAATGGTCTTATAGACTGAATCCGTTGGAGGAAGTATGTCATCATATGGGAGGCCAAACTATCAAGGAACTTGATAAAATGGATGAGTCTCGACTCTCCTAGCTTTGCCAACTAATTGAAAAGTGGTGGAGAAAGCTTCCATCGTGGTCACCTCTTGTCCCCATAACCCTGCCATGTCCTAGTAGGGAGTGGCAACCATGTCTTTCGTAGTCAAATAAGCCACTAGCTGATGAGGTGTCCTAAGAACTAATAGAGCTATACACCTCACTACCCGGACAACCCCTAGATCTAATACCTATATTCCCCTTCCATAGGGGGTGATGCGCTCATAAACCCAACTCATAACAAGAGTGGGGTGGCTTAGTGACTGCCCTTATAATCTTACTACCCTGTACAAGTCATGGTAGGTAGTCCCTAAGATGTCTGCTCCTTATGTGTACGTATGGCCATGTGCCTCGATCTGTGCAATTATAGGAGACCACAAATATAGAAGGGTATCACCTCTCTTTTCCTCGATCAATCGGGAGGACAAGATGCCCATGATGGATCTACGAATGATAGGAATAAGAGCAGTGGCAATGGACTAGATCTTGATTCCCTTCTTTAAACCAAATGAGACATCAACGTCTCCCATAGAGGTGGCCTACTGAGTCATCTCATCCCTAGATCCTACTGTCTTTAGATTTAGTATCCTCCCAAGTATAGGGAGTCCAAGAATGTGGTATACATATTCCAAGGTGATGGTCCAATCACCTCTAGCACCTAGCAATCGGAAAGTGTTCTGGTCTGCATCCCAATAAGAAAATAAGTCACACAATATGTGACTAGCAGGGGCAACATGGGGAACGTGTACAATCCTCTAGATGCCTGCCCTCTGGAGGGTGCCCATCTCATCCTAGGTCAACTAGTACAAAATCCTAAGGAGATAATCACACTCCCTCTCTTAGCTTGAATGGATGTACTCCTCCTTTTGCATTCACCAAAATATGGAAAAAAGAGAAAGTTAGTAACATATACAAGAAGATAAGCTCACTAAAAAATTATAAAACATATAAAATCCAAAAAAATCCAAGTTAACACATGTTTTGGTCATTCTGTTCAAAACCACCACCCAGTGCAAGGTGGTAGTTCCAAGACTGCCACCCTATTAGAGTGGCAATCCCATGAACGCCAACCTGCTTTGGGTGGTGGTCCTGAGCCAATTTTCCAAACTTTCCCTTAACCCTAAAAAACGCTCAAAAATGCAAAAAAAGACCATTTCTGACAAAATAAAAAGAAAGCCCTATGGCCTCCCCCTTAGAGACTCATTTAAGAACATTTTTTTTTAAATAATCCCCCCTAGGTAAAATTTTCAACGTTTTACATTTTAGGTATGAAAAGGAAAAAAGTGGAAAAAATCAACCTTAGAATGCGCCGGTCAATCTCCTGCATGTGGAGGCATGATCACTATCTCACAGCAGTCGTTTCAACTATACTCTCATCAGAAATGGTCACCGTGAATCCAGAGCTCCAAATTCACCAAATCGAGAATGCACAAATGAATTGAAAAATGGTTTTTTATATATATATATATATATATATTGTTTTAATCTCATTTTGAGTGTATGTGTTCACAGGGCTGGAGCGTTGGCACAGGTATATCTCTATATCCCCGTACAAATGGTAAGTCC
The DNA here is from genome assembly GCA_019776745.2 of Taxus chinensis. NCBI lineage: Eukaryota > Viridiplantae > Streptophyta > Pinopsida > Cupressales > Taxaceae > Taxus > Taxus chinensis. The sequence continues at coordinate 378,217,459 of CM034149.1, forward strand.
TTTTGTCATTTTGGTTTAGTTTTTATTTTTCTATGTTTTGTCTATCTGGACTTGAGTCTTCTTTCTCTTACAGGTAGCGGGAGTTTGAATGATGACATTTCAACACATGGACATGTCAGGTATAGCTTCTAATTACCCTTTTTGGGAATGCCATACTCGGACTCTACGTTTTTACAAATTTTCACGACTAAGATGCTTCTCCGAGGGGGAAATATGTACAGACCCAAAATTGAATGTGCTACATTGTCAAAAAATGATTACAAAAGTCCCCAATGATGATTCAAGTCCTTTCAAGAAGGTGTTCAAGCTCCAAAACCCATTCACAATGTATATTTACTGCCTAGACATATTTACTTAGCCTTCCCACACTTTTTCCATCTTTCTGCACATGTTTTTGCCTTTAGTGCTAGGATCACCACCCTGCCTGAGTGGCGGTTTTGAAACCACCACCTAGGCAGGGAGACGGTCATGAACACCTTTTTCAGACTCTGTCATGTGTGTTTTAACATGTGATGATTCACTTAATTTCACTTTTAGCATACATCCATGGGCCAAATTGTCTAAAAATAGTTTTGATTTCTTTGTTCTCCTTCCCTCTTCTATTTTTGCATGTTATTTAGTTAGTTGGAACTACCTCTTCTTGCCTTGTGAATGAAGGCGCATCCCAGCCTCAATTCTTATATATTCCATGCCACTATTCAAGAAAAAGGCCTAAGAATTTTTATGTATCTTGCGTTGTATTGCTGCCACAATCTTACTTGGAATTACATAGCCAAGCTCAAATTTCTTGTGCTATCTCTCTTCTACTTCCATTGCATTCAGACTGCCTTCAAGCTTCCATTTCTCAAGTGCCATCCTCTTTCTTCTATTCTTGCATTCCCAATCCCTTGGAATCATATGAACACTCAGAGAAAGAAAGGAACAAACTAAGGGGATAGATACAGATACAACCATCTTTTTCAAAGCTCTTACTTATCCATGTTGGAATTGTGTTTTATTTTCTTTATTTGTTAAATTTTTAATTTCAAATCACTAGTTTCAATTACATATCAAATAGAGTAGTAAAATTGTTCATTTCAATAGATTAGGCAATCAAAAGTAGATCAAATCATTAGAAAGTTTACTCTTTAACATTACTAGGGAACTTGTGGAGAGCAATAGCTCTTTCAGGGTCATGATTTATTCTTCACCTCTGAGGTAGGGTTTTGATTGGATTAGGTTATTTATTTTAGATTAGATTCACATATTCACATAAGTAACCAGCTACATCTGGCTGATTACTTGTCTTTAGTTTATTTATTAGATTAGAATGCATTGTTTAAAAATTATAAAAGGTCAAAAAGATTTCCTTTGATAGATTAGTTTGATTTTATTGATTTGATCTGATATATTGTGAAAACTCCAAAAACATAGATTATATTTCCTTCATTAATTAATTTGCGTATCAAAATCACTTTATTTCATTCTGTATGACCATCAACAGTCCACAACAAGAAAAGAAGTATAGTTGTGATCCCTTGGTTCCACAACCCAATGGGACAAAATTGATAACTGACATTGATACCAATTTATGTTTGACAGTCTTACACACACCTGCAACTTTTGCTGAGAAAATAGAACAACTAAATACGTTAAACATCACTGCTAATCAAGCCTAAGATTATTGGACTGCTCCGAGAAATAGGGCTTGATTATGTGCTTGACCATACAAGGGCCATAACCTCCACGAGTCTTTGGTTGTGATCCTCAGGTCCCATAACCCAACGGGCCTGCTAACCAGTTAGACATTGACACTAGTTTGCATACATTAGTATTCAGATCTTCACCACTTCCACCAGACATTATTGCAAAAATTTCCTTACTGAACATAGCATCTAATCAGGTTAAGACTTTTTAGACTAGACCAAAAAATCACCTATAAATCCCCATGGCTCCACCATGTCTCTTGTTATTACTTCCATGAACTTGTCTGGAAATCTATACGAGGCACTCGTAGGTCATTTTCCGCATGTTCAAAAACCAGAAAACATAATCTCGGTAGAGCTTGATATCGATTGGAGTCTCCAAGAAGCTATTATATCAGACCAAGCCATCACACCACTTCAAGTTAGGAGAGCATTATTTACCTTAGACTCGTAGATCCTGACATTGCGTGTTGAAGATATAAGATTTCCCAATTAGCTTGATCCCTGTCACTATACTCACATTCACATTCATTCTACATCAGTTGTCTCGACATGACCTCGAGAGGTCGGGTGTGAAGAAGGTCACATGTTGATTTTCTGTCTTATAGTAAACATGTTCACAATTGGCATACCCAAGTATATCATGTTCTCTGGGAATGTCGTACATCCTTCCATACTCCCACATGAACCACTCCATTCTCCCTTGTCTATGGCTATGAAGCTATAATATCTTTAGAGGTCAAGCTACAATTACTCTGTGTACCACTCCAACATTTGATCAAAGAAGACGGTTATTAATAGACTTGCCTTGCTGAACTTGATATCTTAGATGAAAAGTGACACAATACTTTGGATGATCTCAAATTGTATAAGAATTAACTTCATCGCAGCAACAACAATAAGATCAAACCATTAAAATTTAAGGTCGGTGACCTTCTTTTAAAAGAAAATAAAAATAATACAACCAAATATCAGGATAAGAAAGGGAAATTTGAACCAAATTTGTTGGGTCCTTACCTTATCACTACAAAATTTGGATTAGGTGCATACAAACTATCCACTCAAGATGGTGAAGAGCTTACAAAACCCATGAATGTGGTTAATTTGAAGAGATTCTATTCCCGAGTCATCAATACACACCCCTTGATCTGGGGGCATTTTAGCACATTCACTTATATAGTTCCTCCATCCTATCCATTTTTTCTCACTTAACTCCCTTGATATTCATAAGTCTTTACATGCTTGTGTATTATTGGATGGGTCATGGATCACTTACATATATCTCATTGGTTGTTATAGTTAGATAAAAAATCACAAAAACATTTAAAAATCAAGATATCCAAAAATATTTAAAAAATTCAAAATCTAAAAACATTCAAAAATAAAAAACTCAAAAAATCAAAATCCAAAAATATTCAAATAATCACAAAATTCTAAAAATTTAAAAAACCAACAAAAATCCCACACAAATAAACATAACTCACCAATTTTTTTTTTTTAACTCTTATCCTAGTGATAATTCTAACTATCCTATGACTATAAAAAAATACTCTTACCCATCACATGTATCTTTTCTTGGGGGTAAGTCAAATCAATCTTATACCTCACATGAATCCTTGTTTGGGGAAATATCAACTCTCATTCCCTCACTTACATGCATCCTTGATTTGGGGCAATGACCCATTCAATCTCAGAATAAATTTCAATGCATATTCAATAAAGAGTGTCACTTGACCCCATTCTTTCAGTTTGATCCAATCCCCTTGCATGAATCCTTGCTTGGGGGAATCCAAATCTTCTCAAACATCACCGTGGAACACATTAGGGGCATAGTTAATTGTCTTTATTCACAGTTGTGTTACATTGTTGATATTATTTTTTGACTAATTATACATATTTTGTTATCGTCTTGGTTCATTTATAACCATGGTGCATATTTGTACAATGTATATTGGGTTTTTTTACTTTTTATATATTTTTTCCTTGGACCAATTACACACATTTTTTTATAATCTCGGTTCATTTATAGCCTTTGTGCACACATCTATTGTGTATATTGGGTTTTTTTTAATTTTTATGTTTTGTTTTCTTTTTGTGTGTTTGTTTATGCACATAATGGGTTAAACATGACATTTCTTTCATAATCATGGTGCCAACTATCTTTGTGGAACATCAAAATAAGGCCACTGTCAAATAAATTTCGGAATGGAAGTTGAAGCTATGAGAAAACTCACTCTTATCATCCTTATACTCACTCTCACAACTCATCCACATTTTCCTTCCTCCTATCAAAATGCTGTCCACCACTTTGTCGCATCACCCATCCATTTGAGGGGTACTCCCTTAACATACTCCAGACTCGCTAGGGAATCCAAATGATTCACCGGGGAAAATAAAGTAGGTTCACCAAACTTCCATATCATCTGATCATTGTGTTAGGAATATCTTAGGATTAGTGCTCACATATTTATTTGTAAAGGTTAAATGTAATATTCATATATTACATTAGCGAGTTAGTGAGATATTGATATTGCGATATTAATATCATATCTGTGTGGGAAAAATAATATAGTGTTATATTGTAATATTATTAATACAAGCTATCAAACAACTCATTATTGATAATATGGGTTGAAATATATTAGTTATGAGTTTGTTGAATAAACAAATCATGTAGATATTTAGAGTTGTGTGAGATATTTTTGGGTTTGGGAGTGATTCTAGGAGAGATAGGTGATTATATTATGGGATTGAAGATTGGAGTTGAATCTTTATATTAAGGAGACCAGTCTCCTATATATTTTAAGATCAATCATCATGTAATTGATCCAGAGATATTTGAATAAATTATAGAGTGCTTTATATTAGTTTTATTATTTGCAAAATTTCCTCATGTCTCTTATTGCTTTCTTCAATTATTTAATATAACTGTTGCTAATTTAGATACATAAAACTATCAATTTCATATAATCTGGTATCAAATAAGGAGATATCATGCTATGAGAGTCATTGTAGGACATAATAGTGGCCTTTAGGATGCAGATATGAGTGTTTTGGAGCTTCCGTCATCATTTTTAAATTCTTGATTCATAACATAGGGATCACCAATGATCACATCAGTTGCCAATGATCCTGTTTCTGGTCACCAAAATTTTTCCTCAATTTCCATCAATTCTACTGATCACCAAAAATTCTACCTATGAATTGACATAGAATATGTGGAACACTAGTAATTCTTTTTCCAATCGCCAGTGATTTTCTCTAGTTTCCCCACGACCACTGTGTAAACATAACAATGATCTTTTTTCTGCATTCTTAGTAAGTTTTTCAAGCTTTCCAAGTTCAAATTGAGGGGGGGATTTTCAAAGTAAGTTTTAAAATGAATTTTTATTTAGTAAAGTAGTAGACATTGGATGATGGAGGAAGGAGACAATAGAGAAAGGAGGTAAATCACTGACCTCTCGATAGCCGCAAGAAAAGGGAACACACAATGAAATTGTGGCATTTTTTTGTTGTGTGTTTTGATTTTTACTTCATGCAAATAAGAATAGATGGATCATACCTATTCAAGTATTGTAATATATGAGAAATTTATTTTATTTTACCCTAAATGTAAGAAGATGATGTGAAATAAATATATATGCTGCTATAAAATGGTTACTGGTTCCATTGGAAAATCTTCTTGTGAGTGGTTCTCTTAGAAAACCTTCTATATAATGGTTGTTGGTTCCATTAGAAAACCTTCTTGTGAGTTGTTGGTTCTCTGAAAAAACCTTCTTATGGTTGATGGTTCCACTATAAAACCTTCTACAGACTGGTTGTTGGATGCAATAGAAAACCTTCTACAGAGTGTTTGTTGGTAACACTAGAAATTCTTATTTGTTGTGGTTGATGGTTATCCAAAATGTAAAAGCATATGTAAAACATGAGCAGGTACATGATACTATTTTCCCCATGTTCACACTAAGGGGGGAATGTTTGGAAAATATTATAATTAGTGTTCACATATTTAGTTGTAAGGGTTAATTGTAATATTCATATATTACATTAGTGAGTTAGTGAGATATTAATATTGTGATATTAATATCATATTTGTGTAGGAAAAATAATATAGTGTTGTATTTTAATAATATTAATATGAGTTATCAAACAAATCATTATTAATAATATGGGTTGAAATATATTAGTTGTGAGTTTTTTGAATAAACAACTCATGTATATATTTAGAGTTATGTGAGATATCGTTGGGTTTGGGAGTGATTCTAGGAGATATAGGTGAGTATATTGTGGGATTGAAGATTGAAGTTGAATCCTTGTATTAAGGAGATCATTCTCCTATATATTTTAAGCTCACTCATCATGTAATTACTCCAAAGATATTTGAATAAATTATAAATTTTTTTTATATTAGTTTTGTGCTCTACAAAATTATCTCATATATCTTATTGCTTTATTCAATTAGTTAATGTAATTGTTGACAAATTAGATTCATAAAAATATCAATTTCATATTTCATTTATCTACATGTGTTTACTATCTTTAAAATGATATTACCTCATAATAACACTTTAAATAAGGGAAAATGTAGACACCCTAATAATACATACATATTCCTAATCATCCCTATCACCTGCACAATGTGCCAAATCATCTCTAGAATGTATTCTAGACCACTAACCTCTTACATTCCATTATAATTCACTCACATCCATTTAGAATTAATTTAATTAATTTTATCATGCATAAAGCATACAATCACATCCCTTGGATAATTTAATTAACAATTTCAATAAATAATAGCTCTTTATCCAATCACCCTCCAATAATCTCCACTTCGCCATATAACACACTCAAGTTGAAATAACTCACTCCACTCAAGTTCTAGAACCCTACAAAGGAGGAAGAAAAATATTAATGTAAAACCACCTTTTGGAATACAATCAAAAGCCAACTAAATATACATTTCCCCTTAAATTAATATTCAAACCATCTAACCAAACAGACTAAATCCAATTGATAATTCAATAAAATGCATTAATTTACTTGCAACTCATTCAAATCTTGATCCACAATCCATGGTCTTTCCTTTAGCTGAAAATATGAGGCTATTTCATTCACAATTCATCTCTTGGTAGCTTTAAGCATTTACAACAGTAATCTACTAATTTTGCATTATAATTTGGATGTAGTGAGGCTGTCTATTTGACCATCCATTTATCTTAGCATCCTTCTTCTATTTGGAACCAAGTTTGGAGCATCCATAACCAAATCGTCCAAAGATATCCAAAAAGTGTGGTACTTGTTGGGTTTCAGAATGGAACATGGATAGAAACCATAGTCAGGGGACAAATGTGTCCCTCCTCTTTAATGGGAGAGGTTCCCTTAATGAAAGTAGAAAAAAATGTACAAATATACAACTCTCAATGTTTGAACCCTGACATTTTGGAATGTTTTCGTACTTACAAGATTATCAATACGAAGGATTGGAAGAGTAGAGAGATGGACGAAGGAATAAAACAACAATGTTTTTAGGAGATATAGGTAGAAGAATATATCCTTACTCACATTGAACTAAGAAAATATAGAAAAATATCATTCACTTCATCACCAATGCGAATCTGCAGACACAAAGTTCTAAAGATTACATAGACAAGAACATAAAGTTTCTTTTGAATGCAAAGAAAAATGATCCATTGAATTGAGCAAAGAGAGAGATATATATATATAATAGAGGAAATGAGAAAGAAAGATTATATATTGAATTACTTCTAAAATTTACAATGTTCCCAGAAAACCAGCCCCCTTTTTTTCATGGCCAAAACATGTTCTTATAACAATTCGTTTACATCCATACTTTGTCCCCAAGAAAATAATATTCAAAAGGAATAATGTTTGTTGCATATCCATTTTTGGAAAGTGACATGAAAAAAATGCACTCATGATAACTAGGGGTTCAAAAAGGTGAATATTTCATCATTTTGAGCATGATTAATTTAGCAGGGGTCATCTCATGATTTTATTTTTCACGTGGTCCTGCCATTTCCACCTTTTAACCACTTTCATAACACTCGAGTGCTTACTGGTAAGTTTTCACCCTTTTTCATTGCGTATGCTCGATAAACTCTATTTTCTGATAATTAAACTTTACATCTCTTTAAACTTATCAATTTGGCTCCACAACAAACCAAAAATGCATCTCATGAATAAATGAAAAGGAAACAAAGAGAGAAGAATGAATAATGGTTCACATTTGTATTCTTTGGAGCTCTGGTTCGTTAATGGCATCAAAAACTAGATGAGTGCATTTTGGCCACTCTTTCCCTCTTTCATCTTTGAAATTGGACCCTACGCATGGCAAGATCTAAGCAATGATGGGCTTAGGGAAAAAATCCATGTTTTAAGACATTTGGGAGAAAAAGTGTAATTTCTCATTTTGCTCTGCCGACCCGCCTTGATTTTTTAACATGAACACGTCACACACCCTGATTAGAAAAGGGTTCGTGGCTCAAATTCTCATTTTCCTCCGCTGACCCGCTATCCCAATTTAATTCTTCAACACATGTCATCACCTGATTGGTTGCAGGGATGTGCTTCACTTTTATACTTTATCTATTTTGAAAAGGGGAAAATTCTAACTTTTCCCCCGAAATTTCATGCCTCCGCCATTTAATTTTCAACGTAGGCCATGTGTCCCTTTTTGATTCACTACAGGCTTCAACTCAGAATTTATCCCTTAGCATGAGCGGAGCCATGGGTCATTTTATAAATTTTCTTCCTTTTGCCATAATGCATTAGAGAATAAAATGGATCCATCGCCCCAAACTTTTGCCAAAATTGCTCCAGCCAATCAGGGACCGGCAGGGATGCTGGGCAAATTTGACATTTTTTTCCAAAATCACCAAAAGTGATAAGTTCAAAAAGGAACCCATCCAGCCACATCCAGTGAGAAGAAAACACGTAGCTTCACCTTCTGAGAAATAATTTTGATGGGGAAAACAACATAGAAAATTACAAAGAACGGGAAAACGCCATTTTTGCACTTGATGAAGATTTTATTTCTACACAAGGTTAATATGTAAAGAATGCAAGTTTCCACATCCTTCAAATGCATAAAAGAAGGTCATAAACCCCCTCCCATCCATGAGGAATAGATAGAACATTATAATGGCCAAAGACTAAGGAAATGCATAAAATGTCATGGGGGATCAAAATGAGCACTTGAGGGGCTTGAAACATGAATTCCTCCATGGAAAGACTTCAATTTTCATGAAATTAGATTTCAAAAAAGGGGGGGAAATTGAGGGGACAACAGCTGGATCTTTCTGGGGATGATTTGGTAGAGGAAAGATGTAAAATCAAGAACCATACAGAATTCTGGGGATGAACAGATCAGTGCCTTATCCATTGGGGAACAGAGTCAAAAAGCAATATCAACACAAAAGACAACACACACAAGGAAACAAGAAAAAAAAAACCAGAAACAAAACGCTATACAAAATGTATAGAGGGACCACCAAAACTCCTAGGTTTTGAACAACTTCAAAAATTTCCCACTATAAGGAAGTGGGAGAGGAGAACCATCCATGTAATCCAGGTAAAAAGAGTTCTCACTAGCAAAATGTCTAATTTTAAAAGGACCAAGCCAAAGGGAATCAAATTTACCATGACTACCTCAAGGTTCATGCCTTTTTCCCCAAAGAAGAACAGTGTCTCCCACTTGAAAAGTTCTGGGTTTAGCCTTTTTGTCAAAAAAAACTTTTACCTTGGGTTGATGAACTGATATTCTGTCAACCACTTGCAATTTGTCTTCATTCAACTTCTAGAGGTACATAATTCTTTTGTCTAATGAATTGGTTAAGTTGGCATCCTTGATGACCTTCATCAAGTGTAAGGCTGGAAGTTCCAATTTTATTGGTAGCTGAGCTTTAAATCTATATACCACTTGAAAAGGAGACATTCCAATGGATCTCTTAGGCGTGATCCTATCTTCCCATAAAGCATCATATAGTTTCTTATGCCAATTCTTCTGAGAGTCATTAACAAGCTTCTGAACAATGGTGACCAAGTTCTTGTTAGTTGATTATGCTTGCCTATTCCCTTGGGGATAGTAATCTAAAGAGTGAGAAAGGGAAATTCTATAGCCATAACAAAAATCTATCATCTCAGCAGAAGAAAAATTGGAAGCATTGTCAATGAAAATATTGTTTGGTATCCCAAACCTTATTAATATGTGCTCCTTGATGAAGTTGCATACTACTTCAGAAGTAGTACTTTTGACTAGAATGTCTTCCACCCACTTGGTGAAATAATCAGTGGTAGTCAAAACATGAGTATGCCTTGCAATTAGAGGTGGATTGAGTGTCCCAATGAAGTCAAAACCCCATTGTTGAAAAGGTTCCTCAATCACCACTAGTTTGAGAGGTAAAGCAGCCAATTTGGGTCTTCCAACAAAGGTTTGACATGCTTCACACTTTCCTACCCACTTTGATGCATCTTTGAATAAGGTAGGCCAATAATATCTAGCATGGTAGATTTTGTGGGCTGTGACAACAGAAGAGAAATGACCTCCATAGGCCTAGTCATGAAAAAGATGAGAATAATTTCTTTTACTGCTCTTTGTCAACACATTTCAAAAACCTTCCATCTATGCCTCGTTTGAACAATGCATTTTCCCACAACACCTATTGTGCAAACCTTAATTTGATGGCTCTCTTCTCCTTAGAGCTCAAATGGGATGGACATTATCCATAAGTAAGAAAGTGTGCAATGCCAGCATACCATTCATCATTTGAGCTAAGGAAAATAACAACAGGTATATCAACTTCCTCCTTGGACAATTTTACATCAGATCCTTCAGCAATGAGTTCACATAAGCCCTTTCCTTGAACTAGCTTAGTGGGTTTGATGTCAAGATCATACTCCTGAACTTTGGCTACCCAATTGCCTCTCTTGGTTCCAAATTCTTATTGTGTAAGAATGGATTTAATCATTGTATCTAACACAAGAACAATAGAATGAGAGTTGAGGATGTAAAAATGAAACTGCTTCACAACTTTGACCACTGCAAAAGCATGTTTCTCCATCATGGTGTACTTCAGCTAATGTGATTTCAAAATATAACTCATGAATGCTATGGGGAGTTCATGACCTTCAGCATTCTCCTAGGTTAACACATCAGCTAGAGTACTTTTAGTAGCATAGCAATAGATAATGAAGTCTTTGCTATAATCAGGGCATGCCAAGATTGGAGTCTTTTCTATAGCTCTCTTGATGTATTCAAATTAAAAATTTTCTTCAGAGGACAAACCAAAAGTATGTTTCCCTTTCATCATGTGGGCTATGTTCAAAGTAAGTTCAGTAAAATCAGGTATGAATCTTCTTAAGAAGTTGATCTTGCCAAATAAAGAGTGCACACCCTTCTTGCTTATGGGGAGAGGGATCTACTAAATTACCTAGAATCTTTCTAGATCAATCTTGATTCCATCCTTGGAGATAATGTGTCCCAATAATTTTCCCTCAGTGACACAAAAGAATATTTCTTGGGATTCAAGGAGATACCATGATCTCTACACTTTTGGAGGACTATTTCAAGGTGTTGGAAATGATTAGCTCTATTTTTTGAAAACACAGTCAGATCATCAAGGTATACAACTATGCATTTTCCCTTGAGGATTCCAAAGGCCAGGTCCATTTCCCTCTGAAAGGTGGCACCAACATTGATGAGGCCAAAAGGCATTCTTTTGCAAGAAAAGGTGCCCCAAGGAGTGGTAAAGGCAGTCTTATGCTGATCTACAACACTTAATTCTACTTGATTATATCCCGAGAATCCATCAAGCATGGGCAACATTTCTGAACCTGTAACAAATTACAATACTTGATCCATTACGGGGAGAGGATAATTATCCTTCAAAGAGGCTTGATTCAAATTCCTAAAATCAACACAAATTCAGATCTCACCATTCTTCTTCCTGACAGGCACAATATTAGCAATCCACGTTGAATGGTGAATGGGGAAAATGATCTTAGCCTTCAATAACTTTTGGATCTCTTGAAAGATTGTATCAGCAATTTTAGGATTATACTGCCTCTGCTTTTTCCTGAAGGGCTTGACCCCGGGTTTTAGAGGAATGAAATGTTTCATCTCTTTTGGTTGAAAATCCTTGAGATCATCATAATAATACGCAAGAACATCAACATACCTTTTCAATAGATTCACTACTTTCTCCCTCTCCTATTATGTGCAACACTTTCAAATTTTTACCATCTTGGGTTCATTAAGAATCCTAATGTTTATCTTCTCACATTCAGCAGACTACTAAGCTCCTTTGGAAGTTTTGGACTTGATGTACCTATCATCTTTAACAAATAACTCTTCCAAACTTACCAACCATTTAGGTATCTTATTACCTTTCAATTTTATGCATCCATCATGATCCATTTCTTCTTTGTTATCTTCTTCATTTGGGGGCACATAATCTCTAGGAGGATTTTCACTTCCTTCAAAGTACAACTAGTCAAAATTATCTCTAAGTTTAAGGAAGGAAAGAAAGTGTTGATCATCATTAAAGACTTGCCAATTATTTACATTGTCAGGAACACTAGGTCTATGAATCATCTCAATGGTGAATTTATCTTGGGAGAAATATAGATGAGGAATGAGTAGAGACCCTGAGACAACCAAGGAATCAGCCCTGGTGTTTCTTTACCTTGGCATTGCTTCAATGGAAAAGGCATCAAGGAACTCAATGGAATCCCAAACTAGATTCTTGTAATGTTTCAACCTTCTATTCTTCACTTGAAAGAGATCTCTGTTCTACTTTACAATCAGCTCTGCATATCCACAAACAAGGAGATTATTTATCCCCATCTCTTTTTCCATGCTTAAACTGAGGATGAGAGCCTCATACTCAGATGTATTATTTGTGTTTTAGAATTAGAGCTTGAAGGAGAAAGGATGAATCTTCCCTTCAGGAGAAATAAACACCACACTAGCTCCAGAACCAGCTAAGGAGCAGCTCCCATCAAAATCCAAAATCTAAACACCATTAGGATCAAGAAGCAATTCCTTAGGATGGATAGCCTCATCTTGTGACATGATCATGTAGTTACCATGAACAATGTCCTCATAAATTATTTGTGCCTTTGGGTCATCTATTTTTTACACGATAGATTCAATTTGTTTCTCAGGAAGTAGCTTCTTCATTTTCCCATTCACTGGAATAAGAGTATGTGACCAATCCATCATGATTTCTCCTCCAAAATCTTTACAAAAATTTCTACTTAGCAGCATGTTGTAGGAAGGGGGAATATCAGCTACTAAAATGGTGGCTAAAACTTTCTTCTCTGGAAAAACAATAAAGGCTACTTGTGCATCCTTGATTATTCTAACCAATGGCACTTCTCTACTTTCCATCAAGTAACATGAACCAAAAGTGTGGGTTAGGGTTAAGCCTAGGGCATGAGCTACCTTAGCAGACATCACATTATCTAAAGTACCAAAATCAATAACACAATTGCTGAGTTTGTGGCCAACTATAAGGAGAGTGACATAAATGGTTTGATCTTCTCATCAGATGAAGTGACTGCTACCAAAAGGCTTGGTTGAGATGAAGGATAAGGTGTGGGAAAGAGACCTTTATAACTAGGGGATGAAGGCTTGGATTTGGAATTTACAAAGTCTACCATCTTAGCAAAGGCCTTGGGATGGGTTTGGTAGAATTCAGCTTCTAAGATCTGGATCTTAGTTTTCTTGAGATGGTCAATAATGTCAAAAGAACTAGATGTAGATGGAGCATCATTAATAGGAGTAGATGAAACTTTTGAATTATAAACTCTATGATTTGAAGGGAAAGAATTTTTAAGAGTAGAAATAAAGGAGGAAGGAACAAAAAAAACCTACCTTGGGTGTGGAAGAAGTTGGAATGGGAGATCCTCTCCTTACAATCACTAGAATGGCTTCAGGAGGTTCCTTATATATTTTAGCAGGCTACACCAATTTCTCCTTCTTGTTGGCTTGCTCATGAGTCATGACAACATATGATTCATTATTCATCTCTACAACTCTTTCTTCATAATCATCCTATTCATCTATACCTTCAGTTGTAAGAAAATGGACATAAGATCCACTCAAATATTCTAATTCTTCATTAGCTTCCCCTTCATGTTATTCACAGATTTCATTTTCCTCCTCCTCATTAGGCTCCAACACTTCACATGTTGTATTAACTGGAACTTTAACAGGTGGGCCTTCAATTGCCAATGTAGTTTGAGGAGAGGGAAATCGATTCCTGGGTTGAAAGTTTCTTCCTAGGAACATCCAGATAAGGAGCATACTGGGCTAACTACTTCTTGAGATCAATGGGATCATTAGAAAGTTTTTGTACTAACTGATTTGCATTAGCTCTAAGAGAAGATGGGGAAGAAGAAGAATATTTGGATTTGGATTATTCTCTCCTTAGATTGCTAGACATGATCAAATCATCTTCAACACTGACATCAAATCTCTGATCAACATCTAAAGTGGTAAGATTAGCTCTTCTAAGTGCATAACTCACTTTAGGAAGTTGGGAATTAAGGAAGAAACATTTCTGAATCTGATCCATAGGGCGTATGTTTTGTGGGATCTTGTTAACCAATCTGTTGAATTTGGCCACAAATTCCCTCACGAGCTCATGTGACTCTTTCTTGATTTGAGAAATCTGGGCCAAGAGGGCATGTACATCCTTAGCAGGTTTGAAATGATACTCAAACTGGGTCATCATGGTGTTCTAATTGGTGATGGATCCAGCAGGGAGATGATAAAACCAATCAACAACATTATCTTGCAATTTCTCTACAAAAAGTATAACATAGATATCCTCATGTTCAACTCCAATAACACCACAAGAAACAATGAAGGATGCAATATGCTCATCTGGATGAACCTTCCCATCACCTCTAAATTTAGGGAAATTCTTTCTATTGCCTCTAGGAAATTCATGCAATGGATGGGGAAGAGCAAGAGGCCCAACCCTTTGGCCCCAAGGTAGAGGAGATGCCATCCTTGGAAAGATTTTTTGGAGAGGAACTGAAAGACCAACAAGAATTAAATCATGCAAATTAGAATTGATTTGATCTTGAGGGATGTCACTCCTAGAAGTTTTGTCTCTAAAAGGAGGAGTGCTTGCAGATCTTGTTCCTCTTCTTTTTCTTGATGAAGGGAGAGAGAGACCTTGATGATCTAGAAGTTAGAAATGAGGGTCTTCTTCCCCAAGGGTTCTTCTACCCTAAGTGTATCTTGGAGTCTCCAGATCAAAGATGATCAAGAAGTTGTTATTCAAAAACTAGAATCCATTTGCAATGAATTCCCCAACGGAGTCACCAAAAACTATTGGGTTTTAGAATGGAACATGGATAGAAACCATAGTCTGGGGACAAACGTGTCCCTCCTCTTTAATGGGAGAGGTTCCCTTATTGAAAGAAGAAAAAACAAATGTACAAATATACAAATTTTAATGTTTTCACCCTAACATTATGGAATGTTTTCATACTTAAAAATATTATCAATACGAAGGATTGGAAGAGTAGAGAGATGGAGGAAGGTAGAAAACAACAATGTTTTCAGGAGATATAGGTAGCCGAATATATCCTTACTCCCATTGAACTAAGAAAATATAGAAAAAGATCAATCACACCAATGTGAATCTGTAGACATAAAGTTCTAAATATTACACAGACAAGAACAAAAAGTTTCTTTTGAATGCAAAGACAAATGATCCATTGAATCGAGAAAGGTGAGAGAGAGAGATGTAACAGAGGAAATGAGAAAGAAAGATTATGTATTGAATTACTTCCAAAATTTATAACGTTCCCAGAAAACCAGCCCCCTTTTTTTCATGGCCAAAACATGTTCTTATAACAATTCATTTACATCCATACTTTTTCCCCAAGAAAAGAATATCCAAAAGGAATAATGTTTATTGCAGATCCATTTTTAGAAAGTGACATGAAAAAAATGCACTTATGAAAACTAGGGGTTCAAAAAGGTGAATATTTCATCATTTCGAGCATGATTACTTTAGTAGGGGGAAACTCATGATTTTCTTCTTCATTTGGTCCTGCCATTTCCACATTTTAACCAATTTCATAGCACTCAAGTGCTTACTGGAAAGTTTTCACCCTTTTTCATTGCGTATGCCCGATAAAATCTATTTTCTAATAATCAAACTTTACATCTCTTTAAAATTATCAATTTTGCTCCACAACAAACCAAAAATGCATCTCATGAATAAATGACAAGGAAACAAAGAGAAGAATGAAGAATGGTTCACATTTGTATTATTTGCAGCTCTGGTTCGCTAATGGCATCAAAAACTAGATGAGTGTGTTTTGGCCACTCTTTCCCTCTGTCAGCTTTGAAATTGGACCCTACGTGTGGCAAGATCCAAGAAATGATGGGCATGGGGAAAAAATCCACGTTTTAAGACATTTGGGAAAAAAAGCACAATTTCTCATTTTGCTCCGCCGGCCCGCCTTGATTTTTTAACATGAACACGTGGCACCCCTGATTAGAAAAGGGGTCGTGGCTCAAATTCTCATTTTCCTCCACTAGCCCACTATGCCGATTTCATTCTTCAACACATGGCATCACCTGATTGGTTGCGGGGATGTGCTTCACTTTTATACTTTATCTATTTTGAAAAGGGGAAAATTCCAAATTTTCCCCTGAAAGTTCATGCCTCCGCCATTGAATTTTCAATGTAGGCCATGTGTCCCTTTCTGATTTGTTGTGGACTTCAACTCAGAATTTATCCCTTAGCTTGAGCAAGGCCATGGGTTATTTTAGAACCTTTTGCCCTTTCGGCATAATGCCTTAGAAAATAAAATGGATCCATCACCCCGAAATTCTGCCAAAACTACTCCAGTGAATCAAGGACCTGCGGGGATGCGAGGAAAATATGACATTTTTTACAAAATCACAAAAAGTGATAAGTTCAAAAAGGAACCCATCTAGACACGTCCAATGAGAAGCAAACACATATCTTCACCTTTTGAGAAAGAATTTTGACGGGGAAAAGAACATAGAAAATTACAGAGAACGCGAAAATGCCATGTTTGCACCCGATGAAGATTTTCTTTCTCGACAAGGTTAATATGTGAAGAATGCAAGTTTCCACGTCCTTAAAATGCATAAAAGAAGATCATAAACTCCCTCCCATCAATGATAAATAGATAGAACATTATAATGGCCGCAGACTGAGGAAATGCATAAAACGTAGTGGGGGATCAAAACAAGCACTTGAGGGGCTCGAAACATGAATTCCTTCATGGAAAGACTTCAATTTTAATGAAATTGGATTTAAAAAAGGGTGGAAAATTGAGGGGACAACAATACTCCATTCCATACTTTATCTATCTCATTTAAGGTTGCAAGAAAATTTGAAGAAAGGTTTACATTACATTATTATTGTTGTTTTCTTTCATCTATTTAAGTTTTCCTTGTACACTTAATGAAATATCTTATGAATATTTTAACTAATTGGATTATACATGAATGAATGGTGTAGTCTTAATATTTCACCAATAGCCCAAGGTGTGCTGGAACATCACTCAACAAGAAATGAGAACTCACCCAAAGCGTGTAAGGGTACCAGGTACCTCTTTTATGATAGCTTGTTCAAGGAGTTAGAATGATCACATAAATATTCCAGATCCATAATATCAATTCATGAATAAAGCAAAATATGAACTAGATATAGATCTTAACTATATGAAAGATTAACTCATATAACAATCAATATTAAGTTCACCATGTAATAACCAGTAACAGATATGCCAACAAATAATATCTAACCACAAAGATCCATTATATTAATTACTGTAAAACATAGAAGCTGAATACCTACATAAAAAAATCACCATAGGTTACGCGCACTCATGAACTGACATCATAACCTTACTAAATATTCACCGATTTCTAAACCATGTAAATCAATACATTTTATAGGTAGTGGGGACTTTCCTTTCACTACTCATGCACTCTCCAAAATAGGCTACATGCTAACAATAACCACGTGCCACTACAAGATAATTACAAAAGCATGCAATCTCACTAATAATAGATTATCTAATAATATAACTACAGTCTAATACTATTAATAGCTCTAAAAATATGCATGTCACTTGATCTTCCACTTGTTTGAAATATCCTTTGCATTCTCTCCAAGTCTTCATATTGTTATGTGCTCTACACTCCATGCATTTATTTAGCCTCATACCAAAAATGGCTAAGTCTTGATTCCAAACTTTCCTGCACACGCCATGTTCCACTATCCTTCCACGTGCACCTACGCACCCTGTGTCCACATACCTAATCCTTATGCACCTTTAATACTTAGGCTATATTTCATCAGCCCAACATCACCCTACACTTGCTTCATTTACATCCCTAGAAATGGGTAATCATAACTTAGATCTTCGTGATAAAGAATAAGGAATGAAAGGATAATTGTACAAAAGAATGAAATAATACTTGGGTGCCCTATACTTCTGTAGGTAGAATCAATTTTGGGTATTCTACTTGGACCTCTACTTCTAAATCATCCCACTCACTCAACACTTTATTAGTTTTTTCTGGGATGTCTACAAGCACCCATCCAACTCATCTAAAGTCATGTTCGCACCTTCATTCTGCAACACCATGAGAACATTTTATACGCTCAAGATCATCCCTTCCATAACATCTATCCACCACACGATGAGTTTTACAATCTCTTTAATCCTTTCCTTGTGAGGGTTTTGGGATGTTGCAAGTGCATTGTCCTTCTCTACTTCCAAAGTGAGTCTCTCCTCACACCCAAGTGTCTCATTCTTTACTGTTTTAAGGACCTCATTAGGTCCTTTGTCATAGCCATTTTCTTTATGATTAAATCAGGGGCTGCACTCATATTTAATGCCAAATATGCATTTTTCATTATATCCTTTAAGGTTTATAGTATAGATTTATAACTAGTAATTTTTTGCGCTATTGTTGCCTTGGCCTTCTCTGATTATGCTGCAACATCCTTCAGTTTTGGCATGCACATTGGGCCCTCTTCTATCAATAGATGAATAAGTGTGTGAGAATAGTCCATTACAAAGGGGAAATTTTTGGGAACTTTATTTTCTAGATCCATCCTCACTTGCAAAATTTCATCTCCAATTTGTTTTTCCATACTCACTAATGCACTCAACTTTACTTTAGATTTCTCCTTTTCCTCCATTAAGTGCTTGATTTTAGTATCTTTGTCCTTCTTGTCATCTAGAAGCTCCCAAATAGTTTCCACTTTATCTATATTTATGTGCAAAAATTCTACAGATAACTTTGTTAGTGCATTTCTCTCATGATCATCCGACATCTAAGTAGGCTTAACTATTACATGGCACAAATGTGACACTTTCTCCATTCTACGTGAAACAAATGATTCTTCACACATGTTGAAATCAGGATCATCCATGTGAGTCTGCATACTCCATGATAATTTTTTATGTGTGCGCGTGGTCGCCATCTCTGAATCCATTAATTCCCATCCATATAGGTCATTGGGATCCAAAGTGATTTGGAACCTAGTGCGTATGATTTTGGTTGGGTCATTGACATACCCAAATGTAGGATTTTCATATGTTTAATCACCTTTTTCCTTCCTAGAGTGCCTACCTTTTGGAATGTGAACACCTAAATCCAGCACTGGCCCTCCATTAGTTTGCTTGCCAGATGGTTTGCCCTTATCTTCACCTATTTCTATGCCAATGGCACCACTTTCCATCTCTTGGGTCTTTAAATACTCTGTATCATGTTGTAATTGTTCTTCCTGCAGAAATTCTACATTAACTGGAGACTTTTGTGTGTTTCCCTCCAATTGATCATCCTCATCATCCTTGGTAGGGATGTATCTTTACCTTTTCTTTACTAGTTCTTCCTTCACAGGAGAAGTCCTAGGTGACCTCATTAGTGGCCATGAAGGTCCCACGCCTTGATTTCTGGTTATTATCAATACTCTTTTGAATTGTAGGTTCCCAATGCCATGTTCTACATTTACCTCTATAGCGTTTGTTTCTACTACTTAATATTATTTCTTTAGAGGTGTATGTGTTTGATAACGTGCTCTCTTTTCTCCTATAGTTGTTTTTTTCCTTCTATGCTCCAAGCCACCACTGTCTTCTTTATCTTTTTCCTCTTCTTCTTCTTCTTCATCGCTAAGGGGAAACGTGTCCTCTTCATCTTGCAGCGTACCCACAATATGCTTTTCCTTAGATGCCTTAGGTAGCTTGAACTCATTCTCCACATACTTTCTATCCTCTAACTTGTGATTTAGGTGGCTATATACCTTAGTCATTTCCATCTTCCTAGTTTCCAAGCTCATATAATTTATGTTAATACTATCAAAAATCATCTGTTCAATATATGCAAACCTACTTGGATAGACATAGGTCTTCCTGAGCATATGGTTGTTGTAATCCACCTTGTCTACATTAAAAACCAACCTTCACGTGTTTGTGAACCTATGTACCTATTCCTGAAAGTAATGTGTAGTGAAGGCATAAGGGTTCTTACACCACGAGATCCACTTTCCATCCTTCAAACCAAAATGTGCTATGCAAAAGTGCTGGTAAACTACAAACTATGCCTATTTGTCCAATACCAAAGGAAGGTCCTTGGGTATTCTCCACTAATACTCAAATACAACGTGCAAGTTCTCATACTAGAGTTCTATTCTTTGCTTGTAATCTCCACTCATGGATCCGTCACATGTGTACTTGGAAAATCTTTCTGTAAGATATTTATTCTCCTCTGGGTATTACCACATCTTATCCTTTAGCCCATCAGGAACTCCAATTTATACAAATACAAGAGATAGAAGGATAGCACTAAAAATTATTTTCTCACCTTCGTGCACCTATTCAACAGTAGTCTCTGCAATGAAACTAGACAAATTGTAAACCATTCCTTCTGTAATTTTATTTGCCTCATGTAACCATGCCTTCTTCACCTGTGACTAACGCTCCTGACTGTTTACCTTAGTGAGGAGGTGCACTTCTTCTTGAATAAAAAGTAGTTCTACATCTTGGGGATATCCATCCTACGCCCTCCCTTCATGTAACCCAACACCTTCTTAGTCACTTCTATTGCTTCCTTGTAAGTGAGGTCACTGCCTAATTCAATACCCAAACTTCTTCGTCCTATCAATTTCCCAATCATGGGCATTGTAAGCCTCATTTTTCACCTAGTAAAATAGAAGAAGTCCTCATGGAATCTTCTCATCAACCACTGATACAAATTTTTCGGTTTACCAAAGTAAGGGAGTTCATACAGCTGCAAAACTCCTACATTTGGCAACAAATTTTCTCCTGCATCATCATAAATAACCATATCATTCTTTGTTCTCATTACTATCTTTACTACTAGAAACTTGTCTAATTCATCTTTTTTATCTTTAGTTATATGGTTATAATCACTTACTTTGCAATGTCGAACATGTGATTCCTAATCATAGCCCATAAAAACCCCTTTTGGATACTAAATCTCTTAAAAATGGCTTTCGTGGGCATCCTCTACTTTTATTTCCACTTCCTTTTGTCTTCTACGCCTTGTAGATGCTCTAGGTGCTTGCTTAGGTGCCATAACAACTAAAAAAGTGTATTTTTGCAATTCATTTGAGCTCTACAACTCAAAACCTGCATGCCATATCTCGTAATCTGCATGCCCTAGCTCATAATTTAACCCTAACTATCAATTCTTCTCCTCGAACACCTTTTTTTTTTCTCAAACACCTTCTCCAATGGAGCGCCAATCAATCCCGTGCTCAAATTTGTCTGGTTTAGTTTCACATCACAACTCTTCGCACTTCACATGCACTCACTCTTAGCTTGCTCCTCAACTCACTTGAACTCTTCTCAATTGCAAAGGTAAAAATGATTCCACAACACTGCTTTATATAAATTTTGAATTTTTTTCTACATTTATTACTCTCTACCTACCACCATACTTCAACATTAAATTGGAATTTATTTCCTTTTTCTGTACTGATTTTTCCATGCCCTAGTCATAACCTTCTGGTGCGCCCACTACTTCTCGATAAAAAACATCCTTTCGTGTACCTACATGCACCAAAGTACCTATCCACTTCTCATTCCACCAAGTATTTTCCCAAGTTGTAGCCTACCTCGTGTTACATTGTGTGTCCATTTATTCACATGTGGTCTTCATTCATGAGAAATCTTACTGTATCTGCACCATTACTTCAAGAACCTACAAAATATTTCACTATGCATATCCATCTTCTAGAGAATGTTCAAACTCGATCCATTTATCCTGTATACACTCCACCCCACACTAAACTCATGCGCAGTCCTCTGTGCATGAATGCAATAGATATTAATCAACTTATGGCACGTAAACACACTTATTACACAAAAAACTGAACTAAATTGACAAAACATAACAAAGATGAAAGGAAATACATACAAAGGGAATGCATGAAAGGAAATCTAAGAAAATGCAAATACTACCTTATTACAAACACCAAGAAGACTTATTTATAGTAGGGCTTCAACCTACTCCCGTTGAAATAATTGGGCAACTGTGTCCCATCCAATGCCTCTAACTAGAAAACATATGAATCAAGTATGTAAGTTACAATATATAGTCCTAACCAATGAAATTTGAGCTTTCCAGGGTGGCACATGAAATTGGAGTCATAAAGAAGAACCATCTATCCAACTTAAAGCTTATTATCCTTAATATGCCTATCATGCCGTGCCTTCTTCTTATCCTTTTCTGTCTTCTGACTCCATTGTGCTAAAACACGCCTTTCATCCAACTGCATCATTTTACCAATATGCTCTTCAAGTTCTTGCGGATCATCTAAACCTCCTGCACACGTAATACACAAATAAGGTAACATTAATTCCACAGGAAAAACAACCTCTGCACCAAACACCAACTGAAAGGGTGTGGCTTTGTTTAATATTTTATAAGTTTTCTTTTATGTCCAAAGTACAACAAAGACTTTATCATCCCAGTCTTTCCTTCCAATATAAAAAATATTAGTCAATGTATGTCCCAATATCTTATTGAAACCCTTAATAATTCCATTTTCCTGAGGGTGATAGGGTGTTGTTTTATGGTTTACAACCATAAATCCAGCCAATAGTATCTGGGTGGTCTCATTAAGAAAATGAGTGCCCCTATCACTTGTCAAACTTAATGGGAATCCATACATGTTGATAATGTTTTCCAACATAAACCTTTCTACCATAGCTACTGTGTAATCCTTTGTAGGCACTACTTCCACCCACCTTGTAAGATAATATGTGCAAGTTATAATATAAAGTGATCTAGTCCTCCACGCGGGTGGGGAAATAGGACCCACAAAGTCAATTTCCCACTTTTCAAAATGTTCCGCACTCACAATAGGCCTCAAAGAAATTTTATCTCTATGCCTAGGATTTCCAAGGCACTGAAAATGATCACAAGCCTTACAATATTCTTTACAATCCTTATACAATGTTTCCCACCACAAACCGGCCAATAAAATATTACACACGGTAACATCTCCTACATAATGTCTACCTGCAACCCCACTATGAGCTTTCTCCATAATAGATTCATGCTCATGCTCAAGCACACACTAGCACAAAACTTTATCCTGGCCTAGTTTGTATAAGTCTCCACTAATCAACATGTAAGGCATGATGTGTATGGAAAGATGTTTCTTCTCTATACTCTTCATTCCTTAAGGTGTCACACTAGTACGTAAAAAGACAACAATATATTCTAAGTCAGAGGGTGTGCAGCTCAATTTGAATAGCTAGGCATATGAAATTTTATCCACACTGCTCTACATGTCCTCTCCCGAGTTAATCCTTGATAAATGATTTGGTCCAAAATTACTCTTTCCTGGTTTAACCACCACTGTAAAATCAAAATCTTGAAATAACAGAACTTAATGGCATATGCGCCCCTGCAAAATGGGCTTGTTCACCAAGTAATTAAGTGCCATGTGATCTGTATAGAATATAAATGGGGTAGCTAATAAGTACTATCTAAACTTATGTAACACATAGATCATGGACAAGGCCTCACGCTCTGTATTTGTATAATTTTGTTTAGCTGGGGTCAACTTCCTGCTTGCAAAACAAATAGGATGATCAATAATACCTTCACTAGGTTGGGATAATACCACACCAATGGCCATGCCAGAGGTATCCACATGCACATGAAAAGGTTTGGTCCATGAAGTAAAGTGCAAAATAGGAGTTTTAGTAAGCAGTTCCTTCAATGTCTCAAACACGCATTGTTGCGCTTCACCCCAATAGAAATTTCACTTACTCTTAAATAAGTCCTCCAAGGGTACAAAAAATCCAAGCATACCCTTTAATAAAATTGTAGTAATAGCTTGTGTGCCCCAAGAATCCACCCACGTCACTATTTTTAGTAGGTTCCTCTAAGCCCAAAATAAAAACAACCTTAGCAGGATCTACCAACAAGCCTTCTTTACAAATAATGTGTCCTAACAAAGTTCCCAAAGGTGTAGCAAAAACACACTTCTTAATGTTTATAGATATGCTCAGTTGCCGGCACCTCTCAAACATAATTCTCAAATTATCACAGTGATCTATCACTATCCCATAAACTATCCAATCATCATAGTAAACCTACAAAAACTTGTGAATAAAATCTTGGAATTCTTACAAAATAATGCACGAAAATACTACAGGTGCATTCTTCAATCCAAAAGGCATAATTATGTATGCAAAAATTCCTCACTCAGTGGTGAAAGTTATCTTCTCTTGATCCTCTTTATCAATCCTCACCTGATGATATCTAGGAAATCTGCCAGTGAAGGAGTAGATCTCATGCTCTGCAACGCCTTATAGAATTTCTTCAGTAAAAGGTGTGGGAAAGGGATCTATTACAGATGTAGCATTCAACTCCCTATAATACACAATTTTTTTTTATTCTTCTATATTTCTTAATTCTTATCACCATAGGGTTAACCCATTATGACTCCTCAATGGGCTCAATGATCATATATTTCATCATCTTATCAATTTCCTCTTTTACCTTGATGCACATATTATGATTCATCCTATAAGGCCTCTTACTAACCAGGAACACACCTTCCTTTAACTTAATCAGAATTTCACCCAATGAGTGATATACTCCTTTGAACTCATGATAGCCTCTTGGAAATAAGTACTGGAAGTCATGCAACAACTTAATTATCTTTGTAACCTCAAACTCAGACCAATAATCTCAAATAAAAGAATAAGACTAGATGTAGTCTTGTTATTTCACCAACAGCCGAAGGCACGTAGGAACATCACTCATCCAGAACTGAGTGCTCACCCAAAGCGTGCAAGGGTACCAGGTCTCTCTTTTATGGCAGCTTGTTCAAGGAGTTAGCATGATCATACAAATATTCCAGATCTATAATATCCATTCATGAATTAAACACAATATGAACTAGATATAGATCTTAACCATATGCAAGACTAACTCATACAAGAATCCATATTAACTTCACCATGTAAGAACTAGTAACCGATATGCCAACAACTAATATCCAACTACAAAGATCCATTATATTAATTACTGTAAAACACATAAGCTGAATACCCACATAACAATATCACCATAGGTTACGTGCACTCATGAACCACCAATATAACCTTACTAAATATTCATTGATGTCCAAACCATGTAAATCAATACATATTTATAGGTAGTGGGGATTTTCCCTTCACTACTCATGTACTATCCAAAATAGGCTACATGTTAATAATAGCCATGTGCCGGTACAAGATGATTACAAAATTATGCAAGCTCACTAATAATAGATTATCTAATAATATAATTACATTCTAATCCTATTAATATTTCCAAAACTATGCACGTCACTTGATCTTCTAATTGTTTGAAATAACCTTTGCGTGCTCTGCACTCCATGTCTATATTTAGCCTCATACCGAAAATAGCTAAGTCCTAATTCCAAAATTTCCTGTAAGTGCCATTTTACACTATCCTTCCATGCGTACCTACGCATCATGTGTTAGTGTGCCCAAGCCTTATGCACCTTCAATACTTAGGAGGCTATATTTTAGTAGCCCAAAAAATGAAAAGTTTTTCTTCCCTTGATTGTTTTTGTATCTCATTACTCCACACATATTTTTTCTTTGTGCATTTGATCCTATCTAGTTCTAATCCTTGATTGTGGACCACTCTGAGATATCCCTCAATAGGATAAGACCCCTTCATAGCTACCTAAGGATCTGTAATTAGATCACCTTCACTCAAGGTTGTTGTAGCTCATATAATGTCTCTAAAATGGGCTATGTTCCCAAACAATGTTCTCTAATATCCTCAGTTGGGCCCAACACTATCCTCGTATATGAACTAAAAAAATTCTATACCCAAATCATCACCATAGTATGGTAGATCCAACCTTGAATCCCCAACCTTTCTACCCTGTAAATATCCCTATAAGTATGAGATAAAATACCCGACATTTTGTTGAAATGATGTATGTACTCCTCAATATACTTCATAATAGGGTCCTAATGGTATAAAAAGTAATCTAATCCATTATCCCTGACTGTATGTGAGAAAAATATACCGGCAATCAACTTGAAAAATATTCCTCACCCCCACTAGTATAACCCTCTACTT
Organism: Taxus chinensis; assembly: GCA_019776745.2. Taxonomy (NCBI): domain Eukaryota; kingdom Viridiplantae; phylum Streptophyta; class Pinopsida; order Cupressales; family Taxaceae; genus Taxus; species Taxus chinensis. Next base: position 378,243,832 of record CM034149.1, read on the forward strand.
GGTGCTCTCATTAGGATCCTATGCATCTCCAATATATTTATCCCACTTTAAAGTCTAGGATACCCCTGTAGTATTTGTAACCATCACACATCTCTCTCTATATAGGAGACCTATAATATGATAGACATGCTTAATAACGATAGTTAAATATCCTACTAGTAATGGAAATGAGAATGTATTTTAGTCAATGTTCCAACATATTATAACTCACATAAGATCTTACTCCATGGAGAAACTAAGGGTGTCTCTACTAGCTTTAGGATCACTAAATGGTCCAAAATCACAATCTTATATGGATTAAGTTGAATAATGGATCCATATAGCTAGTTAATCTCTCTAGAACGTATCCATCACACGTATCTACCTACACCCAAATGAAACATCAGAAAACAACATCTAGTTAGGCCCAATTTAAGAAAAACTAACTTTTGCACCAAAATGCATTTTTTTCTAACTATCTAACATACAACTGCCATTGTTTGGAGGTAATAGTAGCATGTTCACCATCAGTGGTGGCATGTTAACCACCAAAATGTTCACATTTGATAATGAAAAATATAAATATTTTGGTGGTAGTTATGACCCTATAGTGGTAATTGTACATTTGACACTATCGAACATGTAATATGTTGGTGCCCATTTTGATCCTTTGCCATTTTGCCATGTTTCCCCTTTGCTCTTTATTCTCTGAAACATTTTTTCCTCATGAAGTCGATGATGTGAAGTTGTATCTCCATTCTTGTGCATTGGATTGTTTGCAAACTCATTACCTTGCCCTAATTTGCTAAGGAGAAGTGCGTTTTTGCCCTGTTTATGATAAAACAGCCTTGGATCTTCCCATCCTTCAAATTTGATGAAAAACAACTCGTACTTGTGTTTAAATGCTTTGAGTTTTTTATTTTTTCTCCAATTTCCCCCTTTTAAAGGAATCTCTAAGTTTTCCTTGTGTTTTACCCTAATTTTTCTTGATCAAATGCCTATGCCATTTTTCCCGTGTTTTCCCGGCCTTTGGAGCTCGAAATTGTTCATTTTATACTTATTTTCCCTCAAAAATCCCTTGACATGGTCGTAAATTTCTTTAAATCACTTTCTATTTGTCCTTTGATCAAAAATTTCCTCACCCACAAAAAAATCAAATTCTAGGGCATCCCTGGCATTTTCTATGTTTTGATGGTCAGACGGGTGTCATTTTCCCATCAAATTCATCTTCAACATTCTAAAGCATTGTTGGAAATTTCTACATTTTTGACAATATTATGAGTGTCCTTTTCCCATCAAATTTTAGCTCAAAAGTCTTCTCCTACGTGGCCGTTTGTGAGTGGACAAGGTTTGGTGGGTCTGCTAAAAAATTTAACATTTTTTTTGGTTTTTGGAAAAAAGTGCAAGTTGCCCCCGCAGCTCCGCAGGCCCTAGAGGAGGTACACATGTCGCAGGCAGAGTGAAGGTGGATGGGTGGGTCATTTTGTGCCTTAGGGAACCTTGGAAAATGCGTGGGAACAAAGAAAATCCATTAAGGCCCGCAGTCAATCAAAGGTGGACATGTGTCATGTTTTCATCAAAAGTGGGATGGAAGGATGGCGAAGGACTTAGAATTTTTTTGCATTTTGGCGAAAGGGAGAAAAAGTTGTGAAAAAGGCCATAGGTCTACCAGGCAAATCAGGAGTGGACACATGCCAGGATTAGGGGCAGAAGGAAGTGTGGACCACTGGAGGAAAAAATGAAATGTTTCCTTTTCTTGGTAAAATGAGTTAAAGTGGTAATTTGAAGCGTGGCTCCGCAATGAATCAGACAGAGACAAATGACAGGGACAAAATCGAGGGTGCGGGAGTGCGGAGGAAATGCCAAAAAATTTCCTTTCGTGAAATGGAGTTAAAGTTTGAAGTCAGAGCACTTCCCCTTAGCCAAGTAGTTGAGGACACATGTCCTGCGAGAGGGCAGAGCCGCGGAGGAAAAATGGAAAATTTTCCTTTTTCCAAAAAGGAGGCAAAATGTTTAAAATTGAGCCACAACTCTGTATGCAATCATGTTGCGCCACGAGTCAGGGAAAGAATTAGAGGTGCGGGTCCACGGGGATAATTTTGAAAATTTTCCTTTTTCTAAAAAAGGTGGAAACCTGTAGAATCAAGCCACGATTCCAATGGGGCTCACCTTGGGACACGTGTCAGGCCCATTTTCAAAGGGCGGAGGGGCGGAGAAAAATGTCAAATTTTTACATTTTTCCAAAAAGTATTAAAATGTCAAAAAGTGATCCCAAGCCCATTTCTAATCACATTATGACACGTGGAGGGCTCAAATTAAAGGATAAACGAAGATCAACGGTAACAGTGCATTTTTCAGTTTGGTCGCCATTTGAGCTCTAGGAAGCTTGGAGATGTAATTTTTGCATCAATTTTCACCAATTTTTTGGCAAACTCATGTCATTTTTCCCTTCAAGGATCAATGGAATCAATTTGAAAATTCAATTTGTAGATTTGAGGTACTTTTGAAATGAAATTTTGTTCGGGCTCGAGCAGAAACGTAAAATCCCAGATACAAAAGTTGCAGATTCAAATTTTGGAGGGAAATGGATGAAATAATGAAAATAAGGGGGTTTACATGCTTTGAAGATGAAAAATGTGCCTCCAAAATGGATAATGATGCAAATTTTGCAATGATTCATCTCTTTTTGAGACAGCTTGCAACTTTTGTTGCAAATATGTTAAATGTCCCTGTCTACGAATCATGATGGAATTTTGCAAAAAAATTGATGTTTAGGATATTATTTTCTTGGGAAAGAAGGATAAAATGTAATAGAATGTTATATAGTGTATGTTTTTTGACATGCAAAGCGTTGGGAAATTGAAAATCATGAGAATATTTCGAGAGAAGCTCATCTTTTGAGAAACCCTCCAAAAAACCTAGTTAATGATTTCTATGTTAGATCTTCATTCATGTTGAGTTGGTTACAAGTCTATAGCCATCACACAACTCTGAGATTGTTCCTGAAACTCTCCCCTACTGATGAATCTAACAAGATTTTGAATTAATCTATGTTATTTTGGGCAATATGATGTCTGTTATCATGTTTAAATGTCTCCAAATAGTTTTCCTTGTTCTTGTTGCAATCTTGCATTGAAATCTTTAGGAATCACACAGATATCTTACTTATTGATAGTTTAGTGGCATTTGCAATTTCATTTGTTAGAAGAGCTTTCATCTGGAATTGAAAATAAGTAGTTTAAAATCACTTTACCTTCATTTGTTGACAGAGATTTTGATGTTTAATTGAGTCCTTTAACTAAATATTTTGTGTTAAGGTCTCAAATATTGTGTGAAGAGTGAAAACCTGGGCCTCCATTTGTGTATCTCTTCTAGTTGAAAGAACATCCTGACTGTTTTGAAGCATTTTATTTGATAGTTGTTCAAATGTTGTAGAGGTTGTCAGAGATCTGGCATAGTCAAGTTTGTCTTATCAATATCCCACAAAAAATCATTCTAAACAACTTATCCCACCTTGTTTTACCCCTATTTTGACCTATATACCCACAGAAGATCAAAATCCATTTGCAAAAGTATGTAGAATAGATAAGGATTTCAAAATGGCTTCAGTAACCCTTGCCTTGCATTGAAAGTATCTCCATAATCTAGAAGTGACAACTTGTGAAAGTTAGATTTGGAGTGTTGATCATATTTTCCCAAGGGCATTTTCATACTATTTGCACAAATTGAGGGATATCTTCATCTCCTTCACCATTTTAGGGTTACAAAATATGTTCTCTTACCTTGGTTAAAAGGCACAACCTAAAACAGTTAGGACAAGATCAATTCCTATTTGAGTTCTATCCATCTCTCCACAAATATGAGTGCTAGTTAGATCACATCCCAGCTACAAAATGACATACATCATGATCTATCTGTCTTCAAGCTTCATGCCATATCTTTGATGCTACTCAAATTGAAAAGGAGAAAAAATTTAGGTACCAACACCAGTGGCGCCACTGCCGGGGAGATTCTTAGTTCAATCTGATCCATGTGCATACATATTTGAAATATTTGAATGCATATCAAACCCTGGTAATGTCTCTTGGAAGTTTTGTCTGCAAATATATTGTTAAAACGTCATTCTATACTTATATTTGCAAGGTCTATGTAAAGGTTTCAAGTTCTATCTGTAATTTTATCAGTTTCTAGCAGTACTTGCACTTCATTTACATTTGTGGCTGATAGATTCAAGAAAAGTAAGGTCTGATATATAAAGTTTGGCAAGATTTTTAGTGTTGATAGGTATTTGACAGAGTATTTTAGTGCATTTGCACAACTAGGGTGAAAATCCTTAGTAGCGACTTCATGCTGATTTGATCTTGATAAGTACCAATGTCTTAGCTTTCTGTCTTTTATTTTTGTGTTGCTAATCTCTACAAAACTGGAAGGAAGAAGATCTCTCTTCAGGAGAGACCCAAGTAAAAATTTATTTCAAGAATTTGGAAAGACAATTTTAGAGGAGATAAAAATTTGGAAGGTTGTTGAAGGTCAGACATCAAGAAATGGAATATCCATTGGTGAGAGAGATCAACCTTTAATAGAGGATTATCACTCTTCTTCCAGTGATTCTGATTCAAACAATATTCTCACAAATTTGTTTACTTCAACTAGTGAAGGTCCTTATGCTATACCTAGTAAGTTCTTTTCTCAATATACACATGTGTGTTTCAATTCATATAAAACTTTCCAAGAAAATCAGCACCTAGAGAGTACCAATTTTGTGAATCACATTCTTGTGCCCCAAAGACCTCTCACTCCTCATCATTCTATTTCTCCTCCAAGATCACCACCTCAAAACAATATGGATCAGCCTAGACCTCCTTTTTTTGTTAACACCTTTGGTCCTATAGAATTTAGAGGAATGGCTAGTTATCCTAATGATGTCCCTCAAGATGTCAGAAATAGATCACCAAAGTTCCAAGGTAACAATGTAATAACTGGTGATTAGCACCTAAATTTTTTTGTTAACATGATTGAGGAATTTGAGATTGAGCATGAAGATGTGTATATTAAATTGTTCATTCATACACTAGAAGAGGATGCAAGGGATTGGTACAAGACTCTGACTGATAATGCTATTGATTATTGGAATGAGATGAACAATGCATTTAGGTTGCAATATGGTGACAAAACTGATCCTAGGTTTCTATTGTCTGAATTTGAAAATATCAAGAAGAACCCCAATGAATCAGTTCATGACTTCAAAACAAGGTTTAACAAAACTTTGAGAAGGATGCCAATTAATTTGAGGCCATGTGACAAGTCATGCTTGATCAAATATGCAGATGCATTTGATAAGAAGGTAACTTATTACCTAAGAGACAAGAACCCTACCAATTTAAGGCAAGCCTTTACCATGACATTGCAGATTGAAAATAACATTAAGGCTATTAGGAAAACTCTCAAGAGAGATGGTGTAAAGTTGATAAACCTTGAAAAACCTCAAGCAAGTAAGAGTGTAGACTTGGAGGAAGTGGTGAAAAATTTGGAAGGGGCTGTCAAAGAGATTTCCTACAAGTTGGCAAGAGATGAGAAGGGAATTAGACAGACTTCACAAGGTCAAAAAATGCACAAAACCATGACATATTTTCCAATCATCCTAGGGGTGATCAGAGGTCTGATGATAGAGGGAAAGGACCCATGGGGTCTATAAATAGACATCCTCAAGCACATGAAGGAAGAGTGTTACCTGATCCCCTAACTGCTAGGGTTGTTGCTGTTGAGGAAGTTGCTGATATTGATTGGTGTGATAGGTGTTTTCTACCCCATCCTCCATGTGAAGTGGACCAGCAAGATGGTGAAGCTAATAATGATGATGGTACTGATGATGATATTTGCATGGTGGGATGTTCTTCAAGCTCACAAGAAGGAGCAACATCAATTGAGGTAATAAGTGCAAGGACAACTGCAACTTTTTGGGATTGCATCAAACGAGAACAAATCCTTCTTCCCTCTCACACTCTTGAAGTTGATCTAGTGCAATATTTTGAGATTCCTAACAATGAATTTGAATACTTAAGAGATTTTATGATTAATAAGTATGATGATGGTATCCCTTTGGAGGAAGATAGACAATTGTTGATGAATGTTGTTGTAGCTCAAGAGAAAGGCTATAACACTAGGAGAAAAGTTGTTAAGGGAGCTGGGCCTCAGGCCAAACCTAAAACACCCTTTCTAACAAGAATTCCTAAAGAAGCTCTTAGAAGATAAACACCTGTCAAAAGCTCTGCTATACCAAGCAAAAATTACAATCCTCTTCATGACCAAACCGCCAAGAATCACTTGCCATATAATGAATCTTCTTGTCTCCATTCCAATGCTTCCTTGCCAAAGAGTGTTCCATATGACATAGCCAAAGTATTGAGCCAAATCAAAGTGAGTGTTCCAATCATTGAGTTTCTTAGGATTCCTGAGCACAAGAAGAGAGCATTTGAGTACCTAGGTTTGAAAGAAGAAAAGAGTACTCCAAGCAGAAATGTAAACGTTGTTGAAACTCCTCCTCAAATCATTGCAGACCTTGAAACACCACCAACATTAGAGGATCTTGGAGAAACACATGAGGTATACTTGGGGACATCCTTGGTTGATTCCCAATTGAATGTTGATCCATTCTTTACAACTTTGATCATAAAGGATATACTACTTCACAATTGTATGTTTGATTCTGGTGCATCATGTAATGACATGCCTCTAGAAGTCATGAATGAGTTGGATATCAAAGTGACAACAGCCTATGGAAAGTGTATTTCCATGGACTCAAGAGAAGTTTCGGTAGTTAGTTGTGTGAAGGGTCTGGTGGTGTTACTTGCATCTTATCCTGGGTAGGAATTTAAAATTGGATGTTGTGATTTTTGATTGTCCCTACCAAATGGGGTATGTTATTGTCAAGAAAGTGGGCTACAAGTGTTGGAGGGAGTGTCCAAATGGATATGTATTATGCCACCATTCCCATTGAGGTAAGCCTTGTAAAATTATATGGAGAGAAGAAGATGTTGCATCTGATTGAGGATCAAAATAATGCTTCCTATGAAGTATTATTTGTTGATGTTGATGTTGATAATTTTATTGGGTTTTATGATGGTAAGGAGCACAAGATGGATCATTCAAAGTGCCTTGAATAGGTAGGTTCTCCTTAGACCTTGTTATTTGATGGAGCTTGCTCCAAATTTAGAAATTGTGCTGGTATAATTCTAATTTCTCCTAGCTTGGAAGATTTTATTTTTTACTTCAAGCTTAATTTTGAATGTACTAACAACATTGATGATTGTGAAGCCTTGTTTTTGGGTCTAAGAATTGTATGGAAGTATGGTGTCAAGGAGATCATTGAAAAAGGAGATTCAGAGCTAGTTGTCAAACAAATAAGAAAACTATATGCTACAAAAAATCAGTGGATGAAACAGTACAAACATGTAGTTTGGGATCTAATTGAGATGTTTGATTCCTTCAACATTGTGCATCATGACAGAATTTTCAATGTTGTTGTTGACAATTTTTTAGTGTTGGGGTCAAGATTTGGAAATTGCACCATTTCACCTTATTGTGAGTACAATATTGAAGTGTTAACTAGGCTAACAGTCCCTGACAACATCAAGCATTGGCTATTGCATTTAATGATGATGCTCAAGTGCAAAGGTTCTTACAAAATCAAGGTGAGTTTGCAAATCAGAATATTGATTGGGAACTAATGGTATGTGTAACTGAATGAAGAGAGACTTTTTTTGGAAAGGATATTATCTAATTAAAAACTAACACCATTCCTAGAGGTCTTATTGCACTTGAGTCATAACTTTGACAATGTTGATTGAATCATCAATAGAAACATGTTTTCCTCAAGGGATGTGGAAGAGAATAACTTGGGAACAAAGGAAAAACCAAGGAATATTTTGGTTGGGTAGCATATCTAAAAAAAGAGGAAAACTAGTCCTATGTTCAACTATTGAAGAAATATCAGGACTATCTTGCTTGGTCTTATGCAGAGCATAAGGTCATATAGAGAGGAATTGTTTCAGCATGAGATTCCACTTGAAACAATTGCCAAGCCCTTCAGAAAAAAGTAGAGGCCATATTAATCCACTCCTCTCCATGAAGATGCAACATGAATTGAAGAAATAGAAGGAGGGAGGGATCATTCAGTGCACAAGGTATTCATCTTGGGTTGCAAACCTTGTGACTAGTCACAAAGTAAAAATGGAGCTATCAGACTTTGTGTAGACTTAAGAAATATGAATAGAGATTCATAGAAATAAAATTATCCTTTGCCAAACATTGAAAACATGCTGCAGTTAGTGACTAGATCTGAATTATTGTCCACCTTGGATGGTTTCTCTAGCTATGATCAAGTTGTTGTCAAGGAGTCAGAAAGATTTTAAACTTCCTTTACCACTCCTTGGGGACATATGTATATGTAAGAATTCCTTTTTGTCTCATGAATGTTGGAGCTACCTTCCAAAGAGAAATGGATGTTGCTTTTGCTGGTTACATAAATGACTTCATTGCAGTTTATCAGGATGGTGTGATTGTGTTTTCAAGGAGAAGAAAATATCTACTTGCAGCACTTGGAAAGAATGTTTATCAGATGTAGAGAATATGGCATTTCTCTCAATCCAAAGAAGTGTCCATTTTGGGGTGTAAAAGTCCTAAGCTTCTTAGTCATATTGTTTCAAAGGTTGGTGTCATGATTGACCCTGATAGGGTAGAAGCAATCAACAAGGTTTCAATTCCAAGAACAAAGAAGGGGCATCCAATACTTCTTTGGGTAGATCAATTTCATTAGAAGGTTTGTGTTTAATTTTGCTGAATTGACTCTTCCTATTACATGTATGTTAAAGAAAGATTACAGTTATCAAGTGGGAGGAGGCTGCTATTCAGGATTTTGAAGGAATCAAAGAAGAATTGAAATATGCACCTATCTTGGCAGCTCTGGCTTACAAGAATCCTTTCCAAATCTTCTCCTTTTCTTCTAAAAATACCATTTCATCTATTTTTCTGCAGAAGGATGAAGATGGGGCTGATAGGCCTATTGCCTTCTTTAGCAAGGATTTACAAGTTACTGAGTTAAAATACACAATCATGGAAAAACAAGCATTTTCCTTGGTGAAAGCAACAAAGGTTTTCAAGCCTTATATCTTAAGTTCAAAAGTTGTTTCTTATGTTCCCCACATCAATGGTAAAAGACATCTTATCAGAGATGGAGATACTCAAGAAAAATATGTAAATGGGTGAAAAAAATATAGGAATATGACATGAATATCCAAACCAAAAAGTTGGTAAGAGGTTTCGAGTCTTGTTAAGCTCATGGTTGAGAGCAACTTGACATACTGTGGAAGTGAATGAAGTAGAGGAAGAAACGTGCAGATGTTCTTGAGAAGTTGGTAAGTTCTGAGTGGTACAAGGATATCATTTTTTACCTTAGAGACCTATGCTGCCCTGATGATTTAAATAAAAATTAGAAAAGAGCCCTCAAGCTAGCTTCCCAAAAATACATCATCATTGACTTTGGGCTGGCTTGTAAGAACCCTGAAGGCTTCCTATTAAAATGTATAACTGAAGATGAAAATTCCAAAATAGTTGCTTATTTCCATGGGGGATTTTGTGGAGGACACTTTGCTAGAAGGGTTACAACACACAAAAATTTAAGAGTTGGTTATTGGTGGCCTACTCTCTTCAAAGATGCAACCCTACAGGTTAGAAAATGTGAAAGTTGCCATCATTTCTCTGGAAGAATGAAAGATTCAGGATTCCTTCCTTTGCAACCTGTATCAATTGAAGCTCCTTTCAAAGAATGGGGAATAGACTTCATTGGTGAGATTTTAGACCCTTCTAGTGCTGGACATAAGTGGATCCTTGTAGCCACATATTACTTCACCAAGTGGGTATAAGCAATCCCCACTAAGAAAGCAACACACCAAGTTGTTATGGACTTCTTGATGAATTATATCATATGAAAATTTGGTGTGCCAGTCAAGATTGTTGTTGATAATGCCATGTGTTTCAGAGCTAAACCCTTGATGGAAATGTGTCAAGGAGTATGGAACCAATCTGAACTTATGCTTCAAACTATAACCCTCAAGGGAATGGATAAGCTGAGTTTAGACAATAAGAACTTGTTGAAGGTCATTGAGGAGAACCTTGGAGTTAAATAAGATAAAATGGGGTGAACAAACTAAAATTTGACAGTTTGGGTTGATAGAATCATTGCCAAAAGAGCTACTGGTAAGATCCCATTTGAGTTGGTGTATGGAACTCAAGCTCTGCTACCCTTACATATGTAATTATCTTTATTTCAGTTTTTTCAACAACTTGAAGATCAAGAGGTCAGTCCATATGAAGCAAGGATTAATCATATTGTTGAGCTGGATGAAGAAAGAAGAGACATCCCAGCAAAAGGACATGTCAGATATAGAGAGAAGTTGAAGAGGTTGTTTGACAAGAAGGTTACTCCTAGGGCCTTCAATTTTGGAGATATGGTTTTGTTTTCAGATAGCATGCATGAAGATAAGGGAAAACATGGAAAATTTGATGCATTGTGGATGGGCCCTTACTCCATTGATATCAGAATTGGTGAAAATACCTTTTTTCTCAAGGAATTAGATGGGGAATTACTTGAATTACCTATTAATGGTAGGAATTTGAAGCATTTCTTGGATTAATCCCCAAATTTGAGGTATGCACCAACTTGTACAGTATACAGTGTTTGGATTTTTTTCTAATTTTGGTGTTTTGTCAGTTTGTGGTTTGCCTTGGTGTGTGGCAGCCATTTTTGTCAGTTTCTTAGCTACTTTTTTGGTGGCTTTAGCTCATGACTCCATGTTTTCCTAATGGATTATTTTGGAACTTACTCTACTTTTATTCTTTTGGCACTTACTAGGAGTTCCCATCCCTGAGAAGGAGCCGATGTTGGTGCCCATTTTGATCCTCTACTATTTTTCCATGTTTCCCCTTTGCTCTTTGTGCTCTGAAACATTTTTTCCTCATAAAGTCAATGATGTGAAGTTGTAGCTCCATTATTGTGTACATTGGATTAATTGCAAACTCATTACCTTGCCCTAATTTGTTAAGGAGAAGTGCATGTTTTTGCCCTATTTCTGAGAAAAAACAGCCTTAGATCTCATCCTTTGAATTTGATGAAAAATAACTCGTACTTGTGTTTAAATTCTTTGAGTTGTTTGTTTTTTCTCCATTTTTTCCCATTTTTGAAGGAATCTCTAAGATTCCCTATGTTTTTCCCTAATTTTTACCGATCAAACACCTCTTCTATTTTTCCATGTTTTCCTGGCCTTTGGAGCTCGAAATTGTTCAGTTTATACTTATTTTCCCTAAAAAATCCCTTGTAATGGTCATAAATTACTTTGAATCACTTTCCATTTGTCCTTTGATCGAAAATTTCCTCACCCACGAAAAAAATTGAATTCTAGGGTATCCCTGGCATTTTCTGTGTTTTGATGGTCAGATGGGCATCATTTGCCCATCAAATTCATTTTCAGCATTCTAGGGCATCACTGGAAATTTCTACATTTTTTGACATTCATACGGGCGTCCTTTGCCCGTACTTTTTTAGCTCAAAAGTCTTCTCTTATGTGGCCGTTTGTGAGTGGACAAGGTTCGGTGGGTCTGCTAAAAAAACTTAACATTTTTTTGGTTTTTGGAAAAAAGTGCAAGTTGCCCCCACAGCTCCGTAGGCCCCAGAGGAGGTACATGTGTCATAGGTAGAGTGAAGGTGGATGGGTGGGTCATTTTGTGCCTTAACGCACTTTGGAAAATGCGCAGGAATGAAGAAAATCCCTTAAGGCCTGCAACCAATCAAAGGTGGACACATGTCATGTTTTCATCAAAAGTGGGATGGAAGATTGGAAAATTACTTAGAATTTTTTTGATTTTTAGTGAAAGGGAGAAAAAGTTGTGAAAAAGGCCGCAAGTCTACCAAGCCAATTAGGAGTGGACACGTGGCAGGATTAGGGGCAGAGGGGAGTGTGGGCTGTCGAAGGAGAAAAGGATATGTTTCCTTTTTCGGCAAAATGAGTTAAAGTGGTAATTTGAAGCATGGCTCTGCAATGAATCAGAGGGAGACACATGGCAAGGACACAATCAGGGGTGTGGGAGTACGGAGGAAATCTCAAAAAATTTCATTTGGTGAAATGGAGTTAAAGTTTAAAGTTAGAGCGCTTCCCCTTAGCCAAGTAGTTAAGGACACGTGTCCTGTGGCAGGGCGGAGCCACGGAGGAAAAACAATTTGTTTTCCTTTTCCAAAAAAGAGGCAAAATGTTAAAAATTGAGCTACAACTCCGTATGTATTCATGTTGCACCATGTGTCAGGGAAAGAATCAGAGGTGTGGGTCTGCGGGGATAATTTTGAAAAATTTCCTTTTTTCCAAAAAAGTGGAAACGTGTAGAATCGAGCCGCGATTCCAATGGGGCCCACCTTGGGACATGTGTCAAGCCCATTTTCAAAGGGCGGAGGGGCGGAGAAAAATGTCAAATTTTTTACATTTTTCCAAAATGTATTGAAATGTCAAAAAGTGATCCCAAGCCCATTTCTAATCACATTATGACATGTGGAGGGCTCAAATTAAAGGATAAAGGAAGATCAACGGTAACTATGCATTTTTCAGTTTGGCTGCCATTTGAGCTCCAAGAAGTTTGGAGATGTGATTTTTGCATCAATTTTCACCAAATTTTTGGTGAATTCATGTCATTTTTTCCTTCAAGGATTAATGGAATCAATTTGAATTTTAAATTTGCAGATCTGAGGTACTTTTGAAATGAAATTTTGTTCGAGCTGGAGCAGAAACGTAAAATACCAGATCCAAAAGTTGCAAAGTCAAATTTTGGAGGGAAATGGATGAAATAATGAAAAGAAGGGGGTCTGCATGCTTTGAAGATGAAAAATGTGCCTCCATAATGGATAATGATGTGAATTTTGTAATGATTCATCTCTTTTTGAGACAACTGGCAACTTTTGTTGTAAATATGTTAAATGTCCCTGTCTATGAATCATGATGGAATTTTGCAACAAACTTGATGCTTAGGATATTATTTTCTTGGGAAAGAAGGATCAAATGTAATAGAATGTTATATAATGAATGTTTTTTGACATGTAAAACATTGGGAAATTGAAAATCACGATAAGATTTTGAGAGAATCTCATCTTCTGAGAAACCCTCCAAAAAATTTGGTTAATGTCTTTTGTTTTAGATCTTCATTCATGTTTAGTTGGTTACACGTGTATAGCCATCACACAGCTCTGAGATTGTTCCTGAAACTCTCCCCTGCTGATGAATCTAACAAGCTTTTGAATTAATCTATGTTATTTTGGGAAATATGATGTCTGTTATCATGATTAAATGTCTACAAATAGTTTTCCTTGTTCTTGTTGCAATCTTGCATTGAAATATTTAGGAATCACATAGATATCATCCTTATTGATAGTTTAGTGGCATTTGTAATTTCATTTATCATAAGAGCTTCATCTGGCATCACACCCTATCTAATTCATGACATGAATACTTCCTCAAGGGAGAAATTTGTACACACTCTTTTATGCATGATGAAATATTTAAAAATACCCAATGTTTGTTATGAGAATCTCCAAAAAACCTAACAGGATGTTTCAAAATTCTCTACCACTTACACAATCCACCCTTGACCATTTTTCTTCCCTTGTTCTTCTTTAACCCCTTTCATACTATTTTGTAAGGCCTTGCATGTTTCCCCCTTATTCTTAAACCCCTTTACGTACTCAACTTGCTACTCCCATGGTAGTCTCATCCCCCATCACATTGTTTTTTGTCTTTGATAGTTTTATTTCCATTCATGGTTGTTCTGATTTACCTACTTGCAGTTCTGTTCTCCACCGAAATGGTTGTCTCAACGTATGCTATGTTAATTGGTGGTTCCATCTTCGTGAAAAATTCTCTTTCCCTCATCTTTACATGCATGGATTTTGGTCATAATTTTATACCACACATAAATTTTTCCTCATTTGAACCCCAAGATTACTTCTCCTTCCTAATTGCACTTTAGTTCACCATACAATGATCTAATATCAAATGTATATATATATTTTGATCTTGATTTAGGATTTGTTATCCAAAATTCACCACTCAAGGTAATTTTGATAACATGCATCAAATTCTTCAGTCCCGAGCAAGTAGATTGATTCAAGGCCTAGAATCATGTTTTTCAGGGTCCCCTCGGCTTTTTTCTAACTCTCCCATCCAAGAAGAAATCCCAACGAGTTGGAAAAAATGGAAAAAATGCAAAAATAAGGTTACAGGACTGTTTTAAAGCATTTCAGGTCTGAAGGGTTTGGGTCATACCATTTCGGGTCGTACTGAGGTTCGTCGTACCAAGCTTGGGGCCGAAAAGACAAAGAAAATCAGCTAAGTCAGACATTTTTGTCCCAGGTGATCTGTGGAATAGTTGGGACGTCGGGACGCAAAAAGCCGAAACGGCCGAAAGTGGGAAAAATCGTCAAGTTTTTGTTTCGCGTGGTTTTGGGATAGCCGGGAAAAAAGTATGCGCGGGACACAAATCAGCTGATTTTCTGACAGACAGTCCATTTCGGGCAGTTTGGAGATATTTGTCCTAGGCAGTCTGCGGGACAGTTGGGACAAAAGTACGCGAGGGACGCGAAAAGGCGAAAAAGACGCAAACAGGAACAAGGAAGCCCGAATCAGCCAAAGCAGGAGATTTTCATCCGGGACAGCTAGGAGAAAGGTACGCGTGGGACGCGAAAAGCTGAAGCGGCCGAGGGCAAAGAAGAAAAGTCAACGTTTGACTCGTGAAACTTCAAACGGCCATAACTTTTGATTCTAAGCTCTGATTTTCACAAAATTGGACTTTCTGGAATGAGCACGACATCCTCTACGCCAGAAAAATTGGATTTCTTATTTTTAACAAGGGTAGATATATTTAAATAAAAGAAACATATTCGGTTCCAGTCAGTTAATGCTCATTCCCGTCAAATGACAGAAAACGCCTGCCATACCCAAAATAGCTGTCCGCACTCAGAAGGCCATAACTTTTGCATTTCTCAATGAAATTGCACAAAATTTGTACCGTTGGAATCATGGCTCTGAGCCCAATGCACAAAAATCAAGAAATTATAGATTTGATGAGAAATTGGTCTATATTTTTTAGAAAACGGCTGGGTTCATAACAGTGTTTTATTTGGTGGTTGGGAGTGTAATTAAGAGACATGGTCATCATTCTTTCTCTACTGCAGCACCCGGGACAGTATGGGGAGCCTTTTACAAGTAATATATAATCATTTTACTCCATTTAATGCCTCTTACAAGTGGTTGAAGGACAGATTTCAGGATTTTCATTTTTTCCCCTCTCTTCTCATCTTTTCTATAAATTGGAGTGTTGGGATCATTGTAAATAGGGGGTAGTTTTGTAGCGAATCTCTACCAAAATTGCTTTGTGAAGCCAATGTGTTACAGGCCCTTGTTGTGGACTCCTTGCATGGTGATCCAGGCCCTTATCTTGTAACCGATTGAACTGTGCATACCAGGAAGCAATAAAATACAAGTTTGTGGATGTATCTTCCCCTGCTATGTTTTCTTGCATTCTTCTTGCCCCTTTAACCTTGATTACAAGAATATTGTGTCTATTATTATGTTCTTGCAGGGATCCATTATCATTGTGTATGTTTAAAATATTGTTGTAAAATGCATTTTGCTAGATTATGGAGAACTGTCATCACCCCTTCTAATGTGCACTTTGCTTCTGTATCTCACGCATTTGAAGACTACTCTCACACTCTCCTTTTCTGGTGTATCACCGCTGTAGTGTAGGATTTCATCTTATGCATTCTCTCTCCCTGGTCCCTTGGAAATTCAAGTTAGAATAATTAGTTTCCCCTGCATTAGAGTAGATTGTGGCAAGTAGTTTAGGAGCAAGAACCAGCTTTCTCTAGAGGTCTATCTCAAGTAGCAATTCCCACAACTTGGAGATAGTACCCATGTTATCCAATCACACCATGAGTTCAAGTATATGCACTTGTATAAACATAAGGGTGCTGTGATTCGGTGATAACAGGATTTGTATCTCCTATAATATTTTCTATTAACTAAAAGTAAGTTCTAATTTGCTATACCACAAAATTTTAAAGCTTTTTTTAAAGAGCACTGTTGTTACTACTATTTTTTATTTATAGAGAGAAAAGAAAAGCCCAAGGGAGATTATTTCTCTTACAAATAAACCTCAATGATCTTGTATGATGCTATTATCCATGAAAATATTATAAGGGTATCTAGATCAATCTTATGACTCCCTTGAAATAACCAGATATTTACTGTCTATTATTCTTGTATACTACATCCATTTGCCAATATCTTTCTACTACATCACTGCCATCATATTGGTCATGATGAACATCAAATAAAGTAGTTTACTGAGGCTATAGACAAAGAAATTCCAAATTCATCTCCCTTCTGCTTATAGAAAGAGGTTGGGTTTCTATTAAATTATTTATTCATATATATATTGTTTTAGATTACATTCCTTTATTTAGATATGATAAGAAAACATTGAAAAGAACAAGCAAAAAGATCATAGATTAAATTACATTCTTAATTTCATGTTTATAGCTTGGAATTTTAAGACCACCCTTGCTTTAGGATTTTACCATCTCTAGGATTAGATCCTATATTTACTTTCAAATTATAATCATTCTTGTTTATGTTCTAGATTAATTTCACTGTAGAAAGTGCATCTATAAACTGCAAAAATACTAAAAACAACCTTAACCATTAGATTTGTTTTCAAAAATTTTAGTAGATTGGAAAACAAAAATTGGATCATAGATTACATTAGGTTTCTCATCAGATCTCTAATATGAGGATAAATTCAACACATTTTAGATTATATATATAATCTTGTCATTTAGATTAGGAAACTTACATATTGATTAAGCTAAAATGTGAAATAAGATCCTACTATGATGCTATTATAGAATTAAAATAAATATACAATTAAGTACAGAAATGATACTCAAGTAAACTAAGCAATAAATTATGAAACCCTATTTGTAAGGATGAGAAAGAGGTAATTATCTGATTCACAATAAAATCTAGAGTGTACCGAGGTGTTGACCAGGTGAACAGATTAGAAGGAGCGTCATACAAAGACCCAAAAAATGCAGATCTGGAGAGATAGGCTAGACTGGGGCGCCTAGAGAGGGATAGGGGAGCCCATGGGTGCCCTAGGCCTATTTTTGGGTTCACTTGGACCTGCGGAAAATCTCAAAAAACCTCCTTTGAGTGTGTCATAATGTTTTCATTTTATTCACCTGTGGTCATTCTGAGGTCATACCAAGATCGCCGAGGTCTCCGGAAACCTACAATGAAATATGAACCTAAAAACCCTCAAATAGACATCAAATCCTAAAAAAGAAAGATGCAAAATGAGGGGTCAGACTATCCTCAACTATCACAATGGTGAAATTACGACTGAGCACTGTACTACATCTCAAAACCAATGTATTTTTATGTGTGTGTGTGTGGAATCATGCCCTAGGTGGCTCTTGTGTGAGTCACACTTGATAGCGAGAAAGTAGCTAAATGTAAAGAAATATAATAGATGTGTGCATGGAATATAATGAAATTACCTTCTATGAAGTGTATGCAGAATAACCAGCCCTTGTGTCCCTTGTGATGGTGCTAGATGGATGCAATGGAGCTCTATAGATTACTTGATGGATGCAACCTTAGGTGGTGATATCTAATGCTTAGTTCTTGGTCCCTTATTATGATCACATAACTTTATATTTATATGATTCCTTTGCTTAAATTTTGTAATTAACCCCAAAAAGGTTGATTATACCAAATAAGATAAGATGCTCAAACAGCTAGAAAGGACCCCAAAAGTGTGTGAACCAAAAGTATAAAGTTAGGGGTGCTAAGTAAAAATGGGTAGGGGTCCAAGAGGGGATGAGGGCACCCTGACACTGGTGTCCTGGCTAGGTGACTGGTGTCCAGGATGATAAATGCCAGAGTATAAAAAGATCCAAACTAAGAAAGTAAGGTGTAAGACCAAAAGTAGCAACATAAGAAAAAGAAAGCTAGCCAAAGACATGGGTTAATTAGTACTTTTATTACTTAGGAATCATATGAATAGTAGTATGTAATCCAGGACTAGATAATTACTCAAAGTGCATGATTTTGTGTCTACATTTTCCCCCACTTTATGTTTGGTGAGAGAAATCTTGGTAACATTAAGTAGATAGAGATGTGTACCCGATAACCATATAGATCGATGACGAAAGTGTGCGGAGGAACTAGACAAAGCATGGAGTGATAAAAATATGAAGCATGGATGCTAAGGATGAGAAAGTGCAAAAAAAGTAATGATGAAAGTGAACCTAGGGTGGAAATGCATGTGTAGATGTGTCATGATGTACTTGCGTATTATTGATGATGATGTTATTGTGTGTTTTGATGATGTTGATGATGTTGACTACCGCTTCCCATACGAATTGACCTATAAAAGAGAATAATGAACGAGTAGTCAAATATGCATGTATATGTGAAAAAAGTATGTAAAAAATGTTGAAAATGTGAAAAAGGAACATGTGCACCTGATCCGTGATGAGAAAAAGAGTGTAGAAAGGATCATGATGATGTTATATAAGACTGAGTTTTTTGGGGAAATCTCACACCATTTTGTCATCGGTCGTTTTTGGGGAAATCTCACACCAATGTCATGGAAGAAGTGTAGGGAGAAAAGTCTTGTGTCATCCTCCATACCTTTAACTACTTCCCCGACAATGTAGAAACACCACTGAAAATGGTGTGTATAAACGTAAGTGCTAAGTACTATATGAACTATAAAATCATTGTGTGGAGTTTTGTAGACTATGTTGAACTACCAATTACTATGTAACTTGCATCCTAGTTATTGCCCTTGGAGGCATCCAAGAAGGACATCATTGTGTTAAGGACCCAAGTCTGATTTTGAGCCTTGTCTGAAACTGAAAATCTGTGTTGTACTAGTACTGTGTTGTTATATACCATATGCTTAATGGGGTGACTGATTCACCCAAATGATGTCCCCCCTCATTTGGGGTGCATGCGATCATCACTGAAGGAGTATGTGGCCCAAAAGAAATCGACCACTTATGCTGAAAATTTGTGCCCTACTAGGGGGAAGGGAGTGTGCTTGGGAGAAACCAAGGCACACACAAAAAAGTGGATATGAAGACAAGTTTTATGTGTACTAAGAAAATACAAAACATGCATGTAGAAGACAAAATGTATCGACTAAATATAACAATGTGTAAGCTAGGATAACAAGATAGTGTAAACACATAAGAAGTCAAAGTATACCTTAAAAAGTGGGTTTCAAACATGGGACTGGTCACTCACAATGTATGCACAAGAAATCAAGGCCATAGTGGCTGTAAGAAGCATACAAGTGTGCCCACAAGACAAAGGGAAAATCCCACAAACAAGATCATACAAAGAATTAAACAATGATAAATTTAATGTAACAGAAAACCATGGAAAAAAATAGCTCTGCATAACAAATGTTGCACATGAATCACCCATTAGCATGTTAGAAAGATAAAAATTATACCAAAGTGTTTATAATCATATAAAGTAGTGTGTTATGAAACAAAATGAAATAATAACACCTGTAATGTATGAAAGTGGATGCCCCTAAGAGCCTCTATAGGACTAGTAAGAGTAACTGTGCCAAGTATCCATGCTGTGTGTAATAGATCTATAAAATCTGTGATCAAAACTAAAAAGGAAAGTGAATGCGCTTGCATGTTATATGATAAAGATAATTCCATACAAGATATCTATCTAACATGTGTAATAAAGTGAACATGTAAAAAAAGAAGGTTGTAAACAAGGGTAAATGCAACCAAGATATGCAATATGTTGTGGATGAGGTAGAATGAAATGCAGTGTGAATGATAGGAGGTGTATGCCCCCCAAGTGGATGTGTATGTATGCAATGAGGTTCATTTATGTATGCCCTCTCAACAGTCAAGAATGAATCATAAACAAGAGTATGTCATCAGGAAATGGTTTCAATTTGTGTAGATAAAAAGTATGTTGATTGTCAAAGTTGATAAAGTGTAGAGTGTGTAAGTGAATGTGAGTGAGTGATTGAAACATGTGAGTGTGACGATATCCCTTTGAGATGTATACCCTCATAACAGTCGAGTATGGACTTTGGAACTAGAGCGCGTCATAGGGTAATGAATGCAACGTGTATAAGTCAAATGTAAAAAGATATATTGTTGAATGTGTAGAGTATGAGTAAAATATGTAGTGTGTGTATAACGTGTGTATGTGTGATCTGTGTAATGTGTAATGTATAGTGTGAGAACACATGTCTAGAACATAGTGCATGTGTAATGTGTAGTGTGACTGAGAGTAATGTGAAGTGCAAGATATATGCTAGTGTGTAAATGAGGCACAAAGTAAAATATTTGCTAGTTATGTCAAAAGTGAATGTATGAAGATCTATGCATAGTGTGTAGCTCAAGAGTATGTATGATATGTAGAATGAAGATATGAATAGTAGATGTAGAAATGCTCCCTTAATATGTCATGATGTGTACCATAGAACGAGATGTTGTAAAGGCGTCAAGATGGTGTAATAGTTTAGAAAGCGCAAAATGCTTAAGATGTATAATACATGTAAGAAGAAAACTATTGATGATTTTGTAAGAGTGTGGAAATGTGTGTTACAGATATGTAGTGTGAATGATGTGTGGATGAGGTATTGAATAGTGTAGTAGTGTTGTGTGCTGAGGTTCATGTGTATAGAATTCCCCTCAACAGTCAATGAGTGAACCAAAGCACAAGAGTGCATAATCATGAAATGATGATGCAAATGTATGATGAATGTAAAAGACTAGATGTGATGTGTGTAAGAAGGGTGATAGTTGATGATACAAGAATATGGGGGAGGAAGTACGATGCCTCCCAAGCGTATAATGATAAGTGTGCTATTTGATGCATGATATTTGGCGACAAATGATGAGAGATTGTATTGTATGTGTAAATTGATGGTAATAAATGCATGCATATATGCATGAGTATGTAGTAGATAGATATAGAAAAGAAATGGAATATGTTCTTAATTTGGATTTAGATATCCCTCAACAGTCGAGTATGAACTGCATTGAAACTATGAGTGCATCGTCATGTAGGTGACCACAACATGTAAAAGTAGATGTCAAAAATATATATCGTGAAGGGTTTCGAATTGATGTTGCATAAGAAATAGATGAATCATGGGAGATGCATAAGTGTGTAAAGTGATGTGATAAGGACATTGTAGAAACGTAGTGTGTTATGAAGTGAGGTTCATGTATAAGTATGATGCCCTCCCATAGTTAAGTGCCAACCATAGCAAAAGATTGTGTGCATAAGGACATGATGATATACCTTTCCATGTATGGGAAAGGCGTTGTTTGTAATAATTGATAAGACAAGATAATCCATTAATCACAAAATGGTAAGGCCGCAAGCAACAGTAGGACCATGCGATGGTGGTTTATATTAATGCAAGGGGGATGGAGCTATGATTCCCTATCAAAGTATGTAAATGAGTGGATGTCTTTGTCAAAATGACACTGGAAAGTGGATATATGGAGTAAGGATGGGTAGGAATCCTTAACCAAAGTGGTGGGTAACGCTTGAGGTGTGTAATTTATGATGCTACAAAGGACTTCTATGGGTAGAGGAAGGTAGGACCTATCCATGTGAGAGGATTTTGTTGCATAGTTTGACTTGGTTATGACGTAGATGACTTGAGAGGAGGAGGTGTTATATTGATTTTGAGAAGTGGTTTTTTAGGAGGTTCTTGAATCTCTATAGAAGGAACCTCAAAAACGATGGCATGATCCTCATTAGATATAGAAGAATTAGTATTTAGGAATCCCATTTGATATGTAACATTTGTAGATGGGTATGTAATAGAATGGTTGTGTAATGAATGACATAAATCCTTTTGACACTCAAGATGCTTGAATTTTTTATTGTAAATCGTAGCATTCATTTTCGATTATGTGCATTGATTCGATAATGATTACAATATGGGACGAACCATAATATTTTGTAAGATCGTTAATAAGGATAGCCATGACTAGATTATCAAGTGATTAATTGATGACTAAGGAGCTCAATAAGAATATCCTGTTCACTTAGCACTGCGATAAAAATTTAGAGGCTTTGGTAATGGAAATGGCATGAGGCTTAATGATATAAGACACATGTATCAGTCATAAAATGAAGATGAGATGTAGAAGGAGAACAAAAATGAGCCATGATAATTGCATCCTTAAGAGTGTGCTGGATTTTGAGATTTGAGAGATATAATCAAGGATTACATAGTTTGAAATTTGTCTTGGAACAAATAATTTAAATCTTGAAATGATTCCAACATGATATTGATTAGATTGGAGGATAACGAAGACTAGGTTTATCAGAAAGACAATCGAAGATAGGACACTTATTTCGATGCAGTAGCATATATCGCTAGGAAGATGCATGGTGCCTAAGGTTTTTTGCAAAACAACCTGAAAATTAGGATGCATCTTAAGTAAATCAGACGAAGAAATTTGAGGAATTTTATGACCCATGATAGAGGAAAAATGAGGATCCTAAGTGTGAAAGCATTCAGGATCACCAAAATTATTAAGTTAAATACGAAATAAGATCCTAATTTGATGCTATTGTAGTAGTAAATAAATGTAGCAATTAAATACAAAAATTGCACCCAAGCCCTTAAGCAATAAATTATGAAACCCTAGTTGCAAGGAGGAGAAAGAGGTACTTAGCTGATTCATAATAAAATTTGGAGTGTACTTAAGTGATAACCAAGTGAAAAAAGCATTAGGAAGTTGCACAAAGACCCAAAAAAATGTAGATCCGGAGAGATAGGTTGGACTAGGGCACCTAGAGAGGGACATGGGCAGCTGCGGGTATCGTAGGAATGTTTCTGGGTGCTTAGTTCTATGGAAAATATTAGAAAAAATCCTCTGAGCTGTCGTAATGTGTTTTCCTTTAGTCACATTTGGTCACTCTGAGGTCGCACCAATATCGTTGAGGTCATCAGAAACATGCAATGAAATATGAACCTACAAAAACCTCAAATAGACATCGAATCCTAAAAAGAAAGATGTAAAATGAGGGGTCAGATTTTCCTCAACTATCACAATGGTGAACTTATGACTGAGCGCTGCACTACATCTCAGACCCAATGTAGCTCTATGTGCATGTGTGCAGAATCGTGCCCTAGGTGGCTCTTGCGTGAGTCACACTTTATAGTGAGCAAGTAGATAAATGTAAAGAAATGTAATAGATGTGTGCATGGAATAGAATTAACTTCACTCCTATGAAGTGTAGAAGAATAGCCAACCCTTGTGTCCCTTTTGATGGTGCTAGATAGATGTAATAAAGATCTTATATGCCTTGATGGATGAAACCTTAGATGGCGATAGCTAATGCATAACACTTGGTCCTTTATTATGATCACATAACTTTATATTTATATGATTCCTTTGCTTGAATTTTGTAATTAACCCCGAAAAGGGAGATTACCAAAAATATAATATGCTCAAATAACTAGAAAGTACCTAAAATATGTGAACAAAGTAAAAATAGGTTAGGGACACCCAGAAGGGATGGGGGCACTTGACATTGGCACCCTAGCTAGGCGTTGGTGTCCAGGATGATAAATGTCAAGGTATGGAAAGACATACTGAGAAAGTAAGAATGTAAGACCAAAAGTGACAATAGAAAGAAAGAAAATGTGGCCAAAGACATGGGTTGATTAGTACTTTTCTTACTTAGGAATCATATGAATAGTAGTATGCAATCAGGACTAGATAATTACCCAATGTGCATGATTTTGTGTCTACACATATTTCAAGACATAAAGGTTAGATATGAAAATTGCATGTGAATGATTGTTGTTTCTATTAATTTTTATTTGTGTATCTTAAAATCAATATAGATATATATTTTTTTCATTTCTACACCTTTTACTCTCATGCACATCTCATAAAAACAACAAAAACATAGCCCCAATTATATATCATCAATTAGAGTAGTGAAAAGGATTATTTGTTTGTTAATTTCTATTGTATGAAATAAAGTAGTTAACATACAAGAAATTCTATTTCCAATAGGTAGTAAATTCTAATTACATTTCATTTCAATTTAGGAAGACAAATTAAAGTTGATTATCTGAAACAAATATGAACATTAGTCCCAAAATTTCAATTTCATATAGGTACCATAGGCACTTTGACAAGGGAAGGAGTGGGAGGATGTCAAACATAGATTTTAGTCCCAAACAATCCAAAGAACTTCCAACAACAATCTACAACATCTAAAAACATATTCACACTATTATATTTTATAGAACATATTTAAATGATACAAGGTCACTTGCTGATACTTAGGACAACGAGATTCTACTTCATGAAGCATTTAACCAATACATATTCACATTTACCATTCAAGCCTCAAAAAATCTACATAGTTCACGTTAAATATGTATCAACTAAAAAATCCTTAGTTCAGGTTATCTTTATACTTTGTTACTAATTGTAGTTATCACCACACAATGTCCACTCCTCCTCTATTATGAATGAATTTGGACATAATGAATTCCTAGGTAGATTTGTTTATTTCCCTCACATACTATCTTCTCTTGAGCCAAAAAAAATTCAAGGTGATATCTTGTCTAAACTAAGACAAGAAGTATTCCATTCTTCACCTTCTATTGCACACATCATACCATAACTCATTTTCTTTACAGTGAGGCCCCTTAAGATAACAACCACATCCATCATCTTACGAGATAAATTATCCCATTAGATCATTGAGTGTTTAATATAATACTATATCTCCCCTCTCATATTCTCCATGAACTTGCTAGATCAACACTAATCATGATAAACAAACCATTTCATCCATGTTACACAACCCAACATTCCTCCATTCATCAACCACAATATAGATGAATAAATCTACAGTTCCATTATTATTGATCATTATATTCACTCAATAATTTACATAGGAGATTAAATTCCCTCAATGAGAAGGTCTTGATCTCTCAAGAATATCAGTAGAGAAACCTCATTCTTACTAGCTTATAACTTGAGCCCTACATACCCCTTTAATTCAATCCATTTTCATACTATCTATGATATTCACCCATCATCATACTATCATCCTCTATGTTGAATTCCTTGTCCCAGACCCAATAGGAGTCAAGTACATAAAAATTCCTTACACTTTTGGATGTGTATAGTGACCCACTTTTGAAAAAAGATATTGCTAAATCTACATCGAGGTACACAATGATTACCATGCTATAACAACTCCACTGTATTATGATATCATGTTTAATTATATGATTGAAACCATTATTACTATTAATCACTCACCCATTAATAATTTTTATCATACTAATATGATACACGAGTTTGTTTTGAATACAATTTATATTCCTACCTTAGTCGATTAACTTCCTATATGCAATGTTTTGATTGAAAACAATACCCCCCATAACATGCACACTTTTAAGTTACTGGGATCTCTTGGATATACTAAGAAAATTATAATATTTTATCCTTAGAGACACATTAAAAATGTTTCCCTTCCCTAGATGGTTATATTTTTTACCTTTGATCTCACAATCTTGGTAGCCTCTTCTCTTACCTCATGAAACATGAGTCTAGGTTTCTCTTGGATTTGTACCTTCACAACTTATTGGTGAAATAATTTATCGTAGTGAAGATTAATGGTTTTCACTAATGGTCACAGGTATAAGCCTCTCCTTGTTGGGTATGGGGAGGCTCCCATTATTGAATGTAAACTAACTAAAATTGTGGGGTGGCCGTTAGGATGGGAATCACATAGGAATATTCCACTAAATCTATGGAAAAATTCTTGTATAGTGTACGAGGGAGAAATTTTATTTAAGGAGAGGTAAAGAGAATTAGGAGAAAAAGGGAGAGAGAGGGTTAATGCGATGAGTAGACTTACATAATTCACATACATTAGCCATAGTAGGTCCACATTCAATTAGAAGAGTTGATCCACACAATTAATAGTAAGACTAACAAATTAAAGACACAAAGTTCTATCTAGATTCATTAATAACAGACAAATAGTTTCTTCTTGGTTTTACAAGATCAAAATGTTTTCAAAGTTGGAAAAGAGAGTATGGAAGTACATAGGAAAGAAAAGGATATTGAAGAATGCAAATGTTATTTCTTTCAGTAGTAGTGAAATCCAAAAAATTATAAAAATTAACAATTTACCACCCCTTGCAATGGATAAACCACTCCAATTTATAACTTACAAAATATCTCTTCCTCTCCCCCCTTTGAATTTTCATCTCAATACCATGTGACTTTTAAAATTTCCTAGGAATGAAACTAAGTCCTTTTCTCATTTTTAAAAAGGGAAATTTACAATAAAAATTTAAGTCACTTAAGTTAAGTGAATAAGACGAAAGAGTGAAAACGTACATGGGTAATTGCAAAAATATGGGGGACAAAAAAGAGACCAACACTCCACTTTTTGGTCATTTTTTCCATAACGTGTCCACGTTATGGATCAGGTGCATTATAACATGACAAGGGAAAATTGAGGTCATGTTATAAGGTGATTACGTTTTGAATGAGATAAAAACACAGTCGAAACCCGAGAGATCATTTTCATTCCAAAAAACAAAAAAAGGGGGCTTAGAAGATGAAAATGTGAGCGGGGAAAACCACGAATGCATTTTGTGGCATATAAATCCTTTAGCACCTCAAATAAACTATTAAGGAAATCTTAAAAGTTTAGTTCTTGTTGATTTTAGGTTAATTTTATTTATTAATATTTTTTTACATTGTTTTTATTTGTTTTAGATTTTCATTTTCAGAGTTTTAAATACCTTTAATTCAAACCCCTGATTCACTCGTAAACCAAGATGAAGAAGAAAACATTATAGAAACACCCTCTTCAATAGCAATACATCCTCTAAACGCCTAGCAAAACATTTCAGGGGAGATTGAAAATAACAAAGTTTAAATTGAGGGTATAATAGAAACCCCAATGCAACAAATCCACATCGCTAAAAACTATCTACATCATTAGAATCATTATTATCTAATATCAATAATTTGGTTAGTCAAATAAACACATGGGATATTTTTAAATCCAATCATCACAATTTTATGTAGACAAGTTGTCTTATGATGTAGTGAAGAAGAAAAAAACACAAAAGAAAAATTATGTGCATTGTTTAGTGATCCTAAAACTAATGCATCGTTACTATTGAGTTGTAAAAGATTCCCCATCCACTTGTGTAATCATGAGGGGATAAAAAATAATTTTTGGGATAGATGGTAGATGGTTTTCAACCAACCCCCTTGTAACAATTTTGAGGTGCCCTAGTATATCTTGAGGAAACTCTATTGTGAGTTCATCCTCAATGAAATACCAAACTACTTTTACATTCAATATTTTCAAGGAAGAGGAAAAGGCTCTACACATGATAGAGTGGGGGCACAATGTTTGTAGAACCAGCCATCTAGACCCATTTCTCACCCATATATTCATCATGTTTTAGTCCCTTCTGTCGTGAAGAAGATAGTGGAGGTTGAGACTCTTGATTATATTAGGTCATTGACACATTCATTGTTTTAGCATGGCACTCGTCTCTCACATGGTGATGAGGCTAGTCCTTCTAGGAATTAGACATCATATAGGATAACATGTCATGCTTGTGGGATTATAGGCACCTACGTTGTTAACAAGGAAGCTCCACAACCTAGCAAGACAACTCAATAGGCTCACAAGGTAGCTCTTAAGCCTCGTGAGGTAACTCCACAGCCTAGTCAGGATGTTCCACATGCTGAGCAGGGTGCTTGATTGGAGGAGACACATCATGATTTTATGTTGGAAAATATCATTGTCACATATGTTCTACTGGATTCGACCTTTGGTATTGACCAACAAGTAATTTTACATGAAGTTAGGTTCAATTTAATATATATATATTGTACAAAATTTTATAATTAACAATGTTAATAAATTATGAATGAAAATTAATTAGTCATGTGTGTATTTTAATAAAATTACAAGATCAAACTATACATCTAGTGTCACATTCCCCTTCTCCACTATTGTTTGCGGGAAAGTCAACCCCTCATGTATAAATTGGTAATAAATTAGTAAATATATTGTGTTAATTTCTTTTCCATGTATAGATGTTATCCCAAAATTACAATTTGATGTTGAATAGGTGAATTTTGGTATGACTTCTCATGTTTGTGAATTTACAAATGTGAGTTTTACTATTTTCATTCATCATATACATGAAGAGAATGAACCATATAGTTAAGGTATGAAGGTAATTTCATGTAACTTGTATGTGTGTTACCTTTTTCCTTTTTTTAGTTGATGATGTCATTACAGTCTCATGTTTCGATGATCATTAGATATTGGATTTACTATGGGAATAGCCTCCACCCCGTCTCTTACAAAGGTATGCACTAGTAAAGTAATTTTCATAATGAATTGATTGTATTAAATAACATCATGTAGTATAATTAAATAAAATTCAGACATATTCTAATTTTCGTCATCATGGGTGCCACAGGAGGAGTTGAAAACTCTAGTTTTTGCACCTCATGCTGATTTTTTTGATGATATTGAGATCCAAAGGGTGATTTCGAGTGATCATCATCTTGCAGTAAGTATTTATTTGTAAGTAGTGTTATTTTAAATGTCATTAATTTTATACTGATGGGTATGTTGTTTAGTTGTATTAATAGATGGAGCAACAAGCATCCTTTGAGTGTAGGAGGTTTGATTGGTAGAAGGGACATTCCATTGATGTGACTAAGTCATCTTCCCGACGGTGAAAGAGAACTAGATTATTTGATGATTCCTCATAGTTTATATGTGTATGAATTTTGTTTTCTACCTTCATGGAATATTAGCATAGATTTATATTTTGTCAATGTATATCATCATATATGTCTACATGGCTTTGTCAAGACATTTATTTTGTTCAAATTTTATATGCTAGCAAGGATTTTCAAATCAATATAATGTATAAGACAAAAATAGTTTGTTTTAAAACTTGTATGGTGGATTAAACATGATTTATACATGTATCTAAGTGGATTAATATGATTTCATATGTAGGTTATGTTAATTAGTATTATTAGTGTTAATTTTTTTATGTTTTAAACATGGGAATTAAAATATATATGCAAATAATTTACAATTTTTCCATTACTATAATAATTCAATTCCATCAATTATAATAATATAACGTCAATGAAATTTCCATCCTCTTCCTTAAATCCCAATAATTCAAATGATACATATGTAACGAGAAGACGTAAAATTACATTAATTATAATAATTAAAATGTAACTAAAGAGAGAAATAGAGGGGGGAATGCAAGAGGGATAGACATAGAAAGAGAGAATGGGTGTGTGTGTGTGTGTGTGTGTGAGAGAGAGAGAGAGAGAGAGAATGTGAGAGTGATAGATAGAGAAAGATAGATTGAGAGTCAGAGAGAGATAGAGACAAAGAGAGACAAATAAATTACTTGAGAGAGAGAGAGAAAGAGAGAGTGAGATAATGAAAAGAAAGAAAGAGAGAGAAAGGGTGAGAGAGAGAGAGAGAGAGAGAAAGAGATAGAAAGAGAGAGATAGATAAAGAGTTAATGAGAGTGTGAGAGGAAAATAGAGTGAGAGTGAGAGCTAGAGAGAGAATGAGAGAAAGAGAGAAAGATAGAGAGAGAAAGAGAGCAATAGAGAAAGACAAAGACAAATTGAGAGATAGAGAAAGAGTTAGTGAGAGTGTGAGAGGAAACGAGAGTAAGAGTGATAGAGAGAGTGAGTGAGTGAGTGAGAGAGAGAAATAAAACATGATATATATATAAACATGTATATATATATATATATATATCTTTATATATATATATATATATATATATATATATAACTTAAAATAAAGGTTTCAACATCATAACTTCAATCTTTCACTCCTTTGCTCAACTTACTTCTCTTTGTCTTGTGGTTATGACCCTTTTCCATCCAATTATGTGTTGTCTCACTCCTTCAAGGCTAATCATATTAGCAATAAATCAAATAATTACAATTTTTAAACCCTCTAGGAATTCAACTTAAGTTATGTAGGTAATCTTAGGGCACTTTTTATGAGTTATTATGAGTTTCAACTTGGTCTCCACCATAAAACCTTTATTTTCCATCAATCACTTTCTTCTTGGAACTTGAATGCACACCTACAAATTTAAGGGATAATGTCATGTTTTTCACACAAATTAGGGGGTTTCTACTCTTCTAATCATCATAACCAAATCACATAAATGTTCCTCCAAACTCCCTTGAAGATCACAAGGCTTATCTCATTATCTAGATCTTCCTTACACAACTTCTTCTCTCAAAACCCTAAGAGGTTTCCTCATAAGCCGGAGTAGTGGAATTTTTTCTTAAAATGCAAAAAAATTAACTTCAAGTATTGATACTTCACTCAGAGCCCTATTCTAACCTTTTTCATGTTTCTTCTTTACCAATGAGACTCGTTAGGTCACCAAATCCCTAAATTAGTTATAAATCTCTCTATACTCTATTCTTAAAAGCAGGGGTCTCTTGATTGATATCAAGTCACCCTATTGAGAAATCCCTCAACTTATCCATGGAATATCTATTATAGAAGAATATGCCTATAGATAATGACTCTCTCTCTGCTACTTTCCTCAACCACATAGATTGATCTTTATCTCAAGGTTTATAACTTGCTCTTGTTATAACTTCACATTGACTATCACAACTTGTAAATTGTATTGAAGCTTATTTACACCCAAAAAATTATAAAATCTCTTTGTTAACAATAAAAATACATAGAATGAGGTTTCTTACCAATGTATTATTTCATTTAAGTTGCATGTACAAACTTATTTGATCATCAAAATGCAAAATAAACATACCAACATGTCTCAAATTATGTATACACAAGAATGAATTCAAAAAACCTTCCTGGAACTCTCTCTTCAATTCATGACCATTCAAATGAAGTTTCAAATCAGTTCGATGAGTGCTTAAATATGATCCTTCAATCCTCCCTAACTAAATGAGAGTGTGAGAGAGTGAGAGAGAGAGGGAGGAGAGAGTCAAAGAGAGTATGAGAGAGAGAGAGAGAGTGTGTGTGTGTGTGAGAGAGAGAGAGAGAGAGAGAGTGAGACTGAGATCGAGAAAGAGAGAAAGATTAAGAGTGAGAGAGAGAGAGAGCATGATAGAGAGAGACAAAGAGAGTGAGAGTGTGTGTGAGAGAGAGAATGAGAGAAAGTGAGAACAAGCGAGAGAGAATGAGAGAAAGAGAGACAAAGAAAGTGAGAGAGAGAGAGAGAATGTTTGTGTGAGATAAAAAGAGAGAAAAAGAGAGTGGCAGAATTTATTCTACCATATTCTTATCTCTCCTCATCATCCCTGCATAGTGGATTGAAAATCCACAAGGATAAAAGGTCTTTAACTATGAGAGTTGCAATTGATATCAACAAAAAATTCTAGCTACCACATTCTTACCTCATCATTACATAGGGGATTGAGAAATCCACAAGGATAAAAGGTCTTTAATTATTATAAAAATAAAACAACCATTTCAACCAACCAACATAAACCATAAACATCCTCATAATTTGGAAATATTGTAGATAATCCAACCAACCAAAATTTCTCTAATAACCGTTAAGGATAGCGGAAACGTCATCAAAATTTGAAAATGTTGTAGATAATCCAAGTAACCATAACATTTCTTGGGTACTCTCAATTTTCCTAACTTTCCTGGAAACAATGTGTTCTAGCACCAATCCTCTATTTCCATGTAGAGGATGAATTTGATCAATAATCAAGAGAATCACAAATTGAGTGTAACTTCTTACCCCATATTGTCAGGTAGTGATATCCCATTTTTCTAGGAGTGGTAAAAATTATATATGTTTCCTCTATCTATGGAGCCATCTGGACTTCCTATTGAGATAAATTTGTTGAAGTATGGTTAGCATGACAATGATTTGTCTTACCAACACTTCATGTGTGCACAAATTAAAAATCTCAACAAAATATAGTGCAGTTTCATACATCATGCTCTGCAATCTATTTAGTTTCTTCATTCCTCATAATACATGCTCTTCCCATTCTAGCATTTCTAATAATTAGAGATAGAGAGAGAGAGAGAGAGAAATAACGAGAGTGAGAGATCTAAAGAGAATGAGGAGAGTGATATAGAGAGTGAGAGAAAGATAGAGAGAGAGAATGAGAGGAGAGAGAGAAAGAGAGAGAGAGAGTGTGATAGAGAGAGAGAATGAGAAGGGGAAACTGAGAACAAGAGAAAGAGAAAGAGAGAAAGAGAGAGACAAAAAAAGAGATAGAGAAAGAGAGAGTTCATTTTCACAATCGTTTTAACAAGAACACATTCTCAAGTTCACCACCTATATCATATGAAATATATATATTTTAAAATTATTTTTACCTCTTAAATATTCAAAATTTCATAGAGAGCAGGTCTACTTTCCCACCCGGGTGTGTGGAAACCAAACCTGGGTGTGTGGAAACCATCAGTTTGGTGCCACGAGGTGCCGATATTGTATTAATTTTTTTAAACGAATTTTTAACCTTAACACTGATGTTAATTGAAGGTTTTTGCCACATTTAATTCATCATCACCACAAATAAACATTCAAGATATGGGAGGAACTGAGATAGGATTTTGTATGAGGACCATATATGCATCCATAGGTTTAGAGATGACATTCCCAAGTGCCATGGCTTGCTAGTTATCACCCATTAAAGTTTGACAATTTTTTTCTCATGGCGCTTAAGAGACATTGACAGACCGGTGTATCCTGGAAGTACTAGGATGGTTTTACAATAGAACAACACAACCAATAGCATCTAACATCCCACCCAGATGTGTGAGAACCGTTGGTTTGGTGTCACAAGGTGTCCATTACAAAATATCACCCTAGATTCCCTCACACTGACTCTAATTGAAGAAGTTTTCCATGTTTCATTCGTTTTCACCACAAACAAATGGTAAAGAGACGGGAAAAATGAGATAGTATTTTTTAGGTGGAACACATACGCATTCATAGGTTTAGATGAGACATTCCCAATTACTACGGCTTACTAGTTATCATCCTTAAAAGTTTGAATTTTTTTTGCTCTCAGGGCACTTAAGAGACATTGACAGACTGGTGTAGCCCGGAAGGACTGGGACAGTTTGGCAGAGGAATGACATAACTGGTAGCATTTAATGGCCCACTCGAATGTGTGGGAACCATCGGTTTGGTGTCATGAGGTGTCTATTGCTAAATATTGCCTTGGATGCCCTCACACTGAATCAAATTGAAGGCTTTTGCCATGTTTCATTAATTTTCACCGTGAAAGAAATAAACAAGAGATGGGAGAAACAAAAAGAGATAGGATTTTGTAGTTGAAGCCGCAAATGCATTTGTAGGTTCATATGAGACATTCCCAAGTGCCATGGTTTGTTAGTTATCATCCATCAAAGTTTGAAAAGTTGTTACTCTCATGACACTTAAGAGACATTGACGGACCAGCATATCCCAAAAGGACTGGGATGGTTTGATAGTAGAACGACACCATCGGTAGCGTCTAGTAGCCCACCCGGACATGTGGGAATCTTCGGTTTGGTTCCATGAGGTGCTTATTTTCTAACTGAAGGATTTTTTCTATGTTTCATTGGTTGTCACCGTAAACAAACGAGTGAGATATTGGATAAAATGAGATAGGAATTTTTAGGTAGACCATATATGCATCCACAGGTTCAGATGAGACATTACCAGGTGCCATGGGTTGCTAGTTATCATCCGTCAAATTTTGACAAGTTTTTTCTCTCAGGGCGCTTAAGAGACATTGACAGACCGTTTTAGTCTGGAAGGATCGGGAAGGTTTAGAAAAGGAAAAAAACCACCAGTAGTGTCTAACATCACACCTGGATGTGTGGGAGCCATTGGTTCAGTGCCACGAGGTGTCCATTGGAAAAATATCTCCCTAAGATTCCCTCACACTGACACAAAGTTGTCTCTTAGGTGCATTTGTGAGAGCAAAAAATTATTAAAATTTGATGGGTGATAACTAGCAAGTTGTGGCACTTGGGAATGTCCCATCTAAACCTACAAATACGTATTTTTTCTACCTATAAAATCCTATCTCAGTTTTTTCCATCTCTTGTTTGTTTATTCGTATTGACAATGAATGAAACATAGCAAAAATCTTCAATTATAGTCAGTGTGAGGGCATCTAGGGAGATATTTTGTAGTGGACACCTCATGGCACATAGCCAATGGTACCCACCCATCTGTGTGGACTATTAGACACTACTAATGGTTTCATTCTACTGCCAAACTGTCTTGGTCCTTTCGGAATAGATTGGGTTGTCAATGTCTCTTAAGCGCCTTGAGAGCAAAAACTTGTCAAACTTTGATGGATGATAACTAGAAATTCATGACACCTGGGAATGTCTCGTATGAATATATGGATATGTATGTGGTCCACCTACAAAATCCTTTCCTATTTTCAACCATCTCTTGTCCATTTTTTTTGTGGTGACCTACTTAATGAAAGGTGGAAAAAACCTTCAATTAGAGTCAGTGTGATGGTATCCAAAGGTGATATTTTGCAATGGGCACCTCGTGGCACCAAAGCCCAACGGTTCCCACACATTTGGGTGGGGTTTATAGATGCTACTAGTGGTTACATTCGACTTTCAAACCGTCTTATACGATTTCCGGGCTACACTAGTGCGTATCAATGTCTCTTAAGTTGCCCTCAGAGAAAAAACTTGTCAAACTTTGATGGATGATAACTAGGAAGTTGTGACACCTAGGAATGTCTCATTTGATCCTACATATGTGTATGTGGTCCTACAAAATCTTATATCAGTTTCTCCCATATCTTATTTGTTTGTTCGTGGTGACAATGAATTAAATGTGGGAAAAGCCTTCAATTAGAGTCAGCGTGAGGGGATCCAAAGGGAAATTTTAGAAATGGAAATTGTTTTACAATGGACATATTGTTTCACCATAACAATGGTTCTTACACAATCTGGGTCAAATAAATAATGCTACCAGTGGTTTCTTTCTACTTCCAAACTGTCCCAGTCCTTTCAGGCTATATTGTTCCATCAATATATCTTAAGCGCCCCAAGAGCAAAAACTTGTCAAACTTTTATGAATGATAACTAGCAAGTCGTGGCACTTAGGAATGTATCGTCTGAACCTATGGATGTATGTGTGGTCCACCTATAAAATCATATCTCGGTTTCTCCCATCTCTCTTCTTTCTATTTTTGGTGACAATGAATTAAATGTGTCAAAATCCTTCAATTAGAGTCAATGTGAGGGAATCTAGAGTGATATTTTGTGACGGACACCTCATAGGCACCGAACCGATGGTTCCCACATGTTCAGGTGGGTTGTTAGACACTATTAGTGGTTTATTTCTACTACCAAACCATCTCATACCTTCTGGGAATACACTGGATTGTCATTTGTCTCTTAACCTCCCTGAGAGAAAAAACTTGTCAAACTTTGACGGATGATAACTAGAAATTCATGGCACCTGGGAATGTCTCGTATGAATACCTATGGATATGTATGTGGTCTGCACCTATAAAATACTCTTCCTAAGTTTCTCAACCATCTCTCTGTCCATTTTTTTGTGGTGACCTAATTAATGAAAGGTGGAAAAAAGCCTTCAATTAGAGTCAGTGTGATGGTATCCAAAGTGATATTTTAGCAATGGGCACCTCGTGGCACCAAACCAGACGGTTCCCACACATTTGGGTGGGATTTATAGATGCTACTAGTGGTGTACATTCCACTTTCAAACCATCTTAGGATCCTTCCGAGCTACACTGGTGCGTTAATGTCTCTTAAGCGCCCTCAGAGAAAAAACTTGTCAAACTTTGACAGATGATAACTAACAAGTTGTGACACCTGGGAATGTCTCATTTGAGCCTACATATGCGTATGTGGTCCTACAAAATCTTATATCTTAGTTTCTCCCATATCTTATTTGTTTATTCGTGGTGACAATGAATTAAACTGTGGGAAAAGCCTTCAATTAGAGTCAGCGTGAGGGGATCCAAAGTGTGAAATTTTACAATGGACATACCTTGTTGCACCATAACCGATGGTTACCACAAGTTTGGGTGGGATATTAGATGCTACCAGTGGTGTCATTCCACTACCAAACCATCCTAGTCCTTCTGGGCTACACTGATTCATCAATGTCTCTTAAGCACCGTGAGAGAAAAATATTATCAAACTTGTACATATGTTAACTAGCAAGCCGTGGCACTTGGAAATGTCTCGTCTGAACCTACTGATGCATACATTGTCTGCCTACAAAATACTATCTCAATTTATCCCATATTTTGTCTATTTTTTCATGGTGAAAATGAATGAATCGTGGAAAAATCCTTCAATTAGAGTTAGTGTGAGGGCATCTAGGGAAATATTTTGCAATGGAGACCTCGTGGCATCGAATGGATGGTTCCCACACATCCGGGTGGGTTGTTAGATGCTCTCAATGAAATGAGAATATGTAAGAGGTAAAAATAATGTTAAAAAAGATATTTCATATGATATAGGTGGTGAAATGAGAATGTGTTCTTGTTAAAAAAATGTGAAAAAGAATTCTCTCTTGATTTGTCTCTCTCTTACTCTCTTGCCCTCTATCTCTTTGTCTATATATATTTCTCTCTCTCTCTCTCTCTCTTTTTCTATCTTTCCCTCTCTCTATTTCTATCTCTTTTTTCTCTCTCATTCTCTCTCTCTCTCTCTTAATCAATCTCATCATTCACCCCTCTCTCTTTATCTATTTCTCTCATTCTCTCTCGCTCTCACTTTCTCTTTCTCATTCTCTTTTTCTCTCTCATCATCCTTGATTTCTCTCTCTCTCTCTCTCTCTCATTCTCTATTTTTATCTCTCTTTGTTTATCTTTCACACCCTCTCTCTCTCTCTCTCTTGAGGTATTTGAATGGAATCGAACCTTGCAAATTTTATGTGAGATTCAATATTTCCAATACGCTTCGAAGGTTCAAGAGAGATGAAAAGCAATACATTTGGTTGTCTTAATATTTGGGGTATTTTTTTTTTCTCCTCAAGGGTCCTTTATTATTCAGTCAATTTGGAAGGCATGGGAGCAAGTGAAGCACTTGGTGGTTGGGAATGATCTATTATCTTCCTTTGATACTAGATGTCAAGCCTAAAAATTGATTTCATCGAATCTGTAATATAATGACAAGATCTTTGCCTTGATAAGAGGCTGCTCTACCCTCCTTTTGTTTGAGAAAGGAATTAAAACATTTCATGACTTGTACAGATTTGGGAAGTGGATCAAATGAAGATACATTAAATATTTATATACGATTACTCAATCCTCTATAAATATTTCTCATAAATGTTGATCCAGGAGTATCCCCTGGTTTATTAGATCTTGAGGATTTTTCAATAGTTAGCTTTGAGATTTGTTCATCTTGACAATTTATTACAACTTAGCAACACTTTATTTCATAGTAAAATAAAAAGAATTAAAGTTTTATATAATGAATTGTGGTAAATCATATTGACAAGATATTATCTGGTAAGTACCCTAATTGATAATCTTAAGGGTTTAGGTCTTAACCAACTTCCAATAGAAAGAAATAGAAACTTAAGTGGGTTTAAGAGAGAGTTGTGTCTTGAAAGTTTATACAAAGTATATAAGGAGTGTGAGGAAGTATATTTTGAAGGTTAGAAGGATTGAGGATACTCAAAAAGACCACAATTTATGGCAGTATTGTTGTAGATATGTAGAAGGGCATATATGCCTAATTAGAGAAACAAAAATGTGTGGAAAGGTTTCTATACTTTGAAGATTGGCTTTAAAACTTGGTAATAAAATAAAATTAACAAAATGGTATCCCAAAAGGCTATTATTTATTCTTGAAGCCTTCTTAGTGAAAATTTAGGCTTGAAAATGACCTAGGACATGGCTAAAAGGAGCTAGAATAGGTGGAGTGATGGTGAAAGAGAGACTTAACAATGGAGATGGGCTATAAAAATTTTCACACACCTTGACGAGCTTAATGGGTGCATAGAATTGGTGTTGGTTTGTTTCAGTTGCTTATGGGTGATTCCAACACAAAATCACCAATTTTATTGTTCTTGAGAAGCTAGTGAAGGTAATTTTGGCTAAAGTAAGAAATTTGAAGACTTCTTATATTTTCCATCAATTTTATTGGTGACTTGGCATCTAATATGATATAGAGACATGGTGAATTGATAGGAATTGCTGAGGTGAACCCATTTAAGACAATATCTAATAGTTTTAAGTGTTCTTGACTTGAGAAAGTAAGCCACTTGACAGGCTTAAGGGAAGTTTTATGTTTTTGGACTAAACCGATTTTGTGGATGGGTTGAGTGTGATTTGTAAAAATTCAATCTAGTGAATCATTTGGGTCTGATCTAATTTTTTGGGTGTCAAGTATTACTTCATGGTCAGACTCAAGAACTTTCCACAAGATCTTATTACGTGGTCTACCTCCATATTTGATAAATTGAACATTAGATGCAACAACCAGGTGAGAATAATGAATAATCTTTCTATGAGTGTCAAAGTCCTCATACAACCACACATTTAATTTATTCATTGGATATATTCTTAGCCATGTTCCATTAATAACCAAAGACCTCGTAGGATATTTTAGGCCTTCTCCATCTATGATTGGGGCTATAAATTTCTTTTTTTCCTCAACAAAATGACACAAATAATAAGATGTTCCTTATTTATTATTTTCTTTTGCAACAACCATATAAACATGACCTACATCACATTGTTTACAAAATAGTTAATTTCAATAAATTATTCATAAATAAGTTATAACACCATTGTCTAAACTATTACTTTGATTACTTTCCATTTTGACATTGCAAACATAGACATATGATTTGTCTTAGGAAGGTGTATCCTTTTAACTATTGGAAATCATGTTTGCAATGGATAAAATATTATTGTATGGAGATTCATTTTGCTGTGATTCTATTTACTTGAAAATGAAGTCATTCTTCTCTGTGTTTTGTAAGGACGTGAACCTGTATTGTTGTTTTCATTCTTATCTTATGTTAACAACAAAATATTGGATCAATTCCACTGACCCAAGGTATGCTTTAGTTCTTATTACCCAATCAACTTGATAAACTGACATTCTGAAATGGAATGTAGTAAGGGATTGAGTTTTATTATGTTATAATTTTGAGGACCCTTCTTTTGGTGTCCTTGCTTTGTATCTTGCTACAATCGGTAAGCTTGGACGTTCTTGATAAATATTTTTAAGATGTTGAATGGTGTAATAAGAATGAGGGCCTATTACGGGACTATTAAGGTGGATACCTTTACCATAGTCGGAATGTTCTATCCTATGTGGATTCTAAGCTAAGGTAATTGGATTATAATGTTTTGGGTGTCAAGTATTGCTTCATGGTTAGACTCAAGAACTTTCCACAAGATCTTATTATGTGGTCTACCTCCATATTTAATAAATTGAACATTAGATGCAACAACCAGGTGAGAT
This sequence comes from Taxus chinensis, assembly GCA_019776745.2. Lineage (NCBI taxonomy): Eukaryota > Viridiplantae > Streptophyta > Pinopsida > Cupressales > Taxaceae > Taxus > Taxus chinensis. The sequence continues at coordinate 378,283,503 of CM034149.1, forward strand.
TAATGAATAATCTTTCTATGAGTGTCAAAGTCCTTATAAAACCACACATTTAATTTATTCATTGGATATATTCTTAGCCATGTTCCATTAATAACCAAATACCTCGTAGGATATCCTAGGCCTTCTCCATCTATGATTGGGGCTATAAATTTCTTTTTTTCCTCAACAAAATGAGACAAATAATAAGACATTCCTTCTTTATTATTTTCTTTTGCAACAACCATATAAACATGACCTACATCACATTATATACAAAATAGTTAATTTCAATAAATTATTCATAAATAATTTGTAACATCATTGTCTAAACTATTAATTTGATTACTTTCCATTTTGACATTGCAAACATAAACATATGATTTGTCTTATGAAGGTGTATCCTTTTGGCTATTGGAAATCATGTTTGTATGGATAAAATATTATTGTACACATATTCATTTTTCTATGATTATTTTTAATTGAAAATGAAGTCATTCTTCTCTGTGTTCCGCAAGGACGTGAAATTGTATTGTTGTTTTCATTCTTATCTTATGTTAACAATAAAATCTTGGATCAATTCCATTAACCCAAGGTATGCTTTAGTTCTTATTACTTGATCAACTTGATAAATTGACATTCTAAAATGGAAGGTAGTAAGGGACTGAGTTTTATTATGTTATAATTTTGAGGACCCTTTGTTTGGTTTCCTTGCTTTGTATCTGGTCGCAATCGGTAAGCTTAGACCTTCTTGATAAATATTTTTAAGATGCTGAATGGCGTAATAAGAACGAGGGTCTATTATGGGACTATTAAGGTGGATACCTTTACCATAGTCAGAATGTTGTATCCTATGTGGATTCTAAGCTAAGGTTATAAGGGCCTACCTATTACCTAGTACATATTACTAAATTGCTTAAGTGACACCCTAACCTAAGTTGTTATGTTTAAGGTTATGAATTTGGAAATAACCTAAGGGAAATAATGTGTACCTAGGACTATGGTTGAATCCTAACCTAATGAAAATCTAACCTAAACTAATACTAAGATAAGGGGTACCTAAGGGTTGCATGGCAAGTGGTGAGTCGGTGGCAATGGTTTATAAGGCATTTATGAGATTTGATTTTGAATTTAATAATCTCTGAACAACCGTTTTTGGCAGAGACATGGGGAGCTAGAAGGATGCTTTGTTGACATCATCTCTAAAATTAAAAATGCATGCAAAGTTTGAAATGGAGCTCACCGAATTTGGATGGCGGTGGCATGGAGAATTATGCGGGAGAGGTGGTTGTCCTTGCATTAATGAGACTTGGTCATGGCAAAGAAACCATCTTGGAAGACATGCAAGTGGATTTTGGATGGGTTGTTTGGTCATTTGCTCTTTGAGTTTTTTTCTCTTCATGGAGGTTTTGGGTTCTTCGAACCAATGGTTAAATTTCCAATCCTTTGTTATTTTTGATCCAGTGGAAGTATAAGAGTTAATAGGAAGTTTGGAATTGTTGACATCGCTTGGAAAAAGGAAAATATTGTGGGAGGATCAGCTAGAAATCTTCTACAAATTGATAGAAGCTCTATCAGGAATGATAGGTTCTACCCATTAAGTTATTCTAATTTTTACTAAACGTCTTCATTAAAATAAATTTGCTCTTGGAAACAAATGGATTTTTATATATGATGCGTATTTTGATTTATGCTTGTATTTTCTGTCATTGTTTATACCTGCCTGGTTACTACTTGATGAGATATGATTTGGGTTTGTTTCTTTGTTGGAAGAATGATCAAATTTATCTTTAACCATTGTGCGAAGTGAATGTTGTCGAATATGGTATAGTTCTATGGACTGTGCAAAATGGTTAGAGGAATGCAATGTTTGATAAAAATATTCAAGTTTAAATTATTTCCTTTGTTGGAAGAATCTAAGATGAGTGACATATTTTGTAGTTATTCAAAGTTGTTTTCGATTCTTGTTACTCCTTTTTGATCATTGCTAATATGGTTGTTAGGAATCTTAGTTTTGTGGATTCAATCTTGTTGGAAATAACAGTAACCAAGTCTTACTTTTTCTGAGCTTGATAGTTTTTTATTGAGTGAAATCCTATTGGTCTTCTCTGAATTAGTTAATGGATGTCAATGCTGAGAAAGGCTATGTTTTGGTTTGTTCTCCTCTAGTTGATATTCCGAGCAGGCATGTTTAGCTCCTTCTTGCATTTATATAATGTCATTTTAATTTTCTCACTTTATGTTTGAAAAGAATTGTTAAAGACCCAACTAGTCTTGGGGTCTGAACGAACTCCCTTAAAATAAATATGATTGGAAGTAAAGCTGTTAATTTATGTTGTCACCATTGTAGAAAGACTTACTGATTGTTTTCTGAGTCCTTATAGAGGTAAGGTTTCATGCTTTAGGAGTTACCCTTATCGGTTCATCTGGTTGGATTTACTGGTTTCTTTAACTCTAATTGACATTTTTATGATACTGAAGAGTTGGGATATCTAAGTTGAACTATTGATTAGATCAGTCTTGTCTATCTTAGGGAATTGGGAAGGGACGTTATAGTTTTCTCTTCTTTTTTGGACTCGACTTCGAGCATCTGGTTGGAGTCTTGTCACTTTTTTTGTTTCTCCTTGAGATCGGTTCAGAGTTTGGAACTCTCTTCCCAAACTTGTGTGTTGTTCCTTGATTTCTGTGAAGAAGGGAGTCTAGGGTAACTTGAAGGTAAGTTGGGACAGTCAAACTTGCATTCGATATCTTCATTTTGTATGTATTGTATTTTGAAATGAAATCTAAATCTCATAGGGGTGTTTTACTCCATTTCTGTTCTCTTTCGCTCTCTGATTAGAAAATAAGAAAAATTCTCAATGGATGCTATTAACATTATAATGAATTTAATAATCAATTATTATTCTTCTTGCTTTGGAAACTTGTATTCACTAAAGGTATTTGTTTAATCAATTCCAATGATAGCCTCTGTAGTACTGAGAATGTTCTCATTATTTGATGGGAAAATTTCTTTTAGTTCCTGACTTGATATTTTATGTCATATATCTATATACATCGATTCAATTTTGATTATGCTATTTGTGTTGCAATGATTGTTGAAATTGGATGGTGCTCGGTAGGGATATGTTTCAGTTCTCTTTGAATTTTGACTGTGTTTCTCCTTTTGAAGGATGGAATGATGAGACTATATCTCTTCCTTGTTGTTGACATCCTTTCCTCTCTTTTCTGAGTTAAGGAATTCATTGTTGTTTTCTTTAAAATCTAAAGGGAATTATATGCTCTCTCTCTCTCTCTCTCTCTCTCTCTCTCTCTTCTCTGAGTTATGGAATACAATATTGTTATCTTTGAACTCTGAGGGAAGATATGAGTTGTTTCTCTCTCTCTTTTCATCTTTTTCCTCACCTATATTACTCTTGTTTAAGGATCTGACTGGTTCAGTTGTATTATTTAATGGGATTGCAGAGTGAGTAGTTGGGAGATAATCCTTTACTTCTTCTCCTTGACTTGTGCTGATTGGAATCTATTTCCGGTAATGTGTGACCAATGTATAGTGCAAATAAATGAATAATACATACCCTATTTCTAACTTGTTGAGGCTTAACCTAAAACTTAGGATTTATCTTGGGCTTTGGATTAGGGTGTAGTACCTTAAATAGGAGTCTCTTACTTTAAGATGTTGATGGCTCACCCTAAAATCTTTCTTGAAGTTTGAATTAGCTTGGCGGTAGGTGTTTTATGATAGAACATGTTAATGCTGAGTATGATGGATCCTTACTTCTTAGAATAACTCTATTTTTGGGAAATAATAGAGCAAGTGGCTTTCTTAGGGATTAGGTTGAATGAAGCAAGAAATAAACTATAAATATCTATAGTAAGAATAAGATAAGTAATTAGGATGAAATATTACTTATCTGATATAATTTCTTATGAAATCAATGGCTGAAGAGTGATGATTATATTATGATCTTTACTAAATGTTAATGTGGTTGATCACTTTGTTCTTTCTTTTATGATTGTTATTTCTTTATGATGTATCTTTCTGTATTTCTTTACTGTTTCATAAAAGAAGAGTTATTTTTATGAAACAGTTAGTTTAAAGAACATCATTTTAATGCTTAGTGCTTATCATGCTCAGTTCAATGAACTGACCCATGCTAGCAATTTTTGCAGATGGACTTCGTAAGTGATAAAGGAAGACAATATATTTTATGATGTTACTTTGTTTACCTAAAGACTGGATCTTTTATGAGGAATTATGATTCACTATTGAAATGTATTTGTAAGAGGAAAAGTTGTATTTATTAATTGGCTTATTAATGTTGTTTGACATGAAAGATGTCTGAAATGAATGGACTTGTAAAATGTGTATTTCACTTAGATGAATGGAAAAATATTGAGAGTTACTTGTACTTGATGTGTCATTCTCCTTGTGCATTTTGTGAAGGGAATTTGTAATCTTATCTTTATTTTCTCATATTCTTATCTGTTTGGAATCCTTTTCAGTTTGACTTAAATAAGTTAGATGGAAGGGAATTAGATACACTATCCCTTTATTGAAATGCAGCTTATTAAGTTGGCATGCATAGATGTTCTTTTAACTAAGTCACTATGGTTTATTAAAAGAAGTTTAATGAAAGTGCAAATTAATTATGAGGTCTTGTATAATGTAAAAGGGTACAATGAACCCTAATTCATAACAAGAAAGAGGAAGGTGAAATTCCTCTTGACCAATACCTTCATAGGTGTAAAGAAAATGAAAGGTAAATATGTACATTTATTAATTAGACTTCATCTCAATGAAGTCTATTATAATGGAACCTATTTTGGAACTTAAACATGCTAAGAATGGTTGGGTATAATAAGTGAATCTTATTGTTGTTTTCTTTTTATGTTTTAATTAACTGAACCTTAATTTGATGATTAAAAAGAAATCATGATGTTTTTGCAAAAAAATAACAACTCAACTACGGATGTCAACCTTAAGGGATAAAGAAATTAGGGTTCAACATGGTTGCTGTAATTAAATCTTAATTAAGAAAAATAATTGAGTAATTAACTTCTTGCTTGGGTATGTACATCGAGATGGGTAATTCCGTCAGATGTTGGCACACGCCAACTACAGAACTGTACCTTCGTGAAGACTTGGGTCTTCACGAGGATACAGTGTTGCAGTTGACATGTTGCAACACCCTTCAGAATTGGATCATCTAGATCAACATAAACTTGGACTTGATCTTAGTTATACTCTAGGTCAGGTTAGGAACATGATTTAGTACAGGGGGTAACTCACGATGACTTAGGATAACTAGACACATGCAATCTGACTTAGGTCGATTGAGTATGTCTATATACCCTTAGTCACTGCGAGTGGTTCCCTATACCAAACTATGTTGCTAACCTGGGTTAGGGTTAAACCTTGAACAAGTGGATTGACAGGAGTCAGTGAAGAACATTCTAGATAATAGATGATTGGGGTGAAGGACGTATTCTTTTAATGAGTATGAATTCTAGGAATAGTAAACATGAACAGTATGTGAAAATATTTGGCCAAAGTATCGCAAGCTACTGGTTGTGTTGTCCTATGTCACCTAGTTTAAGAAGCGAGATATCAGATGAATATTGGTAACAAATATTCAGATAGGCCTCTTAAATAGAACACTCAATACCCAGAATAGGGTAAGAGAACCAAGTATACCTAGTATACAATACATTGAGTTAACATGAGAGATCGGTTAGAAACCGAGTCATGAAATGAGAGATCTATAGTTCACCGAGTCATTTATAGCTGCATATGGTTATCTGTTATGAGATTGATTGGCATGGAATGTGTGTTCTAAATTATGATTATTTAGAATAGAGAACATTATATATATATAATATATATATTATATATATATAATTCCCTTGTTTCTAAAGTCTTAAAATGGGAATGTTACATCTTGGTATCAAAGCTGAAGGTTGCAACTCTTGGACCTATTGTGTCCATAAATATGATAAAACTTAAATTTTCTTGTTAACAAAAAATGGTTAGAACAAGAGGAAATGCTGCAAACAACCCACCACCTGGTGGAGAAGCAACTACTGCCCAAAAACTCGATGAGATCCTTGCTGCCCTGTTGGACACAAGAGATCGTTTGGTTGTACTTGAACATCAAGTAATAGGAAATGAGGAGGAGGAGGAAGAAGATGTTGGTAATAACAATCAACCACCTCTTGTGGACAACACTAATGTTGGAAATTTGGGTGTTGATAAAAATAATAAAGCTAATGCACCTGATCAACCTAAAAATAAAAAGGCAAGGCTGGCAGCTGAACTCACTAATGATATAAAAAGAATAATTCCACCTAATTTTGATGGCACCACATTAGGAGATGGAGCTGAGAATTGGCTCAGTGAAATGGAGAAGTATTTTGCAATAAGGAACTTCTCAATGGAAACTAAGGCAATATGGGGAGCATATCAGCTTTCCCATGAAACATCTTCCTAGTGGGAAAACTGCAAGGCTGAGTTAAACATTGATGAAACAAATATTACTTGGGATCAATTTAAAAGTTATTTTAGGAAACGATGGCTGCCAAATATTATTATGATAAGAAAATGACTAAATTTCAGAACTTATCTTAAGGAAAATTAACTATAACAGAGTATTGGGAGTGGTTTACTAAAATCCTTAAGTATGTACCTCAGTATTAAACTGATGAGAAGTTCAAGATACGAAAAATTATCATGGGATTAAATCCCATTATAGGTGGTGAAGTGGATGTTCATAGCCCAACCACTATGGAAAGGGTAGTTAAAAAATCCATAAGGAAGGAACATAAATTAAAAGCAATATCTGCCCATAAGGAGGAAATTAGAAAGAAAATTCCAAACTCTTCATCATCTCTTGCACCTAAGAAGGGACCATGGAAGAAGTTTGGTATGAAAAATAAGTTTGTAATAGAAAACAACAAGAAAATAAAAATGAATAAACCTACTGCTAATGTATGAAATAACTTTGTCAAGAACAATAATAACGGTCAAAAGTCTTATGGAGGTCAAAATGATAACTTTAAGGATGAAAATAAATTTGAGCCTAAAAATGGACCTATAGGATGTTGTTAGAATTGTGGCAAGGATCATTACGCAAATTAATGTCCTTTGAAGAAGGATGAACTTAATCAACAACACAAGATACACGTTGCAGTAGCTGACAAACAGGCTGAAAAGTAAGTCACACCCATAGAGGTTCCAGGTAAGTTATTTGGCATACCTGTAACTATTATTTTTGATACTGGAGCTACTGAATATTTTATTTCTAATAAATTAACATCGAAATTAAAAATAAAAGATGGAAAAATGGATAAATCATGGGTTGTACATTATGGGAATAATGTTATTCACATATTTAGTATGTGTCTTTTTGGAGAAGTCCTTGACTTGCCTAGTTTTTCCACTGAGGTTGACCTTTATGTTACTCCTTTAGGATCTTATGATGTAATCATAGGTGTTAATTGGCTAGCTGAGCATAAGGCAAAGGTTGACTATTTTGAAAAACATATTAGTTGTTTGGATGATCTGTAGAAAACAACATACATTCAGGGTGTAAAACGTGAGATTTCAGTTAGTAAATTGTCAGCTATGCAAATTAAAAAGGACGAAAACAAAGATTACACCTTATATGCAGTAAAAATTTCTGAAATGACAGAAGTAAGTAGTGATTTCATGAAAATATATCTGCTGTTACAAAACTTCAGTGATGTGTTTCTGGAAGAGTTACCAGGTCTTCCACCCAAACATGTCACTATCGAGATCAAACCGGGAACAAAACCTATTTCCAAGGAACCTTATAGGATGACTACCATTGAATTGGTAGAGCTTAAGGAACAGTTGTAAGAAATTTTTTCTAAGGGTTTAATAAGAACGAGTGTCTTACCTTGGGGAGAAATAGTAATCTTTGTGAAAAAGCAAGATGGAACACTTATATTGTGCATCGATTATAGGATGTTAAAAAAAGAAACAATTAAGAATGGATATCCACTTCCTAGAATTGAAGATCTATTTGATCAGATGCATAGTGAATCAATATATTCCAAAATAGATCTTCGATTTGGATATCATCAGTTAAGAATAAAGGATGAAGACATTCATAAAATAGATTTTAGAACAAGGTATGGGAATTATGAATTCATAGTTTTGCCTTTTGGATTAACGAATGCACATGCCGCTTTAACGAATATTCTTGGATGATATTCCCATATACTCTAAAAGCATCGAATAACACCACGAGCATTTGAAGATAGTTTTGAAAATCTTGAGAAAGAGACAGTTATATGGTAAGTTGTCTAAATGTTCTTTTATGACATTGAAGTGCACTATTTGGGTCATGTTATAAGAAAAAAAGGAATAACGGTAGATCCCTCCAAGATTGTAGCTATAACTGAGTGGCCTACACCAAATAATGTACATGAAGTTAGAAGCTTTAGAGGTCTTGTTGGTTACTATAGGAAGTTTGTTAAAGAATTTTCCAAAGTTGCTGCACCAATAAATTCATTGCAGAAAAAGGATAAGAAATTTATATGGAATGGAAAATGTGAATCTGCATTTAAGAATTTGAAGGATCAGTTAACATCAACACCTATTTTGGATTTACTTGATCCTAATGGAGACTTTACTGTTGTAACAGATGCATCTGGGGAAGGACTCGGAGGTATTCTATTACAAAATGATCATGTCATAGATTATGAAAGTAGGAAACTCAAGTTACATGAACTGAATTATTCTCCACATGAACTAGATCTTGTTGCCATTGTTCATGCACTTCAAGTATGGAGGCATTATCTTCTTGGTAAACCTTTTGAACTAAAAAATGATCATCTTGGGTTGAAGTATATTTTTACTCAGCCAAATCTGAATGCAAGACAATGGAGATGGTTAGAATTTCTTTCCCAGTATGATTTTGAAATAAGTTATATTAAAGATAAATAAAATAGAGTAACAGATGCTCTAAGTCATAGGAAGCACATTTCTACTCTTATAACATTGAAAAATCAGTTTAAAGATGAGGTAAAAAGTATTATGGAATCTAATTCTTATTTTCAGCATGTAAAGACAACACTTGTTGTAGATCCAAATTATGGGATATATAAAGGTTTTCACTTTGACAATGAAGGAATCTTTCAGTTTCAAAAAAGGGTATACATACCTTTGTCAAATGATTTAAGAAAGAAATTATTAGATGAATTTCACAATTCACCTTTTTCAGGACACCCTGGCATTACAAAGATGCTTGCTGATATAAAACAACAATATTTATGGAAATGGATGAAAAAGGATGTGATTGAGTTTATGAAACACTATTTAGAATGTCAACGTGTTAAAGCTGAGAATTTGCATCCAGCTAGTTTATTGTATCCTCACAACATACCAAAATATAAATGGCATGTGATAAACATGGATTTTGTACAAGGGTTTCTTATGTCAAGAAATAAACATGATGTTATTCTTGTGGTTGTTGATAAAATAACAAAGGTAGCTCATTTTATTGTTGGTAATATTAAGGATGACTCACTTGTTTTAGCAAAAAGATTCGTGCATGAAATTTTCAGATTACATGGAGTACCTGAATTGATCATATCGGATAGAGATCCAAGAATGATGTTAAGATTTTAGAAAAAACTTAATGCCTCCCTAGAGACTAAGTTGAATTTCAGTTCTACATATCATTTGGAAATGGATGGACAGACTGCTAGAGTTAATCAAGTTTTAGAGGACATGTTAATAATGTATTGCATGGATCAACAGTATAAATGGGAAAAGTACCTTCTATTAGTTGATTTTTCTTATAATAAAACATATCACGCCTCTCTGAAAATGGTACCTTTTGAGGCATTATACGGAAGGAAATGTAGGACCCCTATTACTTGCGACAACATTGAGGATAGAGAGATAATTGGACCTGAAATCCTTATAGAGATGGAACAACAAGTTAAAATGATTCGTGAACGCTTGAAAGAAGTTTTAGATAGGAAAAATAATTATGCTAACTTAAAGTAGGTTGAAAATAAATTTGAACTTGGTGAGAAGGTCTTTCTTTGGGTTAAAATAAAAAAGAGCTCTATAAATTTTGGCAAGGATGCCAAGTTATCACATCGTTATGTGGGACTCTTTGAAATTGTTGAAGTAATCAACCCTATAGCTTATTGTTTAGATTTACCTCCTACTTTATCACGAATGCATGATGTTTTCCATATTTATTTGCTTAAGAAATACGTTTCAAATTTATCACGTGTTAAATTGGAATTCCTTTCAGGTCCAAGACCCAGGAATAAATGTGGTTAAACCCATTTGAGTGCTAGAAACTCACCAGTTGCACTTAATAAATCATGAAATAAGCCAATGTAAGGTCCAGTGGGATCAGTTTAACAAAGAAAGTGCCACCTGGGAAAATATCGAAGATATGAAAACTACTTTTCCATACTTGTTTGAATAGAATTGATTCTGTTGACTAATAAAATTTTAATATTTTATTTATGATATGTCAATAAATCTGCCAGTCTTGGGTAGACATTACATTATTTAAAAATGTACAGCTACTTTAATGCTGATTTTGGGAAATTAGAAACCCAACTTGTTATATGATTTATAATTTAATTAATAATTATCAATTATCAAGTTGATCAGGTAATTTGATTTTTCTTTGATGCAAATTATATGATTAAGATAATCATTAGGACGATGATTCTTTTTAGGAGGGAAGTATGTAACATCAATGTCTAAACTATTACTTTGATTACTTTCCCTTTTGACATTGTAAATGTAGACATATGATTTGTCTTAGGAAGGTGTATCCTTTTGATTGTTGGAAATCATGTTTGCAATGGATAAAATATTACTGTACAAAGATTCATTTTTCTATGATTCTGTTCAATTGAAAATGAAGTCATTATTCTTTGTGTTTTGCAAGGACATGAACCTCTATTGTCATTTTCATTCTTATCTTATGTTAACATCAAAACCTTGGATCAATTACATTGACCCAAGGTATGCTTTAGTTCTTATTATCTGATCAACTTGATAAAATGACATTTTGAAATGGAAGGTAGTAAGGGACTAAGTTATATTATGTTATAATTTTGAGGACCCTTCTTTTGGTGGCCTTGCTTTGCATCTTACTACAATTGGTAAGCTTGTACCTTCTTGATAAATATTTTTAAGACGCTGAATGGTGTAATAAGAACGAGGGCCTATTATAGGACTTTTAAGGTGGATACC